>OX382202.1:1200000-1800000 GCA_947507515.1 Eulithis testata
GCCCTTCTAGATTGGTATGTACATTAGTAGCACGATTAGGTATCGGCAGAGTCTTGATCACAGACAATACCATATCGACGATACACTTATAATGTCCCAATTAAGATTAAATACAGACTCCCAAAACGTAGCTAACTTGGTTGAGTTTCAGTGGCCAGCACCACAGAGTAGGCACACTACAGAGAAATTGGACCAAGTGTCAAAAAAATTGTAAAAGTTCTTACATTTACATTTTTTTTTGACACATGGTAATAGTGTGGATATTTTCGTCAATAGTGTTGAGTTAAAAATCTAGATCTGAAAAAGCCTGCTGTGCATGAGTCAATTAAATAAATTAAGTAAAGTCACGTAAAGTATTGGTTCAAAATGGTTTAAGCTCCCTATTTTTATATTCTACAGTAGCTAATGTAGAAGTGTTTGCCGCAACGCTATTTTCCATAAATTTTTCTTCAATGGCAATGGAATAAAAAGTACTATAACACGCCCACATAACAGGTTTTGATTTGATAATTTATTAGTATAGAAGCAAAACCAAAATATTGCTAAACGACTAACCAATCTACCTATAAAATAATGTTTTTTTATAAGTGACTCTTTCTGAGAATAAAATCTTTAGATCGAAACCTAAACCTAACCAGCCTCAGTTCTATAGCTACTCTGTATAACCACCGACACGGTGTCCATTCGGCCGTGAAATTTAGTTAGCAACGATGCCTCGGTAGGTACTTGAATTTTGATATCTCAAATAGACTGGTAATAATTTCGTCAGGTTAAATTTTATGGTTAACCGCCTCTCGACTGTGAACTTCAACATGTTATCTCATGATTAGATACCACGCGTCAGCAACCTACTACATTTTTGTTATCAAAGGTCTAAGAGTTTTTGTGAGCCCGCAGTCTGTTTCGTATTATTGATCGAAACGCATACCGAGAAGCAACTTGTAAGATATTTTGCATGAAGACCCGATAAGCGCCTCTAGCGGAAGATTTGCAAACTATTTTTCTCCATACAAAAACTGCGTTTCTCGATTCTCGCTTGTCGCAAATTGTTTTACACTCTGCTGTCGCAGTTGGGAATATAAAATCAAAATGCATGAGAATGACATAAGAAACCTACTCAAAGTAGCATAACTTTTTTATATTTTTTCGATTCTGTAGTTACATTAAAACGTCTCTAAGTATTGGCGCACACCTGACGACAAGACGTCGTTGTCGTGTCCGTAGTGACATGAATATAAATATTCTTCTATAAAGCATGCTGTCAAAAGAGGTTTTTCGTTATTTTTACCTTCATACGCTATTTTCGTTTGTAATTGTTATAACGTTTTGCTTTTGTTATAACTGAAATAGCTTTTAAGAAAAAGCATATTGTAATGAAAAAGCTCTTAAAACAACTTGCCTTTCAAAAAGAGGTAAAATTAATATTTTAGGACGTAGTTTGACGCTAAAGGAGCAGATACGTACAATACGCTTGATCGCGTACCTCCAATCACAAAAAAGCCCCAAACAAAAGGTTATGTAGCTATTTTCATCAGTTTTCAATTAACACCGGACGGGCGATACGTTTGTTTGAAATAGATTAATTTCGGTTGTTTGTACGAAGCTGAAAAAGTTCAATTTTGGATTGATTACTTTCGAGTAACGTGGTGATAAAACGTGCTCAGGCCACGACGAATCCTTTCTTTACACAATTTTCTTTTGCTACAGCGTTGCCGCTTTGCAATAGTAATAATATAGTAAGTATAAACTTTATTTCGGACAACTTAATGTCAATCAAGCAATGATGGTCGTATTGCTTGCTGTGTTAGAAAGGTATTATGTTGCCTTCATACTATGCCGCAGTCGACAGGGACTTGGGCACGAGCATAGTATGAACACGAACATGCCTCTGTCCCGTCTCCCGGCCCAAGTTCATGCCCTTGCTCCCTAGTGAGAATAAAGGCGATGTTGCTGTGGCAATAATGCCGGCAGCGGCATAGGCATGTTAGAAGGGTGACGGAAGCAGAGCGTTCTCAGTAAGAGACTACATTAGTCTAGACAGAGATAGGTACATTTACCACTAAGGTATCTTGTTTCACTATACAATTTAGTAGGTAATACTAAAACAATAATTAAATGGTATCTTTTGGTAATCTAAGGATATGGTCAAGGTCAGTGGTCTAGTCACCCATCCAAATAGTCCGCGCTCCACGAGTGATAGTTCTTTACGCCGCCGTCGCTCTGCTCGAGCCTACCTGATCCGGAGTTTGATATTGTGTTTAGTAACCTCGCGTTTTTATTAACACCACCATCGTGGGCATACCATCAGCCGATCCCTGAACCGTAAATAGATACAGTCCACTTATACCATCATATCGGGAACATTGGTGTAGTTATCTGCGAGAGCGTCGGCTAAATTATTTGATCGGATAACAGCAACAAAGCTGGTGATTCGTTATATTAACGATCCGTTTTGTTCAGGTAAATAGTGTCGTGCTCATTGAAAATTCAAAGCTATTCTAGGCGTAGACAATAGACTGCCTAAATATCTCAATTATTTCGGAGAATGTCGAAATGAGGCGTCAAATCTTAGTAATGGTTTAAGCCCTGGTTTCCAAAAAGCATGACTGGCTTTTATCGGGTATTTAAATTCTTATACCTAGTCGTGTTTGCAGTGGAAGGCGGAACATTCGAGATATGAGATGTGTGATTTCGATTCCGGATGATGAAGTGTATGATTCAATAATAAGTTTCTAAATCTAGATATATTATATGGGTTTGGTTTTTGTAATAAACTTCAAAAAAATGTTCATCGTGAGTGGCAGTAGAAGTGATGTATGGGTGATTTATTCATGTGATATCTTCAACTCAAAGTCAAGTTACGTAAGAATTGACGGCCCAGAATTCTTAGAAAGCTGGATTAAGTAAGTGTTTCTAGAATTCCAACGATATATTTACAGCTGTAACTGTAACTAATAGGGGTTGAGAATTCAATTATTGCGTAGTCTAAGCAGTATAACTGTTTTGATGGAGGCATTTCAACTAAAATCTCCTTCGTTAAATCCTGATATGAAAACTAAAGATCCACAAATCATAATACTGCTAGTACGTACCTGTTGGTTTGCTCAAACACTGACTCAGGCATAGATATTTGTTTAAAAATCTCTATTCAAATCTATGCCTGAGTAACGGTTTCTTTATCAGCATACGTAGGTTTGTTCGCTTCGCTCACTCAACCAATAATACCAGACTATCACATAAACCAAAACACCCCGTTAAATGCCTGATAGAAATTCCTCACACAATGTGCGATCCGGGGCTAATATCGTCTTACAGAAGGGATAGTTTTATGCAGCCCCTTGGAAATGATACGCCCGGGGCCGTGTGGTGTTACATTTTATATTGTGACGTTTTGTAGAGTAAGACTATCGTGTTATGGTTTGGTAATAGAAATTCGGGATAAAATATTCCTTGTGAAGTTCTTCAAGTTGCCTTTTTCAGTAAGTTTTGTTAAAACAGAAAGTCCAAAATAGATCCTCTAAGGAATATGACAATTAATGAATGAAAACGCTTTATTGTACACAAAGAACACCGACACATATTCATCCTACTAATATTATAAACGCGAAAGTATGGATGGATGGATGTTTGTAACTCTTTCACATAAAAACTACTGATCCGATTGGGATGAAACTTAGAATATATATTGTCCGTGACCTGGATTAACAAATAGCTACTTTTTATCTCGTAAAATTAACGGGATCCAACGGAACGCGAACGAAGTCGCGGGCGGAACCTAGTATGAAATAAAACAATACAGACAATGTGACTTCTTCAAGCTGATAATGATGATGAGCAATCATACTACGTGGCTTAGAGAGAACTTATCTCAAGCAGTGAAGCTTGTACAACCAGACATTATAATAACAATGTATAGCCAAAACTAAGAGCGAAGGGATCACATCATTAGTCAGTGAACTATCGTCATTACCGGTATAATTACGGGGAGGTACATTTGTCGGGGTAATGGTAACATTAGTCGCGCGGATACCAAATCAATCGGATGTTAGATACGGTTTGCGGAATGAATTAACTTGAACGAATCGATTGTATTGATGTTTGAATTTAATTTTGATTAGTTTAATTACCCAAGGCAGGCAGTATCTTGAGCACGCTTTCGATTGGTAGATTTGGATCAGTTGAGCTATCTATAAATCGTTTGTGTGTTATTTTTCATGTTTATATGTCATTTGTTTTCTTATGAAATGGTACAAACAAACAGCCTGCAGGCGTCTGCCTATACTACAAGGCATTACCGCACTACGCACGTCCAATGAGAACGTGCACTTTGAGGCATCGCACTGCCATCATTTATAGACGTGATGTTAAGTCTCATTTACCTGTAATTGTACCACATACGCACACTTGGAAAATATTAATTGTGTAGGTTTGCAATTATTATTGTTTAGGCCGTGGTCTCTACGTTTTGATTACTTTGTAGTTTGTACGTTGAATCCTATTATTTCCATGTGTGTGTTATTTCATGAACACGGTTTTCTTTCTTAAAGTATCTGGTTCACCTGTACTGCATAATTTGTTATTATTCCATCACAGCTTCTGTCTTGTCTTCAACTTCGTCAACAAGTTTAGTATAATTAATTTTTCTTACCTAAGATTGATATTGTACAAAATATCTTAACGTACAAATTTGAACACTTCTTACATTGTATACGGTTCAAAGTTGTCTGTACTATGCTAAGGCAAGATCCCACGTATGGTCAGTAAATTCAAATGGGGTACTTTCGTGAAACTGGGTTCAGTGTATCAATGAAATATTATTGTAACGCAGTGATATTGATAAGAAAATTTCGTATGGTAGGCATTACTTTGAAAGGGTGAAACCTGTTTTTCATGTTTTCAATGGATCTTTTTTCCGGGGATAAAAATTATTCAGAAAATATTTTGTATTCTTGACCGGAGGGAAAGCAGATTTGTTTTACGAATATTGAAGATCTATATTAGGCAGCTTGCGCACGTTGCGACCAATTTTAGTCATTATCATCATAGCCTGTAAGAATTCACTGCTGGACTTTCGCAGCGTACCATGTCGCTATATTATTTGGTTAAATTTTAGTTTGACTCACACAGTAGGTACTTTTTCATATTAAAAAGGGAGCACATAAATGGCCTATTATGATGATGAACAGTAACTAACTGAGCACGTCTACCGAAGACAACTTTGTGAGCTTTGAGTGGCATATTCATATTCATATTCATATCATTTATTGCAATTATTATGTTACATGGTGAGGTCTTAAAGATTAAAATAGTAGTGCATAATAGCCCTTAAGCTTAGGGCATAGCAATATTTGGAGTGGAAGCGGGCATTTGACACTCAAGCCGAGATCTTAGTACTATCACGTATTTAAAAGTCTGTGTCTGTCACAAAGCCCCAGACTATGACCACATTCACAACCCATTAATACAGTTTCGTATCTGCACCGCACTCAAATATTTCACGTCGACAACTCTTACAAAACTGCACGTTTTACAGCAACATTTGGGGCACTTTATATTCGTAGCAGCGACATTAGGAGGAAGTGGGAGGTGTCCTTTCGCTGTATATTATCAAGACATCGGAAGAGAGAACGTTAGCTCGATAGTTGGTTTGGAGCACATCCTTGGGAGCGACTCGGCATGGTAAACAATGGTATTTACTGCAATTGACTTTATTTTCTAACATTTATTTGATGGTAGCTTCCGCCTATGACTTTGCTTACTGTCACAAAAGATCCTGCAATATCAAAATCAGTCCAGCTCAAAGTATCCTAGCCCACTAATATATTATTTGTTGTTTGAATGATTTTAAGTAAAAAAACTTATGCACGGTACATTGTCTGGAGTAACGTACGAGTAAGCAGTAACATTTGTAACTGTTTCTAAGTAGGTACATTATAATAGTTGCATAAACTAGGCTACGTAACTCTACCACTTAATTTATATATAGTAGTTTTTTTTAAATACTATATCGGCACCCGTTTGACCACTATCTCACCTGATGTTAAGCAATGATGTGGTCAACGATGTAGAACGCTTACCCAGAAGATACCTATTCACTCTACTCTTGAAAACTTCCAAATTATAGTTTAGTTTTTTTGTAACCATATCGTATATTATACTCCTATGCGAGGGTGGCCACAGAAGACTTGGATGATGTCATTGGCGCCACTGCAGCACTTCTTCGTTTCTTAATTCTTTCTCTAGTCTGAAAGAGCCCTAACGCCTTCCACTCCATTATTAACCGAATAAATTATCTATATTAATTACTCCGAGCGCCAATCTTGTTCTAATTGCCGAGTGTCCGACATTTTATAACACTAATAAAATCTCCATAAAACTTAATCAATATAAAGTGATTACTAGTCTATATTGACGGTTGGATGGACTGTTTGTTTGGATGTTATGTTAAGATTGTTTTGTTGAATTTTAGGCAAACAGTTTGCCTGCGAAAAGCTTTTAGTATCCAGCTAAAATAAACACAAATGTTCTAGCATTTTTTTCAATGACTCATGATGGAAACCTTAATTAAGCTTTTTTTTTATTTATCATTTTAAAAAACACAACTTAGTTTGTACTATAGCATGAAAGAAACTACAGGTGATTGATATCTTTCAGTCACTAGCCACCAGCTCATATACCTACCGACCTTAATATTTTACCTTTTACTGATAAGATCGCGCTTTTAGTGATAAGACCATAACGCCCGATAAAACCGAGATCAACACCAGTGAGAACCAGCAGAAAAGCACTGATGAAAATGCCACAAGCGGTCACCCATCCAAATACTCACCAAATAATGCTTAATATTATAAATCGGTTTGAACCACGTTTGCACTAATTGTTAAATTATTTATTTCACACAGATAAATATGAGTAAGCATGCTAAACTAAAGATATGTACAAAGGCGAGGCGATACGTACCCTAATAAGAGTTATTTTCCAGCAAACCTAACTTAACCTAACAAGCGCCACGAGCAAAAAATAAAGGAAACTTAAAAGATCCAAGTCTTTTCCCAGCATAGATCACTAGGACATCGTTACACAGATCCCAATCCATTAAGGGGAGCGTCCGGAATGACACCCGTTTATAGAACCTTTACCATGCCGCTGATATATCGAACTGTCCTGTTAGCACTGGTTTGCACTATCGAGTAAGTCAGCTTTTTAGTATTTATTTATTTTTGGAAAACAGCTCTTAAAAATACAATACACAAATACTTAGAAATAGAAAGCTAATAACAAGTTTTCACTGATAGTAACGTATTAGAGATAAAAGCACTTAGAAGAGGTACAAATTAACCTATTTGACACCAGCTAAATTGGTAAATTATACATTTCTGCGTGGTCACTATTTGGATGGGTGACCGTTAGTGGCATTTACATCAGGGGCCTTATTCACTATGACCAATACAAGCGCGTTACGCAGCACGACAAGACAGCGGCGTGAAATCGCCCTATGCCTATGCCGTATTTCCTATGCCATAAATGTCATTCCTTACGGTGACGTCATACGGTTACGGCAAGGAATCTCCTAAGTCATACAGAATAATGCCCCTGAGCGCTTCCGTGTTTCGGAGGGCACGTTAAACTGTCGGTCCCCGCTCTAGCAGTCACGACGGAGGCCTGAAGGCGGCCTAAAAACCGATCCGAAGACCCAACGCAGCGGTATGCAACATGCAGCGCCGGACACGTAAATGTATGGAAAACGTCTAGTATGGTCTTTCGTTACGTCACAGTCTGCGTCAGCGGCGAGGAGCAAACACGGTACTCTGCGTTGTGCTGCACACCGCAGCGTTGTGCGTTACGATCGCGAGACCAAGGCTTTAGGACCTACGTCCAGCAGCGGACTGATATAGGTTGATGATGATGATGGAAACTTCAAATACATTCGTCATCTTACAGCACAAACATAGAAAGTACCATTTTTGGCACCGCCAGCTCCTAATCCCGCTCGGGTCGTGTTTGACACGGCCGGTTGAGCAAACATGGCGACCGGCCATTACATGTACCTGTTTGTTTAGGGCATGTTACACTTATTATAGTGCTTATCAAAGTTAATGTTGAATTGGCCGTAGTGAAAATATTCGCTGTAGGTATTTTTTTTAGGGTAAAGTGAAAGTACTGATGGCATTGTTCTGTTTGTGTTGTTATCAAAGAGTACCTCGCAAATGGTGAAGGAAAGATTAAAGTAGCGGCTTGTAGGTGAACTGCGTAAGTCAGTTCACTCCCTGCTTTTAATATTAAAACTGTTCCACTTTTGCGCTCCAAAAAAGTGCGCAAAAGTAAAATAGCGTAGGTGCGGAATTTCTTGTTGCGCAAAGTGGAATGCCTCGCTTTATAAGAGTGAGGGACGTGTACACGGAGGATCACGCGGAGAAGGGCAGCGGGTGTGTGTTTTTATAGTATTTTTTTTTCAGATACTTATTTCACATCGTGTGTTTTGTCAAACGAAATATCGGTTTGTCTATAGTTGGTCAGCTCCGCACTTCTTGACCTTGTTGGCAAGCCTTCATCTAACAAAAATGTCTCAGACCCAAGCACATATCCCAGGCACTACAGACTGGGTAAAAGTTTTGAACTTGAATGATTTCCAAGAGCATTGAGCCAGAATGAAAAAACCCGGTACCATTGATTACTACCTAAGTTACTTGCGCCTCGGGGAGCTGATCGACTTCCGAACATATACAGCTAACTGCATTTAGTCTGGCATAGAGAGAACGAAACAAGCTTATGTTTACTTGAACATAGGTTTTTGAGCAATGTCTCGGTTACAGTGTATTTCATCCAAAAAATCTCGTAGAGATTGATATTTAGTGCTAAAACGTTCCGTTTGTCCCTATTTCATTGTAAGATAAGATAATGTTTATTTCCAAAATAACATAGAGCCACACAATGAACTATAATTTTATTATCATCTAGTTTCCATAGTACAAGCTCTGCTTAGTTTGGGACTAGAAGGCGTTGTGTTAAGTGTCCCTGAATATTTATTTATTTTATTTATTTTATTTATTTTATTTATTTTATTTATTTTATTTATTTTATTTATTTTATTTATTTTATTTATTTTATTTATTTTATTTATTTTATTTATTTTATTTATTTTATTTATTTTATTTATTTTATTTATTTTATTTATTTTATTTATTTTATTTATTTTATTTATTTTATTTATTTTATTTATTTTATTTATTTTATTTATTTTATTTATTTTATTTATTTTATTTATTTTATTTATTTTATTTATTTTATTTATTTTATTTATTTTATTTATTTTATTTTATTTATTTTATTTTATTTATTTTATTTATTTTATTTATTTTATTTATTTTATTTATTTTATTTATTTTATTTATTTTATTTATTTTATTTATTTTATTTATTTTATTTATTTTATTTATTTATTATACAGATTGGACCATTTCCTTTCGTGCTAGTTAAAAACTGTGTTATGAAAAATTGTTTATCAGCGAAGCTTTTTCTATCGTATAACTAACATTTACATCTCATAAACCACTTAATTTACTGTTTAAAAATAGCTGTGTGTAAAAAGAATTTAGAAAACGATTGATGTATCTGTTTGTGTCATCTATTTGTGTCATCACCTTCACTTTTTACCCAATATATACCCATTTATATCAAAAATGTATTTTAAAAAGAATGTGCCAGATTTAATTCCGTTGCCTGTACTACTCTAATTACAATTATATTTTTCGTGCGTCCCTGAGGGTTTGTTTTTGTATCGAAAGCTGTTTCACGAAAGTCCTTTGAGAACAATATTGGATATTAATTAGATGATTTCCGATAATTTATTTGAGAATATGGGATATTAGACGAGAAAATGTTACCTACTTATTTAGGGAAAAAAGAATATACTATCTATCTTAACCTAGTAGGTATGTACTACCTAATGTAAGGCTATCGACGCTAAGACTTGTGTAAAATTATCCTTATAAACCTTGTGGTTTTCTTAGTGCAAAACAAGTTGTGTGTAAAATGATGAATAAATTAAAAAAAAAAAAACTTACTAGTAATTTTCAAAAATCAAGTGTAAAGTACCCTAGTATTTCTTTATTTCGTCTGATGAGCTTCAAGGGGGATACAAACAAGATACGTTTATTTGCATAAATAAGTGTTAGCACGCAAGCTCGTACGAGTTAGTGCAATTCTGGTGACGGAGTTTTTAGGCCGCCTTAAGGCCTACGCCGTAGCTTAACGACTGCTATAGTAAGTGCCAAATAACACCGCAATACAGGTCATTCACCCACCTTCACCGCGATATCGCAAAATTCAATTTATGAATGGCTAATTCTGTCACTTTCCATACAAACCTGTCGCTAAGATGGTATCGCTCGAATCTCGTAGTACTCTTTGTTAACCATACATAAATTGAATTTTGCGACATCGAGGTGAAGGTGGGTGAATGACCTGTATTACGGTGTTATTTGGCACCTACTATAGAGCCGACAGTGTAACGCACCCTCTGAAGCACGGAAGCGCTTAGATGTAAATGCCACTAATGTTCACCCATCCAAATAGTGACAGCGCAGAACGTTGCTTACTTCTTAAATGATAGCTTATTTATCATCCGTGAAGGTTGACTAAGCAAGCTACGCCACGAGCGCTTTCCAAATAAATGATACAATTTGGTCTTAATAGTACGAGGCACTTTGAAACTTATTCACTCTTATCGGCATTGCCTCGTTCATAATTGAAGGGTGGGTAAAGCGGTCTAGTGTGAAATATCAATATTGGGTGCAGTCGTTGTTTCATACAAAACTGGCAAGTTTTCTGAACTGTTTTCATACAAAATCAAAGGGTTTCTTCACATTCTTTGGCTAAATAGTGACATTAGCGCGTTTCAGCGCGCTTTTTGCCGTCAAAAGCTTCTTGTTTTCGTATATCTGTAGCCGCGTGGCTTGACTAAGCAGCGAAAGCAGAGCTTGCGATATGTGGGCTTATTCAATAACATAACTAATTCATATGCAATATTACTGGCCAATTTAACACCTTGATTGAGACTGAAACCTCAATCACCAGAACACAGGTACGTGACATTAGTTTAGCATGTCAAAGGCAACAGACGGACGAGGCGTCCGGTTCATAGATTCTAGATTCAGTGCTAAGTCAATGGATACCATTGTTTCTTGCAATAGCTGGAATAGGAGACTGTTTGTGGATAGCTTTGTGTGTTCGGACTTTGAATTTGATCTACCAACGGAGGTGGAAAAGGCAGTTTTGGAATTAGGATGTTAAATACTATACTACTTTTATATAGGTTGTGTAGTTAGGTCCTTCAAAGTTTATACACAGAAGACATTTGAAATAAGAAGCTAAAATACAATACAGGGTGTGTTGTGTAGGTATATACTTCAGAATGAGGTTTTAGATTAAGCTTCATTCATTTAAAATTCACTCCATCCAAAGGTTGCCTGGAAGAGATCGCTCATACCGATAAGGCCACCCATTCTTTAGGTAAAAATAATTACCTCTGTGTTTATTGTATAATTTCCATAAAAGTGGTGTACACCTATAATAAAAGAGTTTTCTATATATATATATTTTTAATTCCGCTTTGTCTTGTGATGACGTGGGGTCAGTCGTCAACAAAGAATAAACAAATAGAAGGGTTAGGAGCTATAATGTAAGAGTTGACGAATAACTCATAATAAATTATTTATTTAATACTTTATTGCACAAAATTACAAATTTGTTACAAAGGGTGGACTTAATGCTGAAAGCATTGTCTGCCAGCCAACCCAAACGTGGTGGTGTAGTGAGGAGGTTGGCGTGCGACATTACATTGAATAATATTTATCTTACAAACTAAGAGCTATACCTACTATATAATTTAATATATAACTATATATATATATATATATATATATATATATATATATATATATATATATATATAACAAATCAAATAGAACATTACGTTTAATACTTGATTAAAAAATGGTCTACACCTCAAAACGACCACTACTCCTTGACCTCATCATCAAAATTAAGGTACAAGCTACACACCAAGAGGGGTAACCCCCTAACTCCTAATGGGGATCGGGGAGAAATTCAATTTTGCAATTACCTGAGGTGGGCCCTTCGGTCCCTCTAACGTTATTAGTAGGAAGAATCGCGCACAGACTGGAAATGTATCGAGCGTTTTATTTACTGTCTAGCCACGTCCTTCTTTACTCATGAGAGGGCGTGCTGTGAATAGTAATGTCTTCCTATTCATAATTCCGTTATTACTTTCCTTTTATAACACTTTTTAGGTTGTCTTTTTATTACATAGACATGATACTCAGAAGTTTCAATCTATAAATCCAGGTCATACTGAATCAGGACGCTTTCAAAAATCATTGTGCACGTTTTGCAAAAAAAAAATAGGTCACCTTGAATCTGGGTGCTTCCACAAAGCACGAGCTGCAACAAATTCAAATGAGGTTAATTGAAGGTATGATTTAGAAATAGAATCACTTATTAGAATAAGACTAAAAAGGCCTCTGGTTGAGGCTCCTGGTCGGTTACTACGGCCGTCGAAGGGGTTAACCCTTGTAGTATTGTGATTTTTTACTAATTCTGTAATTCTTTTCGGCTGCTAACTTCTAAATTATTTGTTATAAGCTATAGGATCTTTTCAAATTTTCAGACGTAACGGAACTCTTTACACAGCCGGCAGGTCAACATTTGAAACAAAACATTGAAAATCGAATTCATGGAATGTCTGTCAAAATTCGGATGGGAGACGATCATCAGTCTGGTCTTGATTTGCATGGTGAACGGAGTGGAACAGTTGATTTTTATAGCCCATGGCTCAGTAAGCTTCACGTAAACGAACCTGGAAACTGTGGTAAAACCTGGTAAAATTCCTAGATCCTGGAAACTCTCTTATACTGGAACGAAAGTTACAGAAGCTGCTTACTTCAACCAGCGAGTACAGGAGCGGGTGTTCAGCACCGCTCCTCACCACCACCAGCTCCAGGGACACTCCTCTACAAGTGAACACTCTGACCTCTCACCCTCTTCTCCTCCGGCCAGACCTCATCACCGACCTCTCGTCTTCTCTAAAATTACCTTCATCTCTACCACCTCCGTACTAGTGCTTCAGTGAACTTTTAAAGACATTATCTTAGGTTTTAATTATAATAAATCTGTATACACCTACCGACTCCTATTTCCCTGATAGGATCTTCTAAAGCTAGGATAGGTAGGTCTAATCTCAAATAACTTGTGGCTTACAGTAGACCAACAGGCTCTGTAACGTTACACCCTTCAGATCTCGGAGTTGACAGTTTCAAATGAGTTTTGCATTCATGAAGAGTTCAAACAAGTCTCAAACTGTAATACTATTTTATTTACCTTTAAAAAAACCTTTAATCTATCATATTTCAATTGTCCCACAATAACACTATCAGCGGAGAGCAGAGACGAGTGATGGAAAGATAAGGAAAAGACCTTCGGCCAATAGGACAAGATATGACAGGCGTCATGGCTCAGTCGGTAGTAGCTCTGCCTTTCGTGCTGTGGGTCGTGGGTTCGATCCCCACCGAGAACAAACATTTGTGTGGCAAACATAGATGTTTGTTCTGTGTCTGGGTGTTTCTATGTATTATAAGTATTTATTTACAAAAAAAAATGTATGTATGTATTCTATCAGCCATCTAGTTCCCATCGTACAAGCTTTGCTTAGTTTGGGACTAGAAGGCGTTGTGTTAAGTGTCCGTGAATATTTATATTTTTATTTATATATACTTACATTATAAAGAGTTAAAACCGTGAATTGAATGTAAATTGTGCATCATCTCACCCACACGAGAAAAGCCTTTATTAAAATAGTCGAGAGTTTCCGCACACTCATCGAAGGTTGAGGCTTTCATGCTTAATTTTTAACTAACATCCTATCTAGTAGTGTTGTACGACTTTCATTTTCCGGCAACTTTCTCTGATTATAAAAAAAAATCAGGCACAACAACCCGCCGTTTTCCAAAACTGTGTCGGTCGACAGAAAACCAAAGAAAATGACAAAAGAGTGTGTGTTTCAAACAGAAGAGATTCATATTTCATAGAAAAAAAATATCAGAAGTTAGCGCTTCGTATTTAGAAGGCCATGGTGTCTAGATGATGATGATGGTGTCTAGCCCTATTCTATACAAATATTATAAAGAGGAAAGGTTTGATTTTTTGTTTGTTTGTTTGTTTGTATGAATTGAATAGGCTCCGAAACTACTGGACCGATTAAAAAAATTCTTTTACCATTAGAATCCTACATTATCCCTGATGAACATAGGCTATATTTTATCCCGGAATTCCCACGGGAACGGGAATTACGCGGGTGAAACCGCGAGGCGCTGCTAGTATTCTATAAATTATATTGAACCATTTTTTTACACTTTCCCACTAAAAATATTGTCGTTAAATGTTTTAGAAGTGTATTGATAAAGTATTTGTGCGCAGTATTGACTCAAACAAAGGTCAATAATTGAATGATTCAGATTAGCTATTGAGAAGCTTGCGAAGACTACCCAATTAAATAAGGGTAGGGCATCCGGAAAACAGAGGAACGGAAAGGATGGCGTGATAGGAACGATAAGGTTTTACCCCAGCTCCAGGGGGCTCAGATGGGCTTAATAGATTGAAAATGAGTAATCCCAACGAGATTTTTAAATAATTTCCATTGTGCTTGCTTTTTTGGAGGAAGAGTAGGTGTAAACGCAGAAAATTACATGAAAGTAGGCTAAGGCCCAGAACACACAGTGACACGCAAAAATTATGAAACTGCAACTACTAGTTACTTTTGAGTTGCATTTAAGTTTCTGCCATAGATTCCGTTGAGAGACCATACATGACGCGACCAGTTTGAAACCGGTTTGAAACGCGTTGCAAATCAGTCGCATTGAAACCGGCGTGCAGGAAACTCGCGTTGCGTTTCATTCATTTACATAACCACAATTTCTTCGTCGCTTGAAGAACTCATTATGCAGACGTCTTTTCTCAACGAAAACTGAAATGATTGTGGTTGCAGCGTGTGTGGAAAATGGTTGAAACTGGTTTCAAATCAATAATTTCAAAAGGGTTTAGTTGCAGTTTTGTTTCATCGTGTGTTCTGGGCCTAAGATGTAACTTCAATGTGACAAACATGGTAGTTACATCATTTTTTTTTTGGTGAAATCATATTCATGACAGAAAATTTTTTCGCCAAAAAAATACACAAATTAAAAAAATGAGTTTTTATACTGCGTAGAAACAATATTACTAATGCTGAGGGTAACTCTGCGTCTTCATTTCATGTTTTAAAGATTTGGTATATTCCAGAAATCCCCACTAAATATGTGAGCGTTATTAACTGGCACGATCTAGGTATATTGAGCAAACTTGACGCAAAAGTTTATTTATTTATTAATTTAGGTATTTATTTATAAAGTTCTTATTATAAAAATGTATACTTTTTTTAAATTCCGGCTTTACCCAATCCCCACATTACTATACCGTACCACGCGTGAGTGCATGTTTATGCGTACATAAACATGTACGCATTACAACGAATACGCGCAGCGGTTTTTAGTACTGAATAATAGAATACCCAACTTCATACTGGCAGAGCAAATAAGAAGGTTATATTTATCGTAGCACACTTGAATTAACTGAATAATTAATAGTTTCGTGTGATTCGCGCCTTGGGACTTTCATATTTGTACCGTTTGTCTTAACTAGCTTTGGGTAAATTTTTTTTTGCTGTAAAAACAATTTGTACTCGCGTAAGTGAAAGTATAGTGGTGACTATAATAGAGTTACATTACGTGGCAGGTATAGCAGAACTTTTGAGTGCTGGCTGCGTTGACGCGAAATGTATTCGCTGGTATTCGCCGTGTTTGGTTACGTGCAGTTTTTTTAAGTTCTACGGTATGTTATGCCCACCATTACACATAAATAGGTATCTTTAACACTGCTATTTATAGATGTTTGTACAGTGTCTGGGTATTACAAAAAAAGTATAAGTAATTTCTATCAGCAAACTAGTTCCCTAGAGAGCGTTGTGTAAAATGTCTATGAATACTATAATTATTTAGAGGCAGTTTTGTTGTGAACGAAAACAAATTAACCATAGACAATCGAATACAGAAATGTCTCTTTTATTTCCTAAAACAATTGTAGCACGTGAATAGGCTTTGATTGTCATTTCATTGGCTTGGAATTGAATTTCGTCCGCTTGTTTGCAGTTGACCGAACAAAGTATCCAAATCAACGGTTTAATTTAGTTCGCGTCGAAAGTGAAGTCGCTATCATGGCCATATACATATTCGTAGGTAGGTAGGGTGACTGGTGGAGTTTACATTTTAACCAGTAAACGGGGTCTCAACTGTGACATTTTGCATGCCGTCATGATTCTACTAGATGATAATCATAAAACTGTAAAAAAGCCAAAAACTAAAATTAAAGAAAGATGCAGATCTACTGAATAAACGATCCTGATTAAAAAAATCAAATCAAATCACATCAAAGAGTTTATTTGCAACTAGGTAATTATTATTATTATTATTCTTACAGTGTTTTTTTTGTCTCGAAATTTGCCATTTCGGTAGGTGTTAGTAGTGCACACGGGCCTAAGCCAAGTGGGCACCACTTTGATTTTGTGTTGGGTTTGAGTCGTCCTGTAAGAACTTTCGGACCGTCCTACAGGTGTTCAGGATTGCAGCTTTCTGCATCGTTATGTAAATGCTTTCTTGTAGATCTAACATTTTGAGGTAGTGATGTAAGTTGTTTGGCACGACTCCTGTGCTCGATATTACTAAAGGCACAATGAAAACCTTGTTCATTTTCCACATTCTTATTATTTCCTCTTTTAATTCTGTATATTTATGTATTTTTTCAGTTATAGTTTTTTGAAGGTTATGAGTGTTTGGTATTGCAACATCTATAAGGTAAGTAATTTTATTATTTTTATCTATTAGTGTTATATCCGGTCTATTGTTATGAACTGTTTTGTCTGTTAGAATCGCTCGGTCAAAGTACATTCTATGGTATTCATTTTCTAGTACAGGTTTTGGGGTGTATTGGTAATAGGGTGTAAGTCTTCCAGAAATAAGTTTATGTTTAAATGCAATTTTTTGGTGAATTATGTAAGCTACCTGGTTGTGTCTATGTGTGTAATCTGTTTGTGTGAGACTAGAGCAGGCACTTGTAATATGTTGTATGGTTTCAGGCTGACGGTGGCACTTCCTACATTTGTCATCTTGGCTGTTTGGGCTTTTTAGGATAAACTTTTTGTAATTCCGTGTGTTTATTACCTGATCTTGAATCGCAATCATGAAACCTTCTGTTTCTGGGAAAAGAGAACCAAACTTTAACCACTTATTTGAAGCTTTCAGGTCAATGTGTGGTTGCTCTAGATCATGAAGGTGTCGCCCGTGCAGTTCTTTACCGCGCCATCTTTCCATTTTGGCCTTTTCATTATCTTCAGGGGACTTGAACTGGAGTTCTTTATCGTTTAAGTTTATTGGCGTGAAATTTTTATCTGAATCTACTGTTGCTAAATGTATGTTACTCGTGTTAACTTTAGAATAGAAAAAAGTTCGAAGGTTTTGTATTTGTCCTAACCATAGATTTTTAAGATCTATAAGCCCTCTTCCTCCTTTTGTCCTATCTAGAGTCATTCTTTCTATTGCAGATTTTGGATGTAAATAGTTATGTTTAGTTAATGTAGTTCTGGTTTTCACTTCCAGTTGTTTGATATCTGAGAGGGACCATTTAATAATTCCAAAAGAATATGTTAGTACTGGAATCGCGTAAGTATTAATTGCTTTAAATAAGTTTTTAGAATGCAGGGGTTTTTTACATAGAAGATTTAGCCTGTGGAAATACTCTTTTTTAATGTCTGCTTTAATTTGAATATGATTAATAGCTCTGCCTTGATGCAAGCCTAAATATTTGTATGTTTCGTTTTCTTCCATGATTTCAAAAGGATTATTTTCCCGGTTGACATTATTTGTTACTTTGCCTCTACATAAATTTAGCGTTTTGCATTTTTCTAGTCCAAATTTCATATTTATGTCGTTGCTAAATTCTGTTGTTATACTAATCAACTTGTTTATTATTATTATTATTATTATTATTATTATCAGCCAGTTTCATCCCACTGCAGGGCAAAGGCCTCCCTATCCCCCTTCCACTTCTCACGATCTAGTGCAGCTGCGGGCCAATCCTTCAAAAATGCGTCTAATTCGTCTCGCCATCTCAATCTGGGTCTGCCACGTTGACGTTTACCACCATTGGGGGCCCATTCTGTTGTGATTTTTGCCCAGAGATCGTCCGGCATGCGGCAGATATGCCCAGCCCAATTCCATTTCAGTCTAGCAGTTTTTTGAGTGACGTCAACGATTTGTGTTTTGGAGCGTAGTATTGTATTGCGGATGCGGTCGGTCAGTCTCACGCCAAGGATACTGCGCTCCATCGCTCGTTGGCAAACCTGTAGATCGGACCTCTCTTTAGCCGTCAAAGACCAAGTCTGAGCGCCATATGTAAGGATGGGGAGAATGCATACGTCCATGAGCTTGCGTTTAAGAGAAAGAGGCAAGTCACCTTTCATAAGATCTTTCATAGCCCAATAGCTCTTCCAAGCGTTTTCGGTGCGTCTAGCAACTTCTTTTTCTTGTCTAGCCTGGAAGGAAACTATTTGGCCAAGGTATATGTAGTCATCGACGTATGCAATCTCCACACCACCAACTGCTATTTTCCGTTTAGCGCTATTGGTCATCAGCTTAGTTTTTGTCATGTTCATTTTCAGTCCAATTTCGAGGCTTGCTCTGCTAAGATCGTCTAGCATTTTTGTCAACTCTGAGGGTGAAGATGAAAATAGAACGATATCGTCGGCGAAACGGAGATTGGTGAGCTTACGTCCTCCGACGACAATTCCCACTTCAGCCCATTCGGCTGCCAGTTTCCTGAATACTTCCTCAAGTGTAGCAGTGAATAGCTTCGGAGACAGCGGGTCACCTTGTTTGACGCCGTTTTGAATTGGGAAGGTGGGCCCTGTTGAATGGATCTTGATAGCAGCACTACTATTGCGGTATATCTTTCGTAAAAGTTGAATGTATGTATCCTCTATGTTTTGGTTGCGTAAGGCGGTGAAAATAGAATCGTGAGTGACACTATCGAAGGCTTTAGAATAATCTATAAATGCTAAATATAATGGCAGTTTGAACTCTATGTGTTTTTCTAGTATTTGGTTAATGGAATGGAGATGATCGGTAGTAGAGAGGCCATGACGGAACCCTGCTTGTTCAGGGGGCTGATGCTGGTCAAGTATCCCGTCTATCCTATATTCTATAGTTTTAATAAAGGCTTTATAAAGGTGTGATACCAGACTTATGGGGCGGTAGTTCCCTATATCAGCTCTATCACCCTTTTTATGTAAAAGTATAATGTTTGAATGGCAAAAATTTGTAGGCAAAATACCGGTGCGTAAGATATCATTAAAAAGGTTCGTTATGTATGGTAAAAGAGCTGGTTCTCCTATTTTTAGTGACTCGGTGGTAATACCATCTTCACCAGGACTTCTGTTGCATTTCATGCTAGCGAGAGCGTGGTGAACTTCTTTCCCAGTAAAAGGAGGTACAGTTTCAGCACATACATATTCGTCATCTTGGTGAGAAGATGGTCTAGGACAAGAATATAACTGTCCATAAAAATCAGTACATATTCGAAGCACCTTGTCTCTGTCTCCGTGCTTTACACCCGACTGATCTTTTAAACATACTATTGTAGACCTTCCCTTTCCAAGTCCCTGTTTAGCTGTTTTGAGAGATTGGCAGTTTTCTAGAGCAGTTTTTATGCGTTTTACGTTGTGGTCTCGTAAGTCTTTGCGAATGCTGCGTTTTGTTTCCTTGTTTTTTGCTCTGTATTCGAGAGTGTAGTAAGTTAGGTTTTGTCTTTCTTCGATTAACGATTTTGTTTTATTACTTAGTTTTCTTTCTTTTTGTTTTATAGTTTTTATTTTCATACTAGCTTTTTGGATATTTTCTTTAATAACTTTGTATTTGTATAGGTAATTAACATCACATAATTATTACCTACTTAGAGTAAGCATATATTGACAAAATAAATAAATACACAATTGCAAACTGGTTTCAACTCAGCATATGCAGGTTGTAATAACTTGCGCTGGTCTTCCGTTGAAGCCAATGAGGAGGTAAGTAAAAGTAATAACATAAGATAAGGATGAACGCGACTACTTAATGCCAACAAATGAAACAAACAACAATTAGAAAATGGAATTAGAAATCTTACAAGTAAGTACCTATATCTTAGAAGTCGGAATCTTAGAAAAAAAACATTGAGTTTTTAATCGAGTTTTTAATCGTGTTTAAAATCGAGTTTGTCTGTTCCCAAATCACGCCTAAACTACTGGACCAATTTCAATGAAACTTATACCATTCAGAAACCCTTTTTCCGGATTGAAACATAGGCTATATTTTATTGAAATTAAAGACGCGGATTTTAAGATACAGCTTGACCTCCCTAAGCCAAAAGCAGCCTTTGATACGAGGTTCAACGTATGTTGGTTGACAGATATTTTGGTGGAAAGTTCGCGGGTAATCAGCAGTAATATGATAGTAATGTTGAAGCGGCTGAATTACACGTGTGCAATTATCAAAGTTACTCAATGTAAACTCATGAAGCCCAAGATATTTTTTCCCCTTGTTTTAGGACGCTGTGAAGTGTAGTGGATAGGAAAAAGCATAATCGTTTCATCATCGTTTTAGAAAGTTTAATTCTGGCCATCCTTAATATTTTCAGAAATAAATATTTTGGTTTTAAGATAGAAAATAATTATGTTCAGAAAAGACATACATGTGTAAGGGCATCTGTTAGTTTTATCACTTTTCGTAAAAAAAAAAATTGAAAAGTTGCTATTAGCATGGTTTTTGTTGCAAATTATTATAAAGAGAGTAGGTAGGTACATATCCCACAAAATTGGCTGCAAATCCAAAATAGTAATTCTATTCCGGATTCCGATTCCGATTCCGGTGCGGTGATCGTTCGTTCGACATCGCGGCTGTCTGTTTTGCAAAACGGTGCAAGGGTTAAGATTTGTACGGGAAATTGCAGGTCATCACCAGTTCCCTATAAATATAAGTAGCTACTCGAAAACTGAAAAAAACGTGTACCTTCTTGAATACAAAATTAAGTCGAGCAAAGGTTGATATACCAATTTTTTTCTTTTTTCTTTATTTTGCAATGCTTGCTTTTGTTTATGATATCAATTCCTGTAAGGTTTTTCTTCTATAATGTGCATTGGGGTAATTGCGAAAATGGGTATATTCCGAAAATCCATAAAATCTAGTAACATAATGCGATATTTTCCTGTGCACGAGGATATATAGGACTGTCACGGCGATGCCAATCAAGATGGCGTCTAGACCAATGTTGCCAACAGGAAAATATCGCATTATGTTACTAGATTTTATGGATATTCGGAATATACCCATTTTCGCAATTACCCCCAATGCACCTTACAGTCTATCCTGAGACTCTCATCCCTTGCACACTGAGCCCAGCAATGCAGTACATCTAAATCGTAACACATTTGTCTGAGTAACACCTCTATTTATCCTAGAAAAGGCGACCAAAGCCGTGATCCAATCTAAGTGGGTACTGAACGTTATTTGCAAATAGTTCTTACTACACATTGCACTGCACATAGTTTTACTGAACCAACTTTTAACCAATTATGTGTAAATGCGAATGAAAATGGTAATAAAACTGAAAAACTAATCACTTTGAATTATAAAGCTAAAACATATTAAGAATCTACTATTTGAGCCAACAACAAAAAAGTTGGCCAGCGTATCAGCATTGCTATTCAGCGCGGCAATGCAGCCAGTGTCTTGGGTACGCTTCCGACTGGTACTGATTTGGACCAGTTGAGCTATTTATAAACCGTTTGCAACGGTTTGTAGATAGCTCAGCTATTTCATTGTGTATTTTGTAAATATTGTGAATATTGTAAATACTGTATTAGTTGTAAATTTCTTTGTGAATTTTTCATTTCCGTTTAAAAAGTTGGAGGTTAGGTAAACTTGGGTATATTCCAGCCCCGTGTAGCTATTGGTTGGATCCATGGGCTTATTTATATTTTTTTTCATAAAAAAAACACCCTGGTCTTATGTGTGGGTTTAGAAGCCCGATAAAAATCACAGTATTTGACCAATTTATTTGTAAACGCAAACAAAGGAACCAATCTAATTTGTTTCACCCTGGGCCATCCCTAATTGCTAAGGGCAGATTACGAACAATGGAAGTAATATGGGGTTACCCTCTCACCTATGGGATGATTAAATGGTTAAGTATAAACAATAAAGATGGAAGATCTTTATTGTTATAAGCATGTGGCTTTAGTCTGATGATGAAGGCGAAGGCATATCTAACCTAATTATAAGTAAGTACCTATGTTACGTTATGAGGAATCTAGTTCCTATAGTACAAACATCAAAATCGGTGTACTCACTACAATAACTAGTAGTTCGCCCCGAACTGAGATCTTGTGATGGTCGGAGGTTAATAAAAGCCAAAATTTTTTTATTGACAATGGTTGTAATAAACTTTGCAAATCGCTTCGAGATCGACGTCTAGCTATGTACCAGTTTTACTTGAACTGCAAAATCATTGAAAGACCAAGAAATGAGAGCTCACGTTATACTGGGTTTGCCAATTTTATAATTTTTACAACAACTCAAAAACTATAAGACCTAGAATCAAAATAAAAACGGTTTTAGAATGTCTAAACCAAACACTATCATATGACACCCTACTTGATATTTTTGTGTGACTTTTTTTTTACTCCCTTTGGACCCTCATAACTTCACGACCCCTTGACTGATTTACTCCATTTAACAAACCAGTAAAACTTAGGAGCACTATCCGTATACCTACCAAATTTTGTGAAGATCGAATAAGCGGTTCAAAAGATCTCGACGAACAAACATACAAAGCATTTTTGCCCAAGTTGTCACTAAGATCTTCGTTCGCTTCGCTCACTCGATCAATAAAAACCCGTCACAAGAATCACTTGATCAAGGTACTTGATTCAGTTTTATACAACTCAAGTAATGACCAAGAAAAGACCGATGACATAAAAGTGGTTTGTGATTTGATTGCTGATGACGTCACGAAGTTTTCCTGTAATTCTACCTTCATTTCCTTCAGGTAATCCGGAAAGAGGCAAAATATATTGCTTCCAAGTAACCGTTATTGGATATCCGTACTGTAGCACCCGTCTCTAGAGTTATCGATTTGATTTGATACCTTTTTAGCTCACAATAAAGCTTATAATTGAATCAACAATAAATTACATAATAATATGGCATAGTGGTAGGTACCTTAATAAAAAACTGGGAATAAGCCAATTTTGCTTCGTTATGCTTTCACTTGTTGTCTGGTATCTTAAAAATAAACTCACCAGAAAGTCATTAAATAAATAAATAAAATAAATATTCACGGACACTTAACACAACGCCTTCTAGTCCCAAACTAAGCAAAGCTTGTACGATGGAAACTAGATGGCTGATAGAATACATACATACATTTTTTTTTGTAAATACATACTTATAATACATAGAAACACCCAGACACAGAACAAATATCTATGTTTACAACACACAAATGTTTGTTCTCGGTGGGGATCGAACCCACGACCCACAGCACGGAAGGCAGAGCTACTACCGACTGAGCCATGACGCCTGTCTTATAAGGGACTATTATTCATTATTAGCAATGTGTTGACCAATTATCGTTACAAACTTCGAATGCTTGCCTATAGATTGACAAAAAAATCTCGTAAAGCGACAAAAAAAGAATTACAGCTACAACTTTCGACAATATTCGACTCGGTACGGATACAGCCGAATTGAACACAGTGACAACACACACAGCCACACCATTTTCCACAGCTCAATTGATCTTCAAACTAGTGCTCAAGACACAGATCGTAAAGAGAATTAACTTCTTCAATTTCATATAAATAGCTTCCTTCAGTAAACAAAGGAGTTTCCTTCATTGAATTCAGTTTGTCTATTAATTGCAGTATCGATACACAGTGGAATGGAGTATCGATTCTGGAGTGAAAGATAGGTATTTCATTAGTTTGTTTACATTTAGTTTTAAGAAGTGTTATTTTTTATACAACTGTATTACAGAACAAGTCGATTGCCCAACTCGTGTTATCAAGTCTGTAAAAATTATTAGAAAATAAACAGAGAGAAAGAGAGACAACAGACAGGAAGAGAGTACTCCGCCACCAGTCTCAAGATCGCTTAAACACGCCATATTTAAAGCCTATCACGGTAAATGAGGCTGTATTTACGTGCAAAGTGTTTTTGCCTTCATTGTTCAGGAGTTTCAGTCTATTTATTTCAATGTTGCGTAAAATGGATAAGAAGATTGTAATGATATTATTTGGCGTGCCTATCTAACCCTATTTAAATAAATATGCTATCCAAAATGCAGGCATTGTCAACTCTTCATGTACCAATAAACGATTTGAGGTTTCCCGGGTCAATTACCTAGATACCAAAGGTTATCTGGTAGACATAGACATAGACATAGACAATCATTTATTCGCTTTAGATTGAAATCATTACAATAGATCAGTTACAATTAAATTGGTATAACATAATATAATATTAATTTAAACAAACAATAGTACATAATAAGAATAAAAGTATACTATAATAATAATAATAATAATAAAACTTTATTTCGGGCAACTTAAGATAAGTACAAGGTGTAAAAGCTTATTCTAGGACCCATATCAATATATACCTTAGAGACTAACATACATACAATATAAAAACACTTATTTATTTATTGGCCACGTAATCATTGCGCTGCGACGTGGGACGCGATTTCGCGGTGTCGAGTATCCGTCCTCGGAAGCGACGAAACGCGACACCCTTCGGCCAGAGAGCTTGTTCCATGTAGGTCGATAGATATTCGGTTGGCACCCGCACTACAAAAGAGTTGAAACTCGTCTTGTGGCGGGACTCCAACCGCTCGACCCTCAGCTTGGCTCCCGTCTTCTCTAGCAGATACTTCGTCACATCCTCAGCCTCGACGGCGTGGTGGACGCGTGACACATACAGCTGCGTCGTCGGAATCTCGGAGCGCAACAGAAGATTCTGACTATTCGGTGCGGTTCCGCACTGGTTCTTACAAGGATGCTTCCTCCTCTTCTTCCTTTCCACAGTGATAAAAGCATCCTTGTTAACTTCCTTCTTTGTTGAAGGCGCACCTCCCTTGGTTGCAATACTATACTATACTATACTATAGCAGCGAAAAGGTCACAGCTCAGCATTATGCTTCGCCATCCGAAGACAGGTCAGCGCTGTTATTCTGCCGTAACCTACGGTCCAGTCAATCAACCCCATGAAAAGCAGTGTCGATGTTAAAAAGATGATACCATAATATTACTTAAATTTAAATATACATAAAAAATAATAGCCGCAAGTGCGACACAGGAACTCACAGCGATAAGACTCTCATTGTACTTCGCATGACTAAATAAACTGTTTATTGTTTGTTAAGATGTGTTGTAAAATAAAGAGTTTTCTATCTATCTATATTATGTGCAACCTACAATTTTTATTTTTGCAAAATTAAATGATGATGATGTAAGCTGAATGTTGAGAAACTCAAACCCGTCGTAATATAAGGTAGTTAGGCAGTAAGTAATTAGGTCACCTTTGAACGCTTAACATCCAAAGGTGGTTTATTAATAATTATTTCAAACCAATTTGGAGCTAAGCACACGTTCCCACCGATAAACGTAAACAGAGGCCACAATTATTCAAGCCACACACGTCTTCAATAACTTCACCTCATTTCCTAACATAAAATAACATCAAATGAAATCACTCGTTCCTTAGAACACAGAAATTCACACGTAACTTTATGGTAAACGTACTATAAATAAAGCATAGAAATCGTATTAGCGGAAATCAAGTAGAAACATCGTATAGCTTTTGATTTTTTTAAGACATGGCAAGGATTTTAGTTTTTGTTATATAAATACCCCTGTAAAATAAAGTCTTGACATAGACGTAACTCCTCCTGTTACTTATTCAATTCATGACCAAAATACTGAGTATCATACACAATACCACAGATTATATAATACTATACCCTACAATACTAAGGTAGAGTCCTTTTCGTGAAAGAAGTCCCGCGGAAATTTCCGGAACTAAATTTTAAAACTAAATTTTAAATTAGTTGTCAGGTGCTGTTAATGTGTTCGGATGCTAGTGCGTTTTTATTTGGTTTCTGTGATCAAAGTCTTGTTTTCAATGCCTAAAGTTGTTAAAAATGCTGCCCGAGAAATAAAACTTAAGGTCGACTACAGCGACGCGTCTGCGGGACTTCTTTCATGGAAAGGCCTTTACGCGCAATTTCGATACTTGCTTGCTCGATTACTCAAAGGTAGCCATCGACCTAGTATCTAGGCGACTACTGCACTTTACGGAGAATATTTTACAAGAAAGCATTTTTGACCATTTAGAAGTATTTCACTTAATTTTTTTACATTGAAATAAATTTTGGACCGAAACAGTAGTAAAAATATTAATAATATACAAAGATAGTCTCGTCCCAGTGGAACGAGATAACAAAAGTCCTGAACTAAAATAACTCTTGTTTTGAAATAAATAATCTTGGAGACCTACTAATTCTACTAAAATCCTCATCAGTTTTGCATTTCATGAACTATGCTTTAGGTTTCATTGTTTTATCACACCAGTATCTTTCTATCTCTTACCCAGATGTTTAACCAAGCAGGGAATAAATTTTCTTTATTAAGGTTCTAATAAAGCCTGCCGACGCAAAAATAGTGGTTGACCACAGCGGGGGTCCAGGGTGGGGTGAAAGGGGGTTCGGGGTAATACAAACCCGCATCCGCATTATAGGGTTAACAATGTGTACGTAGAGTTATTTAAATTTGTTTGAGCGATTCCGCCTAATTCGTTTGTTTTAGACTTAATTGCTTAGTGTATAACTAGGCTTTATGTAATGGCTAATTCTATTAAAGGTAGGTACCTCTGACACCCTTAATATCATCCTGGTTAAACTTCATTCATTTACAAAAGCCTTGCAAAGTGTCTACAGTACACTACGGTTATGTAGATAGGTAGGTACGTAATACGGTGAACGGAAATTCTGAGCCAAACTTACCTAATTAGCATTGATGCACTTGCGTTTATGATCTTCGTATACATTATGTAAACCTGCGGAGAACCGAGAAGTGGTTACAGTTTGAGATTCTGTAGCTATAAGACTTTCACTCTGATTTCCTTTTGATTGAAATTAATATGGACCGTATCACAGCGAAATAAGTCATGAATTCTTCGTCTCATGACTAAACAATTCATAAACAACTTCATAGGTTTTCAGTTTAATTTCAGTAGGATATGACTTGCTTCTTTGTATTTTTTATGGAAACATCACAGACCAATCTAGAACACGGAGGCTAAGCTTGAGGCATTCCAATTACCGCAACCAGTTTTACAGCACCAATTATTACAGCACCCAATCTAGGAAAAGCTTCGTTGAATTGTGTAAAATGTAGGTTCTCATCTTTGTAGGTGTACCATCTTACTCAGATACTACTACCAGGGCCACAGAACATTATAGGCTAACTAAAATGAATCGTATATAATGACTTTGAGCCGTTTTCACAGCTAATCTTTCAGTGGTCATCTGTAAACTGTCTGTACAAATAATAAAAGACCTTTGATGGAGTAGTAATAAGCTTTGTTGGTGTATCTTCTAACACTGTTGTTTTGATCAAAGTACCAGGATCGCACAAACTTTGTGGTACTAATTCTCATTATTCACATTGCAAAAATAGGAATGTGTAGGAAAAAACTTAGCTGCAGTGGTAAATCAAATAACTTGAGGTTTCTTGCTTCGGTCAATTAAGATCCAAGTACTAGAATCGCAGAACATTGCAGGCGAACGTGAATAAACATCTAGAGCGGTATCCAAGGCGATTCGGAGCATTTCCTACCATCAGAGTGTTTCCTGCTCCGAACATTCTCGCTCGAAATAATTAAACTCGTCACGGCATTGTTCTGTGCACTGTTTCTGACGTGTGTAACAGAAGGTTGGTCTACACGAAGAAATTGTGGAGTGTCTAGTTAGTTTTTTTTTTTTTTTAACTTACATGTTCCAGTTATACATAAAAAAGAAAAACCTCGAGACAAGAAAAATGTAACCTTCTAAGAATATCTTTAACTGAGAACTTATAATTAATATTAGGTGCTTACCTACTTACCTACTTTACCTAATTATGTACTACCTAGGTATCCTTTACTGTAAAAATCTTGCATGCCTATTGTATCAAACAATGCCTCTTACTTACACTTAATAGTAGAGTATCAAGAAGTTAAATCAACTTCATAATATAAAAAATCTAGAAGGTAGAGTAAGCAATTTAGTCGCTTATTTTAGTTTTTAAAGATAAAAACAAACATTGAGTTTTATAGAGTGCCATAATCAGTGTATGTACAGCTTTAGTTGAAAACATCTCTAGAATGCAAGAGAAGATACAAGACAAACTTTAAGTATGTACAGATTGTACAGCTGTCAATTTCTGAGGTGGAGCAATTTAGTTATTTTTCGCCAACATAAAATAGTCCTACATAAAAATAATATTAAACCAAATGTTAAAATAAGTGTTCGGTACCTACCTACTCTGTGAAATTAAAATGAGGTGTGTATAAAATTTAATTAGATATCTACCTAGTAGATTTTTTTTTTAATACAATATAGGCAACCGTTTGACCACAATCTCACCTGACGTAAGCAATGATGTGGTCTACGATGTAGCACGGTTACCTAGAAGATACCTATTCACTCTACTCTTGAAAACTTCCAAATTAAAGTCATTCGGGAACACAGACGCCGGCAACGAGATTATTTTATTCCATAGATTTCTAAAATCTCTTTGACACACTGATATAAAGTCTTATTTTGAGTGTCATTAAAAGCTCAAAAACATAACATCCGTTTTTGACACTGAAGCTGAAGAGCAACTTCAACTTCTTGGTTTGGAGCTTGTGACTGCAAGCTACAAACCAAGAAGTTGAACTTGCTCCTAAACTAAACAGTCTGCTCGCCCCTCTGGTTTCACTGCATAACATCAGAACGTGTGTCTAGCGCGAACAAACATTAATCTTACTGCGCTCAGATATCCTTATTACTTGAATCTAAGGATTCGTATACCTTCCGTCAGAGAGGTCAGCACTGGTTTAAACTGAATTGAACTGGTTATCGCTAGATCAGCGCCCTGAGTCTGTGCATATGTTTTGATTTTCGACTTGAGTGTAGCATACGCAAACGCATTCGCAAAGCGATAATTTTTGTATGAAAACCGGATAAGCGCCTCTACCGGGAGATTTGAGAATTGTGCTCAATTTACAACAAAATTTCTCGCTTTGCGAATAATATCTCAGGCAGTTGATGTTAGATCACACTTGCGCTTTGCGAGAGAGTTCAAAACGAAGTGAGTGCGCGGGGATTTGCTCTGTATTTGCAGCGAGGGAAACAATCCATAACTCGTGTTTTGAATGGCAAACTAAATATTAGCGGTATCTGTGTTTGTCATTACTTATTGGTAAGAGATTTTTCTCGTCTCTGAATTTGGCGCTTATGACCGGTTTTGTCCAATTGGGACAACTCTACTTTACCAGTGTGCCTTAGTGTGGATTTTTAATAGAGATTGAAGCAATAGCGCTCCTAGTGGAAAGTTAACATAACTAAAGATTTTTTAAGCAAAAGGTAGTTTACGTGAGCATTAGAATAGTTGTTGGCATAAACAACGTTTCAATCATAATAGTTTAAGACTGGAATACTCAAAAGTCATTCAAATTTGAGCACCACTTAAAATTGCCCTACCTCTGTTTGACATTACTCATTTGTAAGAGATGGCAATAATCTAAGCGGAACTTAAATTAAGTGGGGTTTGAGTTACGTTTGAGTATATGGCACGTAATCACTGACCCGGGCTCAAGCATAGATTTTTGTATGAAAATCTCTACTCAAATCTTGAGTATCGTTTTCTTTATCAGCATACGGGCCTTAGCCTTAGAACACAGAATTACGGACTACTTTCAAACGGTGAAACTAGTGCTGAGTGTGAAATTCAGAGTTCCGGGTCCGACGTTTGATAATTGGATCAACAATATTGGATGAAATAGTCTAATCTTCTATTACAAAACTACTGAATACCTACTATATGCACTTCCAATGAAGGCTGAAACCATACTCAAGATTTTGAGTCGCAATTCAAGCATTTATTTTTCGTAATTTTTTTAAAATCTAAATTTTTATTTTTATTCTCTGACCTATGCTTGAGTCAAGCTTCATTCTGAGTTTTTGCAAATACAACCCTTTGACAGCTCTTACCAGTTAGTAGAAAAGTCGTGGTAATGTGAAGATCAACTGCTTATCATCAGAAACTGTGTGTTAATTCGTCGAAGCAAAAACCACACGTAAATCGGTTTTCGTTAAAAAATTTCTCATACTCAAAAATCTGAGTGAATCCTGAAAGTATGTAGGTACTGAGTGGCTTCCACGTCAATTCCAAATCCAGTATTTCATTCGCCAACTCAATATTCCAAACGTGTTGGTCGGAATAAAAATTCTATAGTTGCGAACTCGCGTAGATCACGTAAAGTTATGGTTTACGATCGAGAGCCGAAATGTAGAGTCAATCGGGAATAGCACCCGTGCTAATATTTGTGCCTTTGATGGCGGCTTGGGAGGATTGTGTATAAACCTTTATGGTAAACTATCTTGGCTATACCTTAGACCCTTTATGATGGGCTGTTTACAGAGTTTATAGTAAACCAAAAATTGACACTAATATCGAACATATTACAGTGTCACTGGAAATGTACTTTTACCTGTACCACTATCAGTAGTGTCACGGGAAAGTAAAATTTCCCTTCACTCTACTAGTAGTGCCAAGTGGTAGTGCCTAAGAAAATAAAGGTCATTTAGTAGTGTGTAGGTACTAGTAAACACAGTTGATTGAAGGTACTAATTACTTAAATGTATAGCACCATGAGGTTTCAATATTCTGAGATTAGTACCCAATAAAAAAGATACAAAGCTTTGGTAGATTTAAAAAAAAGTTGTATTTATAAACCAAGCCATTGCCAACTAGGTTGCGAAGAATATAGTACTGCAAAAAAATATCTATAGTAGGTGCCAAATAATACCGCAATACAGGTCATTCACCCACCTTCACCACGATGTCGCAAAATTCAATTTATGTATGGTAAACAAACAGTACTACGAGATTCGAGCGATTACCGTCTTAGCGACAGGTTTGTATGGAAAGCGACAGAATTAGCCATTCATAAATTGAATTTTGCGACATCGTGGTGAAGGTGGGTGAATGACCTGTATTGCGGTGTTATTTGGCACCTACTATATATAAGCTACAGTATCTAGAATTTTAAATTTACTAAGCAGACTGCATTTGATTTGCAAATTAACAGAAAAATTACAAGAAAAACAACTGCGTTGAACTGCTTTATAGAACTGGTAGTCTAATTTGAATAGATCATAAGTAACCGTTTTACTATAAGTACGGGAAGCATTTCGAGTAACACTGGTTCCAAATTTCCAAGTAACAGGTTGTTAGTAGTCGATATTCTCGTAACTAACTAAATTATTTAGGTATTTTTTTTTTTTTTTTTTTTATGCAAGTATCTAACTAAAATTATTATTATAGTCTCTACGCCGTAGGTGCTACGTCGTAGCAGCTGTCGTAGACCTACCGTAGAGCTATTGCTACGCCACTATAACAGGATATCCCCCTATTTTGAAAATATACGTAGTTTGATGAGTTGTATGCGACTCAAACAACCACTTGTCTTGACCGATTTCGCATCCATGATGAGAATGGCTTGAGCATATAGATGGCACAGACAACGGAAGCCTATAGGTACACATCAGTGGGTAAAGTCAAGATGTGGGTAATGATGATGACAAATTTAATAAAAAAAGAAAATTTGAAAGGATTACGGATAAATCTGTGATTTGGAATCACTAGAATATAAATATAGTTTTTTATTCTGTAATCAAGTCAAGTGTAAAAGACGTGGATGCAGAAATTAATGCATATGGCAAGCAAATATTTTGTCCCAACTCAGAAACCAAACCGGCTACTTAGCCATCTGCGCTTAAGTCTGAAAAAAAAATTATGCCGTTTCTTATTCTAGCTAAAAATGAAAAGAACAAAGTTCTTCAATGTCCAGCCAAATTTTCTAATGAGCAGTGACGTCACACCACGTGTTCCTGAAACAATATTCCCACACTGTCATAAATATTGGAAACCCTATCCGTAATGTGGAGCCCAAGGGAAGGCTTGCGTCACTTTGAATCACATTGTGTGGTAAATGGAGCTTTATCTATGTATCTATCTATTTTTTTTTTACTATTATAAAACTGTATAAAAGGCAAAAACTAAAATTAAAGATATGTAATAAGTAATAATAAGTTTATTATTGGAAAAAAAACAAGGCACAAGTTAGTAGAAAACGATAACATCCGCAGAAGTTTAAAAAACTGTGTCGCGAATATTAACGCCCTCCTCCAGTTTACAATATCCAAAGCAGAAACAGGTAGGTATAACTAGGTTGACTCTAAATTTAAACAATTATGACCAAAGTAGATAAAATAAACTAAGTGTAAGTATGTAGGTATGTGGAGGTACGAGATATGGATTTTGAGGGTGTGTTTGTAATGGTGTAGAGTGTGAGAGGGGGTGTTGGATGTGTGTAAAGTGAATGTAATCTGAGCAGAGTGAAGGCGTGTACTCCTAAGAACACCAGGCTCATAAGAGTCTAGGTTTCATAAAAGTGAACGAATATGGATTAACTAAGATATGCAGATCTACTAAATAAACGATTCCGATTCTGAAAGTCGAGTTTGTCTGTTTATCTGTTTGTTTGTTCGCGGATCACGCCTTAACTTCTGGACCAAATATTATTACAATGAAACTTATACCATTCAGAAGCCCTTTTTCTGGATTAAAACATAGACTATATTTTATTGAAATCAAAAACAAAGACGTGGATTCTTAGCAGCCATTTGCTACGAGGTTTATCGTATGCTGGTGACAGATTCGCACGCGTAAGAAGTCACGGGTATCAGCTAGTTATCTTATAAAATACTTATTTTAGGAAAACTTTTGACTAGTAGTGGAACGGCAGGTCTATAAAGTAATCTAGTTATATTCAAAATCAAAAACTTCCCCAAAGTTTTATACAAGGTGTAACATAAGTCCGAAGGGGGCGTAATCAGACCGACCACCTGAGTGCTTGGACATGTGCAAAGGGTCAATAAATCATAGTTGTTGAACAAATGTTGGGCAACATTCCCCACTTTACAGAATGATTGCTTATTGTAATGGCATCAGATAAGCATGTGATATCTTCTCTGGCTCTTTAGCCTCTATGAAATCAACTGTTTATAACTGTGTCACTGATTAATTCATCTCATTTAGTATATCTCTACATAATTTTTTCGCTTTTATATTATTTTATTTTATTTTAACTTTTTAGGTTTACTTGTACATAGTTAGTTTTTAGTTTTGTTTTTCACTTCACTGTTTTATTTCTGTTTTATTTTACACTGTCCACACAACGCATGCTGTGTTTACTAGATATATTAGAAATCACACCGAAAATGATTAAATTAAAAAAATATGTTTTAAGTTACGTTAGTGTATATTTCAAGTTGTAAACCAAATAATAATAATAAAAAAAAAATAGTAAAATTTTCTTACAAAAGTACAACTTTTATTATTTTGGAACTTTGCGACAACCCTTAAAGTTTGTTTTCTATTTCCGTACTTATACACACACATGTATATGTAGGTACCCTCCTACCGCGTCACATGCACACGCTAGCTGTGTGTAGGTACAATTTGAGTGAAAGTTACGAGCTCATTTCATGAATGAAAACTTGGAAATCTCAAATGTCGTAGAACAAACACTGTTCGCCATGACCTGTAAAATACTCCCTTTTTGGACTTATAGGGTATTTATGTTACACCGTGTATAAATCGAGTGATATAAAATACGTACATAAACATAAACTAGGCTCTTATACATAGGTATATAGTACATAGGTAAGTTTTTCTTTCACTAACACCATATGGACCAAGTTGTCTAAATAAATAAATAAATAAATAAATAAGTGTAAGTATACACATCACTAAATTAATTCGTGCAATGTAGGTCTAGGTAGGTGTACATAAATTCACTGTTTCCTAGTCTGTGGTAGAGCCAGGAGGCCAATGTCCATAACGACTGTATACACAAGTCTTGACGGGGCAGGAATTCTCTGAACACCAATTTACTCTACAAATAAGCTCTACTACCTTTATTATAAGGCTTTAACTCCTCTGGCAAAAACATTTTCCTTTTAAAGTCTAGATTTTCACCCCACTTAAATGAGTTAAAGAGACTAACCGTTTACATAAGGTTTTGTGAATATTTTACTGATGAAACTTTAAAAGGTTGTGTTCATTCTGTGCTCTAGCTTTTCCTTGAATCTTACAATTATTTGTAAACTACGTAGAGTCCTTTTCATCGAAGAAGTCCCGCAGACGCGGCGCTGTAGTCGACCTTAAGTATTATTTCTCGGGCAGCACTTTTAACAACTTTAGGCATTGAAAACAAGACTTTGATCACAGAAACCAAATTAAAACGCACTAGCATCCGAACACATTAACAGCACCTGACAACTAATTTAAAATTTAGTTTTAAAGTTTAGTTCCGGAAATTTCCGCGGGACTTCTTGGATGAAAAGGACTCTACCTAGTGTGAGATGCATGTGTACATGATGTTGTCATAAATGTCACCTGACAGTAGTAACTTTGAAGGATAACCAAAAAATAATAACATTAGCGAGTTTTGTGGTGACGAGTTGTACCTAAATGTATTTGATTTTATTCCGAATAGATTGTTCATAAATGGATCCTGAAGTTTAATTTACCAAGCAGGGGCCTTATTCACTTTGACCAATACAAGCGCGTTACGCAGCACGACAAGACAGCGGCGTGAAATCGCCCTATGCCTATGCCGTATTTCCTATGCCATAAATGTCATTCCTTACGGTGACGTCATACGGTTACGGCAAGGAATCTCCTAAGTCATACAGAATAATGCCCCTGAACGTAAGAATGTGACGGCCAGGAGATAGGTCGTTACACTAGGTACATTCTTTGTATAATTTACAAAATCTGAGCCATTATCGTCAGCGTATTTTACTATATCACTCTTCCTTTGCGCAGCCCTAAAGAATATAAAAAAGCGTCTTTAGTGGAAAATATGAAAATAGTAGGTACTTAATAGTATCTCACTTTACTATAGGTATAGTAGGTGCCTAAGCGGAAGACCAGCGCTTCTGTATGGAAACATACAGAAGCACATGCTGAGCTATAAACCTCTTCACCACCACTATGAGTTCATATAGAATTAAATAAATAAATAAATAAATATTCACGTACACTTAACACAACGCCTTCTAGTCCCAAACTAAGCAAAGCTTGTACGATTGTAACTAGATTGCTGAATCGGAATTATTTATTCTATATGGTTTCGTCTAGATATAAGATATATTTATAGTTTTTTATTTTAGTTTTTACCTTTATTTCTTGTTTTCACTTTTTTTATTGTGGTGGCTGAATAAACGTTATCTTATCTTATCTTATCAAATAACACCGCAATACAGGTAATTCACCCACCTTCACCTCGATGTCGCAAAATTCAATTTATGTATGGTAAACAAACAGTACGAGTTTCGAGCGATTACTGTCTTAGCGACAGGTTTGTGTGGAAAGCGACAGAATTAGCCATTCATAAATTGAATTTTGCGACATCGTGGTGAAGGTGGGTGAATGACCTGTATTGCGGTGTTATTTGGCACCTACTATAGATTGAGTTATTAAAAGTTAGGTACGCGATTACAAAGTAACACACAAAAAATTCGCATAACTTTGTGTTTACGAAAGCTCTTTCCTCCACAATTCGGTGATAATAATACTTAGGTACCTACTAGAAACTTGTGCGAATCTAAACTTTACCATTTCAACAATAGAAGTCAAAATAAAACCACGGGTCACAGTAAAACACAATGTTAGTGCGGTCCTAGAAACGCGGCAACGGATAGTTTTAGACCCTATCTCGTCGGGTTATGGTCCATTAAACAGTAGCAACAATGTTGTGAAGCTCTGTCCAAGCTTTAAATGGTACAAATTGCAATTAAAACGTCATCGAGTTCTGTGGTGTGAAGAGCGTTTCCAAACTGCCCGACACGTCTGATACACGATACTTACGACGCGACATGTCAGATGTTTCTGTTACCAAGCAGTGATGCTCGCATTGCTGTGTTCTGTTTTGAAGAGTATGGGTTCTATGGGTGCCGGTACAAACACGCACCTTTACGTCTCCGAGTGATAGACGCAGTGCGATGCTTCACAAGGCACGTCCTTGGTGATACAATGCATTGTTGTAGGCCGAGGTTATCACTTTAACCTCAGGTGAATCATTGGCTCTATCATTATTCTCTCGCGACAAACTCGCTGTTCCCACCACTAGGCTCACAAAAATTAGTAAATCTTTCAAAGGGCAATGTATACAAGTGATGTGTCTCAGTTGTCGATTGGCAAGTTCAAAAACGTAATAAAACAGAGACTTCTTTTAAAAGCATACTATAAAATATCTGATTATTTAGAAGACAAACAAGCTTGGGACGAACTAGCTCCAACTCATCCAATAAAAAAAAATGTAATCATACCTAGTCATACAAAACGTAATGACGATTCAAAGTGATCAGTGAGATTTTATTGAATAAAAGATTTTTGACTTTGACTTCTTAAAAAAATGTTGCTCAAAAAAAAAATCGCTATCGGCACCGATACGGTGCAAAAGCAGTAACTGTAGGTACTAGGTACCTACTTCTAAATGCATTATTGACATTAGCTCTCCGACAACGATATCGTGGGTGTCGTGTCGGTGCCAGTGTAAAACGCTCATTGTAATGTTATTGTTACTGTAACTTTGTATGGGAACTAGGGCAAGAGTGATGGATTGTCGACAACCTGCCTTTACTCTGAACCATGATTCATAGTCTAGGTAGGTACAGTGAGAAGTTACCTAGTAGGTACCTACCCACTTGCAAGTATTTATTTGTACAAAGATAATAGCTTTTTGTACTTAGTCAAATCGGTCATGATGGCACTACCATTTTTTTTTCGCTCCTCAGAGCAGGCTATAGTTTTAAAACCATACCGCCTAGTCTTACGTTCATGGCACTACCAGTAGGTATAGTACATTGTTCACCGAGAGGAGAAAGTGACCGATTACCGTCGAGGGTGTCGTTGGAAGCCCGAGCCGTAGGCGAGGGCTTTAAAACACCCGAGATCGGGAATCGCACTTTCTCTCGAGTGATACATAGTGCTTTATACTACACCTACGAGGAAAATAAAAAACTAAAACTGAATCCTCAAACAACACACAAATTGAAAATGGCGCCAATGGCGTCTGCAATTTTCACATGTTCTTTTTTCAAATTGTTTATCCTGCCGCCGCAGGGTCGCACTGCCAGCCCGACACCATCCAACACACAGCTAGTGGCCAGTGTCATTTTGCGAACTTGGAGATAAAAACTCACTGTAAAAACTTTTTGGCTTTTGATATTTAGGTTACCGGCGCATTAGTCTTACCCAAAATTAAAAAAGAAAAACCACGTAAGAAATGGATTTTCATACACTTTTCTCTCCCGCTCAGATGCGTTTTCTCCCCGCATATTTGTTCGATATGCAATGACGTACTTTCTACCGTAAATTTGATAAAGTATCAAGGTACTTTCCAAGCAGGTGTAGTATAAAATATATTTTTTTAATTATTAACCTATTTCGTCCCACTGCTGGGCAAAGGTCAACCAACATCTTCCACTTTTCTCTCTCCCGGGCCTCCTCCCACCAACTGAGGTAAATCTAATACATCTCAAAAATAGGCACCTAAATAATAGGTAGGTACCTATGAGCCACAAAAAAGACTGGGTAAAAAATTCGATGGGTTTTGTTTTTGCTACAAAGTATTCTTTACAAATGACTTGGAATAACCTACCCATGAATAAAAAGCTATCTTCGAGATTGCGAGCAATCGACTCCATTCATCCAGCTTCGGTCCAATCGCTATTCTGCTGAAAGCTGACTCCTCAAAACGTTCGGGGACTCGATTGATTGAATGGGAATCGTCCTGTCTTTTGAAACTTCCTGTGCCCTGAAATGGAACGTTTTACCTATTCTACCTACCTGTATTCCATGTACTCAGTTTACAAAAATAGGGTAATGAATGGAAGTCTATCTCGCGGTAGAGCGGTAATAGGTACGTAGTTCCTACGTAAGAAGAAGCGGGACTCCCATTCCACCAAAACTACACACTGAAAATCTTGTTTTGTATGAAACGTGATACAAATTTTGACCCGCGTTTCATACATTGTTCATTTTTCGAAAGCTCGAGTCTAGTTCGAGAGTTTCGCCAGTCTGCTCATACATGGCTCATACCGTTTTTTCAAACAATTATTTCCAGAATATTTAATTTTAGACAACTGAAAATCTAAAATCAAACTTGCCGCTCTCAGTTTCTTTTTCACCAATTTGCTTGAAAAGAACCATTGAAAATTTTTCTTTTTCAGATAGGGGAATTGTTTAGAAAGGAGGTTGCACGGAGCGGAGCACTTTCCTCTATTTCGCAGCCCGCACACAATAGAACGTGCCTGAATGCATTTCTAATGAAATAAAGAAACGTTTTGTCCGCTGCATTGACATAAATACCTACCTATCTACCTACTCCTGACCTAGCTGAATTGAATAGGCCAAGCGCCTCTCCAATGACACAGAGAAAGCGATTCTAGATTGTGCCGCTTCGTTCATCTTTACATTGTGCTCTTCTCTTGGTTGTGTTGTGTGTCAACGTGGCTATAGCTAGTATGTATGATAGGAGCCTACGACCTACATAATACTTAGGTCATGCAGAGAATCTCCGTTCCCCTTGCTGTAGAAACTAATTAAATAATTTTTAGATTGCCAGTAATTGGTAGGTACCTACACTACACTAGAACACTTAGCAAGGTTTAGGTACTTACCTGGCCTGGAGCACGTCATTTTATACTTTAGTGATGCGTTTTGCTGCTTCCCTCTCGTCTTGGACATAAATACCTATCTACCCTACCCGTGCATTATAGAAACGAAACGTTCCAAACGTCAGAAATGTCAGACGTCAAACACAATTCTACAATCAATGTCAAACAGATTGTCAAATCGCAGGTCTGTTTTGTTCGTGGTATTTTACATACAAAAATTACTTTATTTTTCATTTTTGATTAGCAACTAACCGATAATCAATAATTTTCGATTGCGTTTCTTCATTTTCAACATAATATAACTTGTGAAATACAGTGAAGTGTTGAGAAATCTGCGTCACAGAAACTATTTCGTCGTTTGGTTGAAGCTAGGAAAACAAACCGACCTTTAGTTGCACACAGAATGGATTACGTCGCAAAACTGAAGATTCTAGTGATAGGAGAGAGTGGTGTAGGAAAATCCAGGTATTATTCGCCAGTTTTTAGTACCCATAGAGCAAAGTTGTATTTTTACAACTTGGCTAAATCACTTCCTGTCTGAGTTTTTCGTGGTTGACTCATCCACGTCGTATACTTAGTAGGTATTATCGATTGCACCACTGTGAATTTGCATCTTTATCAATATATAATTAAGCTACAGGTTACCAAACATTTTCATAAATACGTAAAAGAACAAATCGACAATAGCAAAAAGAAAACAATGTTTACCTTGACTTCAATACAATCAAACAATGCTATTGTGATGTTATAACTTGATTTATACTACATAAACTACTACACTTGAACCTATAGATTCAAAACTGTGGTAGAACTTGGTGCATTTTATTCCATAGAATATCTGAGAGTTCAACACAGTTGTAACAAGGGTCAACCACATATAATACCGACAGAGTACTTGTGTAATGCATACAGTAGTCAGTATCTCAAGTCAACCAAGTCTTACACAGGGGCCGATCACTTTAACAAGCCTGTGAAACCCCCAAGAACCTTCTTTATTAAGACGTGTTGACACAATCAGAGTCTGCTCAGACAGTGTTTCTACTCGGACGCTACTCATATTGTGTTAACAGAATTCTGGCATCCGAGTGTCCTCGGATTGCATGTTTACATGATACGAGTAGCGTCCGAGTAGACGTCAGAGTTCACTTGGTCTGAGTAGATTCTGATCAGGTAAATGCGGCTTTATTTTGAGAAGTTGCAATAGGTCTATATAAAGGCAAATCATAAACAAATAGGTATATCTTTGTTTTTGGTATTCTTTCCTAGCATAATCTTAGCGTTCACCAAAGGAGACTACAAACCACAGTTCCCTGCTACAATCGGAGTGGACTATAATAACAAGGAGATGGAGGTCAACGGCCTCAAAGTGAGACTTGGGATTTGGGACACAGCTGGACAGGAACGGTATAGGACATTGACTTCAAGTTTTTATAGGTAAGTAACTTGGTATGCTGCAAGTTTTGATCTATTTTATGAAAGTTTTAATGCAAATCTATGACAAAATTGTTTATCCAGTTAGTAGTTATTACTATTAGTTCAATTTGGTATTTTAAGTATCAATTGTGACAATAAATGACAAAAGCCAAGAAGTTGAAATTGAAGTCTCACCCATAAAGTTCTCTATATAAAATAATCTACAGTCGGTGACATCTTGGTTATTTTTGACAGAGAAGCCCACGGTGCCATACTAGTGTACGATGTATCAGACCCAAAGACACTCACAAAACTAAATGAATGGGTGGAAGAGCTACAAGTTTATACAACGAAGAAGAATATTGTCTGTTTAGTTGTTGGAAACAAAATTGATGGGGTAAGATTGTTTAATAAATCTGATTTTCCTCAAAATTAATTTAGTATGTATCTACTTAAAAAAAGCTGAAATAATATGTTTTTCTTTATTAGCCCAGGGCAGTGCCGAGGGAACAAGGGCAAGCATTCGCACAAAAACACAGAATGCTTTTCATTGAAAGCAGCGCTAAGACACAGGAAGGCATCAATCTGGCATTTGAAGAGCTGACACAGAAGGTAAGATACAATATTATTCCCACCTATCCAGGATGTAAAATAAGGCTACGGGATTTTGTATGGAAGTGGCTCATTTAATTCATGTTTAATCATAGATTTTTTTAATTTTACTTTGTTAGGGTTTTAGTAACTTTGGGCACAAGCCTTCTCTAAACCCTCCCACTTAGCAAAGAAGAGTAGGAGTGAGGTCGCTACTGTTCTCGATTCTTTTGTTGCATTTTTCTAAACTAACCTAATTTTACAGCGCTAAAATTATAGTTGGGGGTGGCAACATTTTTAGTGCTGTCAAATTCATAGACACCGATGTAGACACCACTGTCCTTACAACATAACAATTAATTCATTCTTGAATGAAAACGAATGAACGAGAAATGTAATTCATTTTCGACTCTTTGCAATGCTGTACTTCTTTCTCTAGCAGCGTCCGGTAGTAAATTCAGATAATCAAGGACACAATAATTGTTTAGGTGTAAAGTTCTATACTTGTCTTGATGTAAAACTATTTCTTCTAGATAATTGAAACTCCAGGTCTATGGGAGACAGATCCATCCGCTTCAAACATACGTATAACAAACGGCGATAGGAATCAAGCTGGGGACTCGTGCGTTAGCAGTTACTGTATTATTTAAGTTTGTGTTGTGATAGCTTAGACTTGAAGACAATTTTGTACAATAAAGAGATGAGGCTTTGACTTACACATTAGTTTAGGGCAGCAAAACTCGTTTAAGTTTGTCGTAAAATGTCGTAAAAAAGCTTTCCAAACGTCTATCTATCTATCTAATCAGCCTATTGTTGGTTATAGGCCTCCTCTTTGTCACGCAATTCTTTCCGGTCCTCCGCCTTCCAAAGCGTATGGACATATTTTGCATTCTAATCCGGTTCTAATCTAATATAGGGATAGTGGCAAAGAATTACTCGTTACATCCACTACGAGTTTCCGACGTCATTTTGACGTCATCCTCATTAGAGTAAAATCTCTGCCGAACTGTGCCTTGATCACGAATGTGACAATTACAAGCGTAACGTAACGCTAGCGTATCCGAGGTACACTGCGCGGTGACGCTACAACGGTTGGCAGTTGAGCTGGCATTGACGCGCAATATAACTCAAATACGCTAATGCGGCGACTGTCAGGTTTTTTCGTGATATAGGTAAGGTAGGTACTGAACATAGGGCCTCTGATGGTTTTGCCGGACATTCATTGTTGTGGTAATTTTTTTTGTTTTTTTTAAAAATATCCTTGGACATTTAACACGACGCCCTCTAGTCTCAAACTAAGCAGAGCTAGATTGCTGATAGAATACTTTTATACATTTTTTTTTGTAAATACATTCTTATAATACATAGTAACACATAGAAGTAAGTAAATTAGATTTTTTTATCGTCTATTGAAACATGCCTTAGTTGTGTTGTATCAGATAAACAAGAGGCAAGTTCCATTTATATCTTTCTCTTATATACTCCCATCAACCCTTTCAGAAATGTGATATTGAAAAACAAAGTGTTGCCAGGAAAAAGTACAATTTACGCGAAAAAAACAATAATGTTTTTCTTCAAGTCTAAGCCGGGCGAAGGGCTTTGGCGCGAATCGGCATTTTTTTTTAATTATATAGACAAATACTTAGTAGGTACTAATCTAATAGCCAATTTGTTCCATAGCCCTTTAGCGATTATGTGATATTTTATGATTATCAACCTTGTATAAAGTGTGATTTATTTTTTGTTTTTGTTATAAAGATTATCACAATGTTTAACGATATGTACTAAATACCACTAAATACCTATATCTATACATTAAGGTTTAACAAAACAATATTTTGTATACATAATAACATCCCCCTAAAACGGCTTTCATCTTTGTTATAGAATATCGTCGTATACAATTTATTGTAAGGAATAGGTACTTCGTGTAACCTAGATTACCTACATAGAGTATTTGAAATCACTTGAGCGTCTTGCGTAGGTAGGTACTGTTCTGTATTTCCAACCGAAATATATTCGGAAAGACGTTATGTGCCTACTATGTAGACTTCACACGCTGTTGGTCTATACTACGTTGGCTCTGAGGCTATTTTCACTGTAAAGATGCGCGTGACAATTTTGTGTGTAAAGTTATATTTGGTCATTGGAGCTGTTAAGCTACTTCTGATCCTGATAGACTGTATTATTAATATTTTACCACGATTGCAAAATCCTGTAAAAAAAGTTACTTCCCTAATTTTTTGAAATGTTTTTCAAAATTGTGAAGTTTTTATTCAAAAATTGTATGAACTGCTTTAAATTCCCTCTGAAACATTTTTGTAAATCTCCTTTGTAAATATTCCATTTTATTTTTTACTGGACCAAAAATAAATGCTATCAAAATACTTCCATAGTTTTCTTGCAAAACCTCTCTCAATCGGAATATTTTAGGCTTGTTTTGATCAGATTTCTATGTTTGATACTTATAATATGAAAATAATATCGCCAAGTCCTAATGGAGGGTGATTGAAACTCCAAGTGCCCATCAGCGTCATTTATCGGAACCATGAAACCGAGACGACACTCAAAACAGTTATTTTTTCCATTCATGTCATCGGCAATACCATCAGGGAAGAAATAACCGGTTTTCCGTTCGGTAAATACCCTGAACTCCAACAAATCAACGTTAAAAGCCCCGAGCGGTCTTACTACACATAACTCCGATGAAAAAACGCATCAATAACCATTTATAATGGGCAAGTTTCTTGGAGTATCATTCGGTAGCACAGCGCCCTATGTATAAACCGTATACGGTTCATACGTAGACAAATTATTGAACCCAGTTTTTTCGTGGTGGAATCTAACTAGGAGGACTAATCTCTACATAAGCTTCTTTTGGCCCGTTGGTGATTTTTTAATAACTTTAGTAGAGTGATCAACTGAGGAACTTTTTAAGAAAAATTTATTCATAACTTAGAAAGCTCGCTTTTCCTAAGTTGCACGTAATAAAAGTATAGCTTTCTGATAAATAATAATATTAAGTCGCCGTTCAAGATTATTGTGAATGAAAGTAAAAAGCTTTTTATAGCTTTTGATTTGAAAGATACTCTACTCTGTGCTCACGGGGTACTTTAGTACCGGTACTTGACATTACTCTATGAACACCATGTAATGTTTGTCGAAAACGCTCGGGGGAGAATAATAACTAAGCTAGTGGGATAGGGCGCAAAATTCCGTAAACGATGATGTCCCTCGTGTTACATATTATTTTCTCATGTGGGTATTGAATTTACGGATGTTATTTTGCTGGAGTTTTATTTGCGTTACTGGTTCGTTCTTGGTTACATTGCTTTAAGGTCAGTGTCCAGTGGAGTACCGATCAACTAAAAAGTTGTGAACTTACCGAGGTACTTACAATTTGCCTGTGTAGGCACAGAATATAAAAGTTTCTTCCTAAGGCTGCTTGGTTTTCAAAGGGTAGATAAAAGAACATTTGGCAGGGAAGTCCATCGGATTCATGACCAACCTTCGTAGCTTGAAGGTGCTTTGGTGGATTGTGCCTTAATTTATTCAAAGAGTATGATGATCCCTCGTCTGTTCTGCGGAATAGTTCCTTAATCCTGATAAGCTTCATCTAAGCTCAATTTAAAGTTTGTTCACAAGTGGAACTTAAGAGATTACTGCCGTATACCTACTACGACTAACTATGTCGTTGCCTAATCATCTTTCCCTCAAGTAGGGCTCTTTGTGAAGAGTTCCTACTTCAAGGAAAGATTTGTACTACTTCAGCCACGTCACACCCTAATCACAATGCTGTGTTCCGATATGATCAGTCCCCGTGACGCTACAGACACAATGATACCCACACAAAACTTACCTGTCAGACTAATGGATGCAGTACAATGCCTTACACGTCCGTAATCCTTGTCTTCAGGGCATAGGTCTGAAGACGAGGATTACTGAGATTTTGTTAGGTGTTTATTGTTTGTCGCAATATATACTCGCTAATTAGCCCTGTTATTAATAAATAAATAAATATTCACGGACACAACGCCTTCTAGTCCCAAACTAAGCAAAGCTTGTACTATGGAAACTAGATGGCTGATAGAATACATAGCATACATTTTTTTTTGTAAATACATACTTAATACATAGAAACGCCCAGACCCAGAACAAACATCTATGTTTGCCACACAAATGTTTGTTCTCGGTGGGGATCGAACCCACGACCCACAGCACGGAAGGCAGAGCTACTAATACCGACTGAGCCATGACGCCTGTCAATAATCTCGATGTACCTAGGCTTGGAATAGTTAGATATATTCCAGAAATCCCCACCAAGAAATTGCTACCAGTGGGTACATCCCGTTTTGTCTCTTTCGATCGAATTTGAATCAGCTTGTCAAGACAAGCCACTGGTGTTACTATTCCAGGCTTATATCAAGTTAATTAATAACAAAGCGGGGTGCCATCTGCTCCTTAGAATATTATTACATCGTCAGGGAGTTGAATCGCAATCTACTTGTGACATTCGATTAAGTTCTCAGTATGAAAGCAACCGGACATCGCATTTATCACAGGTCTTCGTTGGACCTTAGACAAATAGGCTCAAACTGCTCTGAATGGGCGTTAGGAGGCTTAACATATATCAGGTCTTAGATGTGAAACTCCCATACTTTGCTGAAAGGAGTTGTCTACAACGTATTACGGGATCAAGGCGATATATCGCGTGGAGTTTTTCGAATCCACTGTTGGGGAATATCGAAAAAATTTTAACAAATTCAAACAGTCTCGTGGTCCCCGCTGTTCTGAATAATTTTTCAGTTGCGCTTCTACGCCACATTATTTTTCACCCTCATTAATGACCACGCATCAGTCAGCCTTCGGAAAACGTTGACAAATAAGTACCTACATAAAGGAAGTTTTCTTTGATTTATCGTACAAGGCAAGGACGCGTTTGTAAGACGAAATATGGACTATTTTGTTCGGACAGACGCTAATGGCCAGAAGTTGGTAAGTATTGAAAAGTAGTTTCGGGAATAAATCTATGATTAATTGAATTTATGTAAGTAATATCAATTATTTAGGAGGCTTTCGGGCCATTACGTAAGTCGATCTAGCTTGTGCCAGAAAAATAATGTGGTAAGTCATTCTAACAGTAGCATAGAATGCCTAATGTACCTACTAATTTAAATCTTCGGCTGAGTATCATAGTAGCGTAAAAGTAGAGATCGTTTTTTCTCATTGATCTGATATATCAGAAAGAGATAATGCTTAGAGGTGCAGAGTAAAATGTTTTTAAACTATAACGAGAGAAAATGTATTTTGGAACATCGAGCTGTTGAAATGAAAAAAAAAAAACGCAGCAGCCGATGTGCAGTTTAGACGGGTTCTTCGCAACTTTACAATTTTGTTTATACACAAGTTAACATCAACTACCTAGTTGGTTTCGATGGCGCTGTCTTGAAATACCATGCCGTAGAGACTGGACAAAGTAATGATACTTCTACGGACAATATTCCCGGGACACCGATCATTCTGTAGCTTCTTCAAGTGGCCACAGATAATTATTGTATTTTTTATTGTATTAAAGATTTTCTATTATGAATTTAATTATTTTAATGATTTTAATCTATTGAATTTATTTTGACATTTGTATTTTATTATTTTAACCTGTAATTTGTTCTCTTTTATTTTATACATTTATTAGTTTTATTAAATTTAAACAATTTGCATGTCGGTCTCCGATGAAGTATGTGACACTAACTTAAAATTATGAACACTTTGTAATTTGACCATACTTCTTGCGAATAAATACATTTAATTTAATTTCATTTCCTTTCATTTAAATTTTAAGATGCTCAAGTTATTTTCTGATTGACTTTTTTACTTACCTACGTATGTTTTACAGTTAAATGGGTACTCCCATCTAAAATCGTATTTCCGCAACAAAGCCTCTTCGTCAAGTCCCAGAAATCACACATCGACCAAAAATACAATTTGCATGACAAAATCGTTTTGCGATTTCAATATTTGCTCGTTCCGGCAGACTGGTTTAACGAGGATTAAATACAGAATCGACCAGCCGGCAATATTGACTCACAATTCCTTTCAGATCGTTTGGGATTCGATTGAAAATCGTGACGCGTTCAGTCGTGAGAGGACTGATCAGAAAGGTCAGGCTGAGGTGAGGACTGACTTCAGAGCATCTAGGTAACACTAGTTCGGACGTAACTAAATCGCTAGAGCCTGATAATCGAGAAGCGTCTTGCGACTTGCTAAGACGAGATAAACCCATTCACTGAGAAGTCATTTTACGGGCGATAATCGCGTAGAAAATACACCATGAGATCTATTAGAGATAGAATATACATTGCACCTGCTCTCGTTCGACCAACAACTGTGCATTGTAAAGTAGTTACTTACACCCATGTAAGCAACACTAAATTGCTGAAAGTTATCGACTATCCCGAACCGTTCCAACCGCGCCAAAATTTATTCCTGATTCCCGGCAATATTAGCAAGATAGGTGAAAGAGAAAAATCTCGGGCGAACGATACAGCGGTCTTTACAGCGTTTTTACGATACCTCCTTATCTTGAGTTATGAGGGGAATAGCCTATTTGCATTGCTAATATTTTATACGATCGTAACAATTTGTTGCCGCGATTCCGACGCCTTACTAGTTTGGAAATACGCAATCAATATGGTAAGGCGGTCTGCACAACTCGCGGAGAACAAAGATACAATTTCTACTGGCTTTCTACACTGTGTGGATACTGTGGATGTGGGCGGGTATCTTCGTCAATCCGTTATCTTGATGCTCAACATTTTCCAACTGAGACGCTTGTTGTTGCTGCTGAGTTCTTAAGATGAATTTTCTTTAGATGAAATAAGAATTCAACGCTCGAATTATTTCTTCAATCAGTAAGATAACCTATAAAATTGTTCATAGAATGAGTTCATGGTTGTTGGACTTGTTGGTCAACCTCAACCTTGATTTAAATGTAGGTAATTAAGATACCCAAATTTTGTTTCATTTGGTTTAGTGTCTAAACAAAAAAAATCCTGTACACTCATTGTGCCTTACCCTTAGCTACTAAAAAGAGGGTGTGTTGTTCAAGAGCAGAACTAATGTGGGTGTAAAAAAGAATTGGCAAAGAAAATTTTATGGGAAGCAATTGGTCGGTAATAGATGCCTACATAAGAGGAAACATCGATATTGGCAAATGATCTTCGGTCCACGGTAAGATCGACCTACTCTTAACTCATTGGGTAACATCCCTTTACAAGTTTGGGGCCTTAATAATAGCGGTGTTTGTCCCAGCTAAAACTCAGTATTCGTTCGAGTTTTCTCAGTGCTATACAAACGTTAAAAAATTGAAGAAGTTGGTATAGCATTTGCTGTAAAATGCCGTAGATACCTCATCATCATCATTCGCAGTCTGACTCAACCCACTGCTAGGCATATGCCTCTCTTTGTTTGTGCCACTTTCCACGGTTTTGCGCTAATGTCATCCAGGTGCGACCCACAACGTTGTTAGCGTTCCGTAGATATCGACTAGGTAATATTGTCAACTCGCAGATAAAGTAGCCGAAATCTGGTATTAACTACTTATTGGTAAAATTACATAACAATTCACCTGTTTTAATAGAGGACATGAATTGTGCTCTGTATAAATCAATGTTCAGTTGATGCAACACGAAAACCAATTTGAATGAAAATGATTTTTGTGTAATCGACCCAGTAACATGTTTTTGGTCCGTGCGACGAGTGATAGCCGCGTTTTCAAATTGAATATGAATATTAATGCAGTTTTTCTTTTTGAGTGCAATTTGTGTATGTTTTTCAGGGTTCCGGATCATTAAAGCCGGTACCCAAAGCCTAGTAATAGTATTATATAATCTGTGCCAAAGCTGTGTCTTTTACAAGTATCAATAAATAGAGAATAGAAAAGCTTTACGAACTTCCTGTGACTTTAAAAAGAGATAATAGAGTTTAAATCGTTATTACTGGAAGCTACCTGAAGTGTCACCTGTGTTCATATTTCAGCCAGTTGACTATTCAGGTTAATAAAATGATGATGACTGAAAAAGCAACCCAAAACGATTTTTAAGTTTCGAAACGAGTATTGCAATTAGAAGAGGCAACTAACCTGTTTAGAAAAGCACATTTGACCCTGTGCAAGACTGATAGCAAAGACCATTATTATCCTTTATTTTAAAGATGTTAGAGATTATTTTGGTTTTCAACTTACTCGACAATCTGATGAGTTACATTTGGTTTGGTGGCACAAAATTTCTAGGAATTCGTTGATAAACTTAGCAATGTTTAATTTTCCTCTCTCGATTTCTCAACTGTATAGAATTTCTTAGAACTGAATGATACTGCCTAGCCTCCGCTAGCACTGACATGCCACGACGGTATTCCAGGTAACCCCTAATTTGATCAGTCGAGAATCCGCAGCATTAGGACTGCGGTCGCCCGCGGAGGACAAAGCGAAGCGACTGTTTACGTTGATTTAGGGAATTGCTTTGAGTTTACCTATGTAGCTCTAGATTGGATGATTTAGACGGCTATTCAATGGGTCTTTTTGAGAGGCTGACAGCCCGGTCAGCATCTCGAAAAGACCCAATTAATGATCTAAATATTGTTTAGTTCAAAATTATAAAATATTCGCGTAAATGTTCATAACGGTCAAGATTCTTAGCGAAACCACAGATTATATAAACGTAGAAACAGCGTCTTGTAATGTTGCTGTGTCTAATCGTCGATGAGTCGCTGACGCCAAATGTGCACGACTTGACGCTGAAAAGCGTCAAACAACTTCTCGCTCGCAGATTTCAACATTTTTAAAAACTAAATGATGGAACAAGTCGATGGCCCAGTTCACTTATAACAATGCATTTCCTCTCTGAGCACATCCACTGCAGACTTCAAACGCAAACCCTAAGATACTACGCTAGACATCTACCTATTATGACTTCATCACTAGAATTATCACTACGAGCGTAAGGTTAAGTTACACTCGTAAGTTTTACTCACGTAATTGGCTTACGAGTAAAATTTACTAGTGTTAGTGAGGTTACACTTTGTTACAAAAATCATATAATTTTGCAGCAGAACAGAGTCATTTATCTGCAGCAAGTAATAGAGAGGACGAAATTAAGCGGAAAGCAAGGCGCGTTCAGAATATGCAACACCGCACAGTAACGGTTTAATTGTGTTGGTGGTGCTCCAAAACGTCCACAGTTGTATAGAGTCGAGCTGGATGTGACAATGCAAGATCGCACAATCAGCGGAAAGAATTATACCTATTTACTTCACTCACTGTTTTTGTGAAAGTCAGTGGAGTGGAGAAACATTTTTTCTTGTTACCGTTACGGATTGCGGTGTGTCGTTGACTGTCTAGTAGTGTTCATGCAAGGTTGAACTCAACGTAAAAATAAAAAAATAAATTAAACTAAAAAAAATTGTATGCTCTCTACAAATCTCTGATTTACTACTCAAGCACTGATCCGGACTCGAGCATAGATTTTTGTATGAAAATCTCAACTCAAATCTTTGCTTGAGTAACGATTTCTTCATCGGGACTAAAAAGTCTTCCAAAGATGGCGGTATCAGATGAACACAGATTTTTGTAAATGTAGGCCCTCCTTGCTCCGGAAGGCACGACTGTCGATCCTGACTCTAGCAGTCGTTAAACCAAGACGGAGGCCTTAAGGCGGCCTAAAAACTCCGTCACCAGAGTTGACCACTACCTCTAACAAGCTTGCTTGTTATAAGTAAATACATAAATATCACGGACAGTTAACACAACGCCTTCTAGTCCCAAACTAAGCAAAGCTTGTACGATGGAAACTAGATGGCTGATAGATTACATACATACATTTTTTTTTGTAAATACATACTTATAATACATAGAAACACCCAGACACAGAACAAACATCTATGTTTACAACACACAAATGTTTGTTCTCGGTGGGGATCGAACCCACGACCCACCGCACGGAAGGCAGAGCTACTACCGACTGAGCCATCACGCCTGTCATGAGCCATGTGTTATGTGGTGTTATGTAGGTAAAATCTTTGTTACATCCAGTATCTGTATAACCTAGGTTCTGAATCGCCTGTGACCGCTAAATGGTCAGTTATAGCGGTGCGGGGTCCGTATTTATGATATCACAGCGAGCGCGTATCTAAGGCACCTACTTGCTTTATTAAATACTCGGTTGGTACTAGACTATGGATATATTCATGGAAAAGTACCACAGTTTGCACTTAGCTAGAGTTAGTAGTTAAATGTAGTTTATATACAATCTTCTTCTTCTTCTAAATATATAAAACTCTTTTGAAGCTAACTGACAATCAACGCATAGCCTAAACTAATACCTAAGTTCTAGAGGTATGAAATTTGGAGGGTAGTAACCTTATACAAGGCGTCCCACGGCCATGCTACATGGAGGGAATTTACTGAAAGAAGACTTTGATACTTTCTTTCCATGTGGCATGGCCGTGAGACGCCCTGTATAGTGTAGGGGTGCACTAAGAAAGGAATTTTTGAAAAGTCACGCTCTAATGCTCGAATACTCAAACGCCACTCAAACCCCACAATTTGTTCCGCTTAAATTATTGCCATCTCTTACAAATGAGTAATGTCAAACAGAGGCAGAGCAATTTTAAGTGGTGCACAAATTTGAATGACGTTTGAGTATTAGACCGTATAGGGTTTAGAACGCAAGCAACGTCGCGGGCGATGGCTAGTTTTACAATTATTCTTATTCTATTACTGTTCAGGCCTTACACATTACAAAATGGGTTATTAGCGAGTCACATCATTAGGAATAAACAATCACACTCACTCGTAGCAACATTTTCATCAAGTAGGATTGCCAGTATACTCCACCCTTACTGCCAAAACTTCGTCTTATTTTATTCACCACTTGATTCAAGGTTTAGCTAATAAAGCCTTCGAAGATAGATTCGAATTTCCTAAAAATAACTTCATTTTTCATAATTCGACGCGGACCTTATGAAGTATCTCATCAATTTTGTGAAGTGGAATACTTAGATCCTTCTTTTGATTGAAATCCCGATTTTCTCAGTTATTTGATTTAATGAAAAAAACTAAAAAAAAAAAAACTGCCGGAGGCTTTTAGGCAATATCCTTTCCACTAGTTTATAATTAAGTACTTTACGAATAGACAGCACAATAATTAATTCGCCGAATTTTTTAATGAAGGCTTCATTACGTTGAGCTAGCCGAGTTTTGAGTCAATGGTCCATAACGTAGATGCTCTACACCGTAGACGATCTACGCCGTAGATGCTCTACACGGTTGAGATTGATAAGCCGATAAACGGATCTATTTCCGGGATAAGATATTATTATCTCAAGAACTGAGATAGATAACTTTATGCTTAATACTTTCGCTTTTTAGTTCAGTCGTCGATGAATGACTTGGAATTTGCCAGTATTTTGATAAGCGAAGTCAGGTGGTCGATGACAACGAATACTTATTTCAATTAGTACTAAATACATCGGTTAGACTACACTACTTTATTGCTGTTTATACTAAAGCAAATTAAATTATCTAATCGCAACTAGACAAAGAAAATTACTTAGAAAACTAATACAATATTACAATATTTACAAAACACACGAGAAACAATTGAGCTATCTAAAAGTAGGTATTATTTTAGTCTAAATCTAGACTAAAGTAATACCTACTAACTAAATCTAAACCGGTCTTTAGTACTAACCTTGAGACTTTTTCTTTTGGACAAAACATCCAACTTCCATTATCCTGATCCCCGCAGTTTCGTACGAAAGTTCCAAGAACTTATAATCCTTTAAGGAAACAACATAACCATGAATTTGATGTACCTTCTAAGGAATATCTTCACGCCATTCCACAACGCGGGCTGAGTGTGAATAATTAACTTACTCGTCCTGACGACACGCATAAAAGTAAAATTAAATTTAATCCAAAATGTCTCAACTACGACGCGAATTTAGCCCGCAAACGCAATGTTCTTGAATTATTTATTTATACGAAAAAGTTTTTATTATGGCCTCTAGATGGCCAACTCTACAAGTTATAAGATGCAAGAGAAAATAAACTACGCTCACGAGTAAAAGAATAAAATTTAAATAAGTTATTCTAAAAAAAAAAACCTCTCACTAAGTCAAACTCCTTACATCCTCTTCATTATTGCTGGTCATCATCAGACCTTACTGGACTTCAGTTCATCGGATCTCATATGAACAAACTGATTCTTCGGGGGACAATCCGGTACCATACGATCGTCCGCGACGGACGACCGATCTTCCGCATAGTGTGCCCGCTATTTGTAATTTATATGCAATAACATTTATAGCGCTAGGCTCAAATGGGACTGGGCGGGACACGTTAGCCGGATGCCTCCCGATAGGTGGGCGAACATCTCCTCCCTGACGGTCGGCAATATCGGGGTCGGCCAAGGAAGCGTTGGCGCGACGAACTAGATGCCTTCAAAAGAGGATGGTGGGATAAAGACTTCCAATGTTCTCTGTCCCAAGCTTCCGCTTGGGACAGAGAACATTGGAAGTCTTTGGGGGAGACCTTTGCCCAGCAGTGGGACGACATAGGTTAATTAAAAAAAAAAACATGTATTGACGTTTCGTCGGGAAAGGTCCGCGACGGAATTTCCGTCAAGTGTGCAGAAAGCCTAACGCATCCAAATCGAAGTTCTTCTTTCAGAGCTACAAGGGCACGGACAAGCAGACAGATATAAGTAAGACTTGAGTCTGACATGACTTAACTTACAGCTATTTCGTTTTCCAGTTGAGGGGTTAATAAATGAACTTAATTTGCTTCACAAAGGAAATTACAACTAATACAGTATTTACAATATTCACAATATTTACAAAATACACATGAAACAGTTGAGCTATTCACAAACCGTTGCAAACGATTTATAGATAGCTCAACTGGTCCAAATCAGTACCAATCGGAAGCGTGCCCAAGACACTGGCATTACCGCACTGAATAGCAATGCTGATACGCTGATACATTTCCCCGCTGATCTCTCACATCTCAAAACCAAACGAAGTTAGAAGTTGTAAGAAACTCGTGACGCTCTCTTGAAGTGCGAATGTGATTTCTTATTGACGACCCCTTAATGTATGTAATGGGTTTTTCTATGTCTCCGTCGCCGTTGCGTCTGCCGCAGTTACTGGAAACAAACTTTGAAGATGAAATAGAATAATGCAAAACTCTGGCCTGAAAAACCAACGGCACTTTTAAGTTAGGTATCGTTTTATGCTTTCCTTATTCGTTTTGTTTGGATTTTTTTCTGCGGCATTTCTGTACGAAATAATCTCATATATCAAAATTCTGACGATGGTACAGATTGAACGACCGGTGATTAGTTGTTACCGCTGTTGATAACAATTGCAAACAATATCTTCAGTGGTAGACGCAGTGCCTCACAAAGCACTTCTTCAATAGGTTTAGTAAGTAATGTGTTTCTATTAGCAAAGGTAAGTGGGCCACAAGTAACATTAAGTGGGCCACAAACGCAAACACTAATCATTATTCAATAAATCACAGACTATGCATCGTGAAATTTTGCAACGATCACTTTGTTTCTAATCACGTTGTTCATAATCTGTGTAAATAGAAACACCATGGTAAAAACGGCACGTAGCTAACTTGCCATTCATGCCAAGCCGAGTGTGTAATGCGGAGCAATTTAAAATTCTGGATTAATATCCTACACTCGTATACAGGCTGATGTTGTATGGTTGCAAAGGTGGCTACATTCACACCGCTTTAATTTTTTTTTGTATATTATCTGTCCTTTTAAGACAAAAAAAAATTCTTGGACATACCACACACCGCTCTCTAGTCCCAAACTAAGCAAAGCTTGTACAATGGGAACTCGATTGCTGATAAAATACTTATATACTTTTTTTTGTAATTACAAACTTATGATACATAGTAACACCCAGACACAGAACAAACATCTATGTTCGTCACACACAAATTGTTGTCCTCGGTTTCCACTACTCACAGCATGGAAGGCAGGGCTACTACCGACTGAGCCATGACGCCTGTCATAGAAAATACCTAAAAAAATCTTGAGATTAAAGTTCTACAGCGTTTTTAAATGCGGTCCTAAAGTTTTTTTTTTTTTTTATGCCATAGCTTGCAGACGAGCAGGCGGGCCACCTGATGGAAAGTGGTCACCGCCGCCCATGGACACCTGCAACACCAGAGGTGAGGCTAGTGCGCTGCCGGCCTTTTAAGAGGAGATAAACCTGCCTTTTGAAGGACCCCATCTCAAAACTCCGAGGGAAAACCGCAGACAGTAGGTAAAGTTTAACATTTCAATTCAATACTCCTTACAGTAGAGTTAAACTCTACCACGGAAGTTAAACAAGAATATTTATTCCGTGGCTCAGGCAGATGAGTCATCTACAAACCGTTTTAAATGGTTTATATTATATTTTACTTCAAACGTTAACTAGTTACGCTACAGTGTAACCTTCAGCCGGCTATAAAGCATAGCGCACATAATTGGCATCATACGGGCTCCACGAACCAACCAACGCTTAAAAACCGCAATTAGAACCACACACAATACTCGCCTATTCACGCTTCGGCCGAACTTTGCACGGATAAAGAAACCAGTATTTTTGCTGTACACAGCCTAATTAAGCCTTCTTGGTTGTACAAATATGAAATCTTTAGACAAAGAAGGCGACTACTTGGTAAATGACCAAGACCGGTGAGTGGTGAGTGATTTGTTCCTTACTGAATAATAAGTATTAGTATTAAGTATTCACGGACACTTAACACAACACCTTCTAGTCCCAAACTAAGCAAAGCTTGTACGATGGAAACTAGATGGCTGATAGAATACATACATACATTTTTTTTTGTAAATACATACTTATAATACATAGAAACACCCAGACACAGAATAAACATCTATGTTTACAACACACAAATGTTTGTTCTCGGTGGGGATCGAACCCACGACCCACAGCACGGAAGGCAGAGCTACTACCGACTGAGCCATGACGCCTGTCAATTTAATTATGTCTGTTATGTGATAATATTAGAATATTATCACTTTGCGAAAACACAGAGCTTTGTATGCATAGATTTTCGTAAATCTAAATTTAAAAGTCTAACTCTTGTAGGTACTTTCTGATAGGCCTCGATACAATACCCTAAATTGATACGAGAGAGCTCGAAGATACGATAGAAGCCTTGCGATTGGTCCAAACACGACGCCTGACCGTCTTTCTTGCAATATTCATTTAATGTTCCGACAGTACGGTTATTACTCCAACGGCGTTGGTTCCTTGCACCGAATTTTCTCAGCATTTTGCTTCAATTTGGCAACTTTAGCTATCACCACAACAGGAACCGAAGTAATTGTAACTGCTCAGCGGGCCACTAAACAGAATCGTTACGGTTGGTACGGGGTATAATCTGTCATATTTTTATTAAAAAAAACAGAGCTACAGACTCTGACGTTTTCTGATAAAATGAAGCATCTAATATTGCCTGCTTCTTGCGAGTTTGTCGTAATAAAAGGCAGGTTTGATTCCAACGCTATACGGCGTAACAAATTGTTGTTTTTGTGCTAGCACCGTACCTCGCAGGGTATTTTGTAAATAAACAAAACACTTGCGTAAAAAACCCAAAACTCAAGCATTCACATACAATTTTACAACTTTTTTATAGCAATACAAGACAAGACAACACGGCGTTCGCCGTGTAACACAGTAATTGAGTTGACAGTAAAAGTTATGAAGAGTGGCGACGCGGCGGCGCGCCGGATATCAGCCCCCTCCACTTCTTACCCCCTCTCTGCTCCCCCAGATGGAGTAGTGGTGGCAGAAAAGTCAGGGTTGTAAAAAACTTTGCACTTCTAAAGGAAAGTTTATTTGTTTCCCCAAAAAGCTTTTTTCAAAGGAACGTGTAGGTACTAGATACCAAAAAAATTTGAGAGGTGTATCTAGCTTGGGGCTACAAGTTACAAGCCTACATAAACATTTTATTTAACACAAGGTGTGCCCGCGACTTCGTCGCGTGGAAAAGTGTCTTTTGGGTAGCATTTTTATTACTTCCATACAACTTTTCATCCCCCCCTTTCAACACTTTTTTCGCATTAAAAAGTAGCCTATGTCCTTTCTCAGGCTCTAGACTATCTGTATACCAAATTTCATTTAAATCGGTTCAGTCGTTTTGGCGTGAAAGCGAGACAGACAGACAGAGTTACTTTCGCATTTATAATAATTAGTAAGGATTAGGGCCTTGTGAAAAGGAGTCTAACAATACAAAAAAAAATAAAGAAATATATTCTTTATTATTACACAACTTATTAAATTGTGTATACATGCGAACTTAATGCTAAAATATCATTATCTACCAGTTAAGCTTTGGTTCATAAATGGATAAGTTTCAGTGATAATTCATTGTTCTTAGTATACCAGATGACTTTATTAAAAATTGAAAATTGATTTAGTACTTACGCTTATTCTAGTGCATGCAATTTTAAATGTCTAAAGTAATAAATAGTATCCAATGATCCCCTATAAATGAACATTTGCAGTCCATCGAGCCCACTCATTTGCATAGCGGGAATCGGCCCACCATTGAGCCAGCTGGTCGGCTCGATGGGAATAATCCCTCTGTTTACTTAAACGAATAAAAATAAATTGAACGTTAATTAATTTATTCACCAACGGTACAAGTTCTGAACTCATTCTAAAGATCTTCCAATGAACTAACAAAAACTTATTCGTAGCAAGAGTACCACGTCATTTGTTTTTATAGAGCTACCATTGTTTAGTCATTTCTCATTGGCTAGTGGTTTTACGTCCAAAGCTATAATTCTTATTTCTTTTTACTTTTAAGGCTTTTACGAGTTTATTTTTGCCTGACCTTTTGGAGATGTTTTACAAAGTTTCGGCATTGGGGGGAAGTTTTTTATTGATGGTGTTTGGTGAGCTTGCAGGGTTTACTAAAAAACTGTTCGCTGGATGACCATGAAAGAACCAGTCATTCATGAATTAAATAAAGGTAATAAAATCTCGATTACTAACACTATGTTATGAGAATAACAAAAATACCCACCCGATATGTTGAGTTATTTTCTTTTAAAACAACGTTTACTTTTGTTGAAATACTGGCCATCAATAAAATCTGTTCCAAATAATAATATGAATAAAAAAAATATCTAAGTTTTTTTAGTGATAAAATTATTTTATAACTAGGAACTTTTCTTTAACCTTACGGAAATTTCCATTCTAGGAAAAAACAAAACACTCTTTCAGAAAACTCTTATCAAAAGCTAAACTTGCAGAAGCAGATTATAAAAAAAATATTAAACTACAAAATAACATTTCTTTGACTAGCAATTTTACAAAGTGCAATGGAAGTGGCCTTCGTTAACCTCGACGATGGAGATCGAATGACAACACAAGGTGTAAAAAAAAATTCTAAAGAAATTGACCAGACATAAGTATAAAATTATCTACAAAGAAATTTAAAATTTTCAAAGGTAAAAGTTGCATTTCCTTAAGAAATTTCACATAAGTGCAATATAGTCCAAAAGTACTTTATTGGACAGAAGAGAGATATATTAGCGTCAACACCACATTGTTTCAATAGCGTGATTCAGCCATCGGACAATTTTACTAGCGCCATCTAAGTTTGTTTCCGGTACCATCATAAGTTTCGTATAAATTACAACTATTTCCTATTGACCTAACTTAGACAGTATCTTAATAGCTTATATCATACCATTGATAAAAAACACTTACAAATTACAGTTGGAACGTAGATTTTTGCACCTTGTGTAAGTAAGGAGACGTGCTTTGAAAGAAGAATTTTTAGAATGAAAAAGGCTGTGGAAAATGTACATTTTGATAGCGCCAGAGCCTCATTAGAGGTCTTTATTGTTCGATCCAACGAGTCGTATCAATTGTCGCATAATCGGAGTCTGTGAGAATGCGTTGCATATAGAAAAATGCCGTGAATAAGCAGTTTTCTATTACAATAAAATATCTAAACTGAATATTTTATCAATTTACGATTTAAATTATTGTAATTACAGAAAAAAACCAGTTCCAACATAATTATCATAGCTAAAGGTAATAATCGTTCGTCAAAGCGTGCAGTGACATATTTTGCAGTAGTTATGGGGTTGAAGCCCAATATCGCTGAAGTCATTGAACTAAATCTAATTCTAATTCTCATTCGTCGTGGGGGAATAAGATCTGCACTGACGTCCCGCGTTGGGGTGTATTGTGCATTGTCCCCCTGCTGACCTCACCCCAACCAGCCCAACTCCTTGAAGTAACGGAGAAGGACTTTGGGTTGATGACAGCAATGTTCCAGCATCCCCGATGGTGTTGTGGATGCCAAGGAGTGAGACCCGATCAGCTCCTGCAGTCCCGTTTTGGATCTGGCTTCGGCTGTGGCAGAGCAATGCAGCAAGACATGCTCTACTGTTTCTTTTTCCTGAAGACAGCCTCGACAGAGGTCGCTGTCTGTCGCTCCGATCTTGAGGAGATGGTAGTTCAGATCACAGTGGCCCGTGATTATACCCACCATCATCCTCAAGTCTTCGCGTCTTAGCTTTAGCAGTGTCGTTGTGATGTGCGCATCCGTTGCAGGAAGTATTATTTTTGTATGTCTGATCTGCGCTCCCATTGTTTCTGATGTTCCTTCTTGGAATATATTTTCAGTCTGTTTCTTATCTCTGCCGAGGTGGGTCTGCAGAGACTTGTGTTTTTTGCAGTTGGCGTTTGTTTGGCGCCTTCTCTTGCTAATGAGTCTGCCTTATTGTTGCCTGAACATGAGCCGTGGCTTTTTGTCCATCTTATCTTGACCGTGTGTTTATCAGATAGATTCTGAAGTGCAATGTGGCATACTGCAATAGATTCTGACCTTGTGACAGATCTGCTCAGTGCATTCATGAGTGCTGCGCTGTCAGTTATGAATGTTAGGTGTGCCGGTTTGTTTGCAGTGCCTGCGCCAGTTCTTGGCGCTGTGGACCGATACATTTCTGTTGCTGCCAGGAAGAGCCCTAGGGTCTCGCCCTAGTCATAGTCATTGAACTAAGCTGAAGTCTTTGAACAAACGGTTGAAGTTAAAATATTGGTTTCCTCGCAACGTATCATGAAGTATGGTTTCCTTACGGGTTGAAAAGCATATTGCTACAACTTTATTATAATATTGGATTCCTCACATTTTACAAAGTATGGTTTAGAAGTATCCTATTCCATTATAATAAAAAGACATTGCTTACTGCCTCACTTCACCGTCTTCTGACTGAATACTGAAACGTCACTCACACTCACACTTAAAACTACCCTGCCTCTGTTTGACATTACTTATTGTTAAGAGATCGCAATAAAAACATGGACTTAATCTAAGTAGCGTTCGAGTATTCGGCAGTTTACACCTCTGACTACTCAGTGGTAGTCACTACCTGGCTACCTGGCATATAATCACTACCTGGCTTCCTCGTTTCTCACAGATCTACTGCACAAGATATTTGAGAGGATAACTACCATCCTTGGAGACTACTGGAGCCTATTTCATTTCAAATATTCGGGCCCGTATTACGGCTCGGTGGTCACTAATGAAACAACATTTATCATTCTGACTGCGAAATAAAAGCTTGGAATAAGGTGCTAAGTTCAAAATGTAAGTTATTATAAGAGTTTTGTTCGGGAAACCACGACTGTTTCGATGGGTCGGCATGGACTACGGACTTCTTCGTGGTATTTTTTTACGCATAATTTGATTCAGTAATCAGTACCTCAAAAAAAATAAGGTACTCATTCAGAAAAAAAAGAGTAGAAATCGAAATATGAGACAAAAAAGAGGAACATTCTTATCTTTGTATTTAAAAAAAATACAAAAGAGGTTGTAGTAATTTGAAATATTAAAAAAGTGACACTTTTTTTATATTTCAAATTACTACAATTTTGTATTCAAAACAACTTCTATGAATAATAGTAGTAAAAACTAGGTAACCATAAAAGTTGTTTAGTCTTTTGTTTTTCATATCAATTCAAACTAAGCATTGTTGGCTAAAGACTATACCTAATTAGTCGATAATCGGTAACAAAAACCCTTTAAAATTCAACAGTTAAATTAACTAAAGACGCAAAGAAAACTCTTATTGAATTTTATCGCTGATTTCGTTACTTGGGTCGAAACTTGAACTCTGAGAGGCAGCTATAGTTTTAATTAGAACCGTGGTGTAAAGAAAACGAACCTAGGGGTAGAGTTGTATTACAGGGGTTCAAAAAGGGGTTGATTTTAAACTAACTTTAATGTAAGAAAAAGCAGTTTTTATTTCTACAGATATTTTATGTAAGTACTCACCTTTCTATGGCTTTTTTTAGATAACAATCACGTTGTTTTAAAATCTCTAGTAAGTAAGTAAATCTTTTATTTGCAACACGTAAAATTACAAGCATGGGTTTAAAACTACATAGATACAGCTTATGAAGTAACTGTGAAGTGGTGCTGCAAAACGGTCCCTAGCTCAGAATATTGCGGGTTTGTAACAACCCACGCTGGTCTTTTCTAGGTGACAGATGACTTTTATTGAACATTAGGTGCCGCCCACGACTTTGTTCGCGTCCCGTTGGATCCCGTTAATTTTTCGGGATAAAAAGTAACCTATGTGTTAATCCAGGTCACGGACAATACATATTCCAAGTTTCATCCAAATCGGATTAGTAGTTTCTACGTGAAAGAGTAACAAACATCTATCCATCCATACTTACAAACTTCCGCGTTTATAATACTAGGTGCCGCCCGCGACTTCGTTCGCGTCCCGTTGGATCCCGTTAATTTTTCGGAATAAAAATTAGCCTATGTGTTAATCCTGGTCACGGACATATTCCAAGTTTCATCCAAATCGGATCAGTAGTTTTTACGTGAAAGAGTAACAAACATCCATCCATCCATCCATCCATACTTACAAACTTCCGCGTTTATAATATTAGTAGGATAACAATCCCATGCAGAGAAGTTGACAATACTCCACCAATAACCACACTTGCGCCTTGTAGGCATAGATTAAGATCAGATTACGTGAAGGTAGGCAGGCGTTTTGTTTTCTTTATCGCTTAGGCTGCCAAAGTTCTTGTAATATTTTTAGGCTTCGACGTTACATACACGCATAAAATCGTTTTTAATAGGTGTGATAATGACAAACGGTTTTAGTTGATGAAGTTAGTAACACCACAACTCTCGGGTCATTGCTTCTAAAAATTCAAAATAAGAAAAACCTCAGTTGAAAAGAAATTATTGCTATTCAAACCAAACGCTTCCAGTACTCAATCCATTGCACTAAAATTACTAACAAAACATATTTTTATGAAAACATTTGACCACAGCAGATTAATTCCTATTTATCAAAGGGCAGCTCAAAAGTGATTATGAGACTAACCCTTTATGAACAGAACCACCAAGCAGCTATAGGTACCTACACGATTTTTTTTTTGTGTTGACGTCGTTCTAATTCTACATTTACATCTTCGGGTGACGATGAAATGCATGGTAGTAGAGGCTGTCCCTAGCTTCTCACCCTCGTTACAATATGACGATTATTGGCAGGTTCCAATGCGAAGTCACGTGGTCCACACCCGTTGCTGAAAGCGTGACGGCGAAAAATGGTGAAGAAAAACACCTATAAATAAGCGTCAAGAAAATTAAGTTTTGATGGTTGCGTCGTTTAACGAAACTGAGATTGAATTATTTTTACATTAGACAGTTTTGGTCATAATGTCTATAGTAGGTGCCAAATAACACCGCAATACAGGTCATTCACCCACCTTCACCACGATGTCGCAAAATTCAATTTATGTATGGTAAACAAACAGTACTACGAGATTCGAGCGATACCGTCTTAGCGACAGGTTTGTATGGAAAGCGACAGAATTAGCCATTCATAAATTGAATTTTACGACCTCGTGGTGAAAGTGGGTGAATGACCTGTATTGCGGTGCTATTTGGCACCTACTATATTAGTGAATTTTTTGAATTATTTTTACTTTAGACAATTTTGGTCTTGAGTCATATGTGTAGCAGTGGATTTCGGAGAAGCCTGTATGCAGCAGTAGGTAAAGACGGGCTGGATTCGTATTGTGATGTTTAAAATTTTTGAGTGCCTTTAGACTTGCCTTAAGACAAGGCACGTATAAACTATGCAACAATATTTTGGATGGAATTTTGTAAAATAAACAAATCTAGCAGTAATAAATTATTTTTTCTACGTAGTTTGAAAGCCTCAAGAACTGTGCCAAAAAAGATATCGGATCTCTACAAAAGTACATAAGTTATGTAGTTTGACACAAAAATGTGGCAACAAAAACTTCCAGAAAGCCAACTCATCAGCAGTCAATAAAAACTTCCTTTTTACGCCGTAGGGCTGCCAGAATAGGGTTTATTCCCCATATCTCTGAGTTACTCCCACAAATCTTTAGGCCGGTTTCAGAGCTCGACCGACCGTCGGTGCGTACGTCGATCGCGCTTGTCATTTGTATATTCACGCGCGTACCGTAGGCCTTATTCACGATGACCAATACAAGCGCGTTACGCAGCACGACAAGACAGCGGCGAGAAATCGCCCTATGCCTATGCCGTATTTTCTATGCCATAATTGTCATTCCGTACGGTGACGTCATACGGTTACGGCAAGGAATCTCCTAAGTCATACAGAATAATGCCCCAGCGTAGCTGTGTACGCATTCATAGACTTGCATAGATATAGCTACGCCGACGTACGGTCAGCGCTGACTGTCGGTCGACCACTGTTTACAGCCTTAAAGTTGTGTCACCTAATGTGATTAAGAAAACAAATGAATCGGCTGTCATGTCATCTCAAGAGTATGTCAAAGATATTATAATAACAATAAAAAAATACATTTTACAGTCGTTATAAAATAGAAAAAAAGCAGCCAGATAAAAATGCCGTCATTCAAAGATTTTTTAAAACCTTTTGTTTAGTTTTTTTACGTTTTAAAATGTCAATGATCGTTGATAAGAGAAATAACGAAAAAATTGTACATGGACTAAACTAAACTAAGGTTAGAAGAAAAGAAGATGGTGACGTTGACTACAGACAGGTATTACAACAGGTAGGAACTTACGTCTGGAAGAGATCGCTTTTAGCGATAAGGCCGCCCTTTGTATTATGTCTGTTTTATGTTATTTCTTGTACTTATGTAATTTTTCTTTGTATACAATAAAGTTTTCATTTCATTTCATTTCATTTATTTATTTAATAACAATTATTTACAATCGTATTTGAAATTAAGTAGGTATAAAAGATAAGGCTCAGTATAAAGGTAAAGGTCATGCAATGAAGTTAAAGTTGATTTGATATAATTAATTACAACTAACTTTGGATTATATTACAATTAACTTTAGATTAAAATTCCATTTATGACCTTATTATATTTACTACACACACACACCCTTACATACACACATACACACACCCTTACACACCCTTACAACTGCATTATTCTACTTCTATTTTTTTTTTTCTGTCTTTGTATTCTAGTGACTGTCGTCGATTTTAGCTTATGTTACTGTACTTAGAATGTAAATCCGTCTTTGGCTGTCTGCTTTAAAATTAAGATTTACCATTATACTTAAGAGCTGTGTATTTTGTCACTCAATAAAATAAAATAAATAAATAATAGTTATAAATGAAAATTAGATAAAAAAAAGTCAAATTAATAATTAAAATTAAAATAAGATTATAATATTTATGAATACATTAATGAACATTATTGTCGACGCCGTCTTCGTTATCTGTGGCCAACTTACCGAGCGCATCGAACGCATCTAAACCCAGCAAAGATGACAGTGACACCGACATAACCTACGCATGACAGTTCCTCTGGCTACGGCGGTTGCCTTGAACCAACCAATGACGGAAGCGACTCATCACGTCATAGGCAAGAATACCGAGAAAACCAATACCGTGATCGATACATCATGTCATAGAAGAAAGAAGCTTCAAAGAGCCACGCAGTCCGCTCTCTGTGCCCGCTCGCCTCCCATACAACAGCACGCTTTGCGTTCCCTATTTTTTATCATAATTTAATTGTATTTCCTGTATGTGTCGTTGCAACATTGTAGAACGCGCATTAAACCCTATTTAATCTAAATTTTACTTTATTCTTGTTCCCTATATCTATCTTACTGTTAGTATCTTTTTTTATCTTCTGCTAAGATTTTTATTAGTACAGCGGGAATAACCCCAAAAACCACGAAACATCCAAACTAGCTGACAAAAAGCGATGTAAACGAGCGTGCCCATAAATAAAGATGTGAAAAGAGTTTGAGTTCCGGCATATGATCAGCTGGATAAGCAATCAAACTTATAGATGACACCTTTTTGAGTTACGACGGCGTGTGATCGTACACTAGGCGTAAATGACGCTATAGTAGGTGCCAAATAACACCGCAATACACCTTCACCACAATGTCGCAAAATTCAATTTATATATGGTAAACAAACAGTACTAACGAGATTCGAGCGATACCGTCTTAGCGACAGGTTTGTATGGAAAGCGATAGAATTAGCCATTCATAAATTGAATTTTGCGACATCGTGGTGAAGGTGGGTGAATGACCTGTATTGTAGTGTTATTTGGCACCTGCTATATCTATTTGGTTTTTAGGGATGACATCTTTGTTACATTGGGGTGTTAAAAGATTTATAAAAATCAATTTGAACGCCATATAGGCAGTACGGACACAAAAGTAGTACAAAAAATTCGTAAAATATAAATAAAAAAGAATATTTACCTGCTTATTTATAATTGTTGCATAACTTTATTCAGCTGTTTAAATCGTGAAATTTTGTTTTGCTGTCTCTTACTAACAGTTTATGTCAAACGGTGACAGAGTTAAATTTTAATCAACAGTCATGTAACAAAACAATTTGTAAAAAATTCCCAATAAAATACTGCGTCTAGAATGTTCAATTAAGTTTTAATATACAAATCACATTTAATTTTAATTCTTACAAACAATTACCACGTGAAGCAACGCGAGATAACAAAGTCATGTTATTATTCTCATTGCGAAATAACCAACAAAGTTTGTGCGCAAATGCAAATATTTTCAACATACGCTACGCCGTAGCATGAAGCTACGAGAATACTACGCCGTAGCTCTACTGCTTTCGTATGTACTGAGGTAGTTTGGTGAAGTTAAAAATTAACTAAATTTACTATAAGAACATTATACGTTACTTACGCTCAATAATTCATCATTTTAAGACTACTTTCAATTTAGTTTAGGAACAAGACTAACAAAAAATTTACGCACTTATCAAAACCCCATTTTTTTTCTCAATAAAAATCATGCTTTTTCTATCACAAGTGTACAAACCAAGAATCACAGAGCAAATACTGGATAACTTATACGAAAAAAGTATCCAAACTAAGTTTGTCATGCAAAAAGTATAGTACTGTCCCCCACTGAATACATAACTTACTGCTGAGGAATAATATTTTTAGTTTTGTTCGAAGGCTGTAACGGCCTTAATATAGCGGAGAGTTTTACTTGTATATTTAATTATGATATATTTTTAGATTTGGTTTAGACCAAGCAACGATACTCGCGTTGCTGTGTTACGGTTTGAAGGGTATGGGTATGGCGGTGCAATTAGAGGCACATGAGACTTAACACTTTTATGTCTTAGAGTTGTGGGCGCAGTGCAATGCGTCACAAGGCACGTCCACAGTGAATGTGCTCAGTGAGACGATTTACCTTCGAAGCAGCTTAACCTCAGGAAGGTCATAGGTTTGTTTCATTATTTAATTGTATAAAAAACATGATTCAAAGTGATTCTGGTAGTTTAAGCTTTGACGGTTAACATAAATTAACGCGTGCGTTTTTCGAGAACTTAACCTTAGAATCTTAGTTTGGCCACAGATTATATAATACTATACTGTTTGGCCAAACTTAGTTTTATTTTTTGCGACAGAGCAGAACAGTTTTGCCGAACTAAGAATCTCTTGGGTATTGAAAATACTGTTCCAAAGTATCAGCGAAATTGTTTGTATTAGATCAATTGGCTAGTGGTCAACTTTGGTAGAGTTTTCAGGCTACTATGTACTTTAAACCTTTCATTTTGTTATTTAGCCTTTTCTTTTGGAAATTGACTTCTAGATTGAGTACAAAGTCAAAGTCAAAAATCTTTTATTCAATAAAATCTCACTGATCACGCTGAATCGTCATTACGGTTTGTATGAGTTGGAGCTAGTTCGTCCCAAGCTTGTTTGTCTTCTAAATAATCAGATATTTTATAGTATGCTTTTAAAAGAAGTCTCTGTTTTATTACGTTTTTGAACTTGCCAATCGACAACTGAGACACATCACTTGGGATTTTGTTAAAGAAGCGTACACATTGCCCTTTGAAAGATTTACTAATTTTTGTGAGTGGTGGGAACAGCGAGTTTGTCTTTATTTCTAGTGTTAACATTATGATTATCACTTTTTTTTGTTGAATAGATTGATATTTTTTTGAACATACAATAAGTTTTCATAGATGTACTGGCAAGGTATTGTATTTATTTCCTTAAACTTATTTCTTAGTGATTCTCTGGGACCCATGTTATAAATTGCACGAATAGCCCTCTTCTGCAACACAAATATTGTGTTTATGTCTGCAGCACTCCCCCACAACAAAATGCCGTACGACATAATGCTATGAAAGTAGCTGAAATAGACTAGTCTTGCGGTTTCCACATCTGTAAGGAAGCGGATCTTCTTGACTGCATACAGTAACTTTAACTTTATTACGATGGCATAAAAGCCATTGGGTCTGTCAAACTGAAAACGACATCGTCCCAAAACTGATCGTTGATCTCGTCGCCGAATGCGCATTTAGCCTCAACCCTTTATATTCTCCAATCCCAAAAGGTCATCTGCGATGTAAATTTCAGTAAAATGGTTACAACTGACAGATGTTAGATAAAAATTTATAGATTCTTTGAAAATGTAATCTTGTTCACTTGAAAGCCAAATGTCCAGAGGTCAGAGTATTTAGAAGGTGCCCTCAAACGCCTGTACCTACCTACTTATACTAAGTTTTAAAGCGACTCGGTTTAGAAACTACGAGTATCTCAACTGTACTAGGTTGTAGATATCCAAAGAAGTTTTCATTACATTTTTGGATTCATCAAAATTAAATGTCAACTAGATATAGGAGGCCTTAAGGCGACCTAAACACTTCGTAGCTAGAATTGGTTACTAAACTCGCACGAACTTACTTTTTTAACTATAATATCGCTTGGGGCTTAAAAAATCAATATATACACGGTGTAACATAAATACCCTGTAAGTCCGAAGGTGGGGTATTCTACAGGTCATGGCAAACAGTGTTTGGTCAACGACTTTTGAGATTTCGAAATTTTTCATTCATGAAAGGAACTCGTAACTTTTACTTAAAATGTACCTACACACAGCTAGTGTGTGCGTGTGACGCGGTAGGAGGGTACCTAAGTGTGCATGCGTGTGTACGGGTTTACGCAAATAGTAAACAAACAATTAGGGTTGTCGCTAATATAAAAAAAAAAAAAAGTTGTATTTTTGTGTGATGATTTCAATTACGATTTTTTGACCCTTTGCACATGTCCAAGCACTCAGGTGGTCGGTCTGATTACGCCCCCTTCGGGCATATAGGTTAATTATGTTACACCTTGTATAAAACTCGTTTGAAGCTGATTGATAGAGGTATGAAATTTGGAAGGTAGTATCCGTAGTGTAGGGGTGCACTAAGTAAGGAATTTGAAAAAGTCGCACCCTAAAGTTTCTAGAACGCGACCAACGCCGCGGACGACGGCTAGTATATTTATAAAAGCTTCATTACGACGACTACAAATTATTAATCTAATTAATTTTTGCATCATTTTACTGAATACATAAAATAGGTTACTGAATAAATAAATATGACTGCGCTGAACATTTGTCAATAAGTGAACGACCAAGCGGAGTTTACAATTATTCGAATAAAATGCTACGACCTGCAAAAAATCAATACCCACCTTGATTTAATTGTTTTAACCCCTGATTAAATACGGAAAGGGTGTTGGAAGTTTGACAGCGTTGTGTGTCTGTTTCTCAGTGCCCCTGAAATTCCACAGTAAGATGTTTGTTGTCCCATACCCTTGTACGCAGTCTTCCAAACATAGACTTACCTATGCGAATATATAATTATGTCGAAGCATCGTTAGCTTGGTTCGTTATTCCGTTAGTCAGGTTCGATATGTTCGGAGGTCGGTTGGACATTCTTGAATTTTGTGAGCTTGTATGTACAGGTATTCACCGAAATTAAACTGTTACAATAAAGTTTGATCACTGTATTATAATTTTCTAACAATAATCACCGAGAATATTCAACGATCACAGTTATAAACTAGTGGCTCTGGGAGCTGTAGACCTCGCGAGCATACTAAATATTCCAATATTCAACATCATCAATCAACATCATCAATGTCGTGTAAGGTGTTTTCTGAAAGTCTTTAAGTGCACTTTTATTAATTTCTAATTTAAGGCTTATTATTATGCTGATGCTCTCATTCAGTGAAGGCAAACATCATGAAGATAATTATCAGTTAGTATTCTAACAGCGACGAAACGCTTGCAGCCTGTCACGTATTGAAAACTAACTATAATGCAAAATGTTGTGTGTGTGTGTGTGTGTGTGTGTGTGTGTGATGTTTTTTCTATTTAATTTTGTAAATTTTTGTGCAAGTGTATTTTCCGTTTTGTGATTTTTTTGATCTTTTTGATTTTTTTTGCATCATCTTGTGTAGAATGAGGTCCTTTGTGTTTCTCTCAAATTTGATTGAAAACCATCGATTGTTTGATGAGCTATCCTGTTCATCATGCTGAAGATCCTTATCAGATCTTCGCCAAACTTTTATGAGACCAACTTATAGTTACTACCTTTCAGATAAAAAAAGAATAATCGAAATCGGATCTCATTTGGTGGAGATATCCAGTATATCAAATAGCCCTCTTTTTGCCCTTTTTTTGGGGGAAGTACCCCTCCAATCAAAAATCCCCGACGACAAAAAAAATCTAATAAGTCATATAACCTGTGTACCAAGTTTCGTCCAGATCGGTTGAAAAATGCGACCTGTAGAGGAGAACAGACAGACAGACAGACAGACATCCGGACAAACGCATTTTTGGCCAATGTGGAAACTGAGACGCTTCGCTCGCTCGGTCAATTACGATTATGAGCCAATGGTTTTGTAAGCGACTAATAATTCCGAATTGTCCTTCTAAAGTCTGACAACCCGTCAATCATGACACTTACAACTACATTCGGGTGTCTATGCCCGCTCATAAAAATAAATCAGCTTGACGACAACGTCATCATGATGCTCAACCGTCAACGTAAATATTATTTTCAGTTGTCAATGCCAACATCATCTTCAACTTCCCTAATAATGTTGTACTGTCTCTTGTTTTAGATCAATCTAATTGTCAAAATTTTGGTTGTACCTCCCTTTGTACACTGACCATATTCTGATCCGCACTCCATTCTTGTTTATGACTCTAGCATCAGCGAACTCGACACTGGCAGAATTGTGACAACTAGCCACAAAAGCCACAAACCAAGAATACAAATACAATAATTCTAATTTACTTGTAAACAATACTAATAACTAATAAACTAAGCGCGCGCCGTTATATATATCCTTGTCTAGTGACCAGTTGCTGGTTACTATTGAGCCGAGGATATAGTATTAATGATCTTGACAGGCGTTATGGCTCAGTCGGTAGTAGCTCTGCCTTCTGTGCTGTGGGTCGTGGGTTCGATCCCCACCGAGAACAAACATTTGTGTGTGGCAAACATAGATGTTTGTTGTGTCTGGCTGTTACTATGTATTATAAGTATGTATTTACAAAAAAACGTATATAAGTATTATATCAGCAATTTAGTTTCCATAGTACGAAGCTCTGCTTAGTTTGGGACTAGAGAGCGTTGTGTGTAATGTCCAAGAATATTTATTATTATTATACACATAGTTATTTAATATCTTAGTTTTAAGTTTTTTTACAATATATATAAAAAATAAACATATACTATAAAAAAACTTAAAAACTAGAACACTGCCAGCAGCGGGGCAGGGCCCAAGCTACCGGTGGTCAGGGCTACAGGTGGAGGAAACTCCGGACAATGCGCGCCGTCTCGAGGATCACCGCCTTCTGTATCCGACCCCTGAGCCAACCATCTAGCGAGAGCCTCTTGAGGTGTTGGTCAAGAGTTCATGGAAACAACCATCGGGACAATGATCGTTGAATCAACATTATTATAATTTTATTTTTTTATTTTATTTTATTAGGGAAACAAACAGTACAATAATAATTAAAGATATAAAACTTAAAATAGCACAGAAACCAGTGAAGCTTCCACCATAACACCATACATACAAAGCATGTGAACAGACTTAACTACAAAGAAAATTATTATTATTATATCTTTGGCCGAGGTAACAAAAACTCTCAACAACTTCTAAGGGCGTATCATTGGCTTATATCTATACAGCCACAAAAGAATATGTTTACGTCGGCCGAATACAGTCACTACTGGAATCGTCTGCATAAGACGCAAAGGCTAATGATGATGATGATGATGATGTAGTTCTAAGGGCTGTAAGATCAATAGTGGTTTAAACCACGAGCCTGAGTATAACCTCCAGTCTCCGATTATTTCATAAGATCAATGGTAGTTAATCGACCATCGGTAGCTTAAACTGACAGAGATGACAGTAGATTAATCCATCGATCAAATGTAATCGTAGTTAACGAAACCCAAAGTTTAAACTGCTTTTGATCTTACGGCCCTAAGCAAGCTAGCTGGTTGGAGCTATGTTTGGGGAAAATTGGTGCAGCCGTTTTTAATTGATGAATGTTCATCAGATTTGAAAACCAAAGAATATCAAGCATAGTTTTGAGAAATTTATTTCAGATATATTAAGATTCGATGAACTGGAGTCTATACTCCAAGGTTCGATGATGAAGGAGATCTAGGGAGATTTAAATGGTCTGGAATCTTGATTTTTTTTAATTCCACGGGAGACTATGAAGTGAAAAAGAACTATTTTGATGATCCCAATAATTTTTCTTTAATTTGCACTCAAACCAATGGTAATAAGATTGAAATTGACTGCGCCATCTGGTTGTGGTTTCTGCAACATTTTTCTAATCACTAACTACGCGAGAATGCACCTTATGTCTGAGCTAGTAAGGTTTTCTTTGTTGTAAGATGATGTTGGCCTGGTCTTTAATTCCGTTAGGTAGTAGTTGTCACGTACGAGTTATCGTATCCGTGTCTCAGCATAACAACGGCTTGTAAGTCCGACTTACGGGAGGTGCTATCAGGGAATCCAATTGTGGACCCATTTACATGTTACCGAGATTTGATGCCTGTACACTGTCTCTTACTGAATATATCTTTTTTTTCTGTGAACATCTTTACAGGATATTCATAACAGCCGTGTTGGCCGAGTGGGATTGTATCTCGACTTTCGATCCGAAGGTCGTGGGTTTGAATCCCGGCCGTGCATCAATGGATTTTTTGTTTCGGAAAATTTATATGCGCATTATCACGAGCTTAACGGTGAAGGAAAACATCGTGAGGAAACTCTTGGCTTAGTCAGCTCCGCACGTGTTGACCTTGTCTTTTCTATGAGTATGGCTGACTAGGCTGAGAAGGGGATGATCGTTGCTCGCGTCCGTCGGAATTGCCACCATAACCCTACACGTACCCCCGGGGTGGCGCGTTAACGAGCAACAACACTTGGCTGCTGCACCTGTTCCTAGAACCTCACAGCACCACAATTATTCAGCAACAATATATAATATTGTGAACGATTGTTTGAACGCCATACGAATAAATAAATAAATAAATAAAACAGGATATTCATAAAAAATTACAATACAGAACCTTATGTTGGAAAAGTCTTCCTCTTCTTCTCTCTTCTCTTAAATAATGTCTTCTGTCCGTCATTTCGAAAGACAATTTCGCCAGCATCATAGCTTTATTTATAGCATTTTTGAAGACCAGCGGGGCTAGGACGCGCACGCAAGATACTTGTCGGCTCGTTCTGTCAGAATGAAAGATTTTGCACAGTTTTTTGAACTATTGCATTATCTGTAGTAATGCGGTCGCGTCTTCTTAGGGCGGCCGTAAACGGACTGCTTCAAGCAGTTGAGACCGACTGCTTGAAGCCGCGACCGCGCGGTGAACTATAGTAACTGTTAATTGCTCGAGCAGTCCGTGTACGGCCGCCCTATAGTTCACCGCGCGGTCGCAGCTTCAAGCAGGACAGTCGCGTCGGTCTCAACTGCTTGAAGCGGTCCGTGTACGGCCGCCCTTATTATCAATTTTTGACACTTCTGCGTTACGTAGGTACTATAACCTCTCTGAGGACTTGATAATAGTAACGCAAAAGTGTCAAAAGATTCAAAGGCGCGTTTTGAAATAAATAAATATCCTATGTTTTTTGGTTTTGTTGTTATTTTTTTTATACAACAAACTAGACAAACAAGCGTACGGCTTATGGCCCGCCTGACGGGAAGCGGTTACCGTAGCCTATGGACGCTATAGGAGCCACACGCGCGTTGCTGACCCTTGAAGAATTTAAAACGCTCTTTTTGACATTATCATTGATATTTATACAAAATAGTAGCATTTTCATCGGTGGCGTGTTACCTGCCTTGGAAGACGATAAGTTTGCAGTACAGTAGATATAAAGTCAAATTAACCCTATATTTCCACAATAGGATCCCTAATCCCATTCCCTGACAGTGCTAAACAATTCACCGATTCATAATTTGTCAGGTTTACCTAGGAACTAGGCTTTGCAAACAATGTTTCAAAGCATTGACCTGAAACTTCAACCAAAGTTTGTTTAAGGAAATGCAGTAGAATTAGGTAGGTACACACTCATTCTTAATGTCGATGGACCGATGTCCACTAATTTTAACACATCACTGTAGGTATTTAAGTTGATTCTCGTAAGAGTACTCTTACCAAGAAGAAGTTGGAATTGAGTTGCTCGGAATCAAGAGTGTGACGTGTCGAATTAAGTCACGACCCGGGACCGAACTTGGGACTAGTGAATTGACTGCCGACTGACTTTGTAACTTCTCGGCCCTAGGCGACAACTTGTGAATATGCCTTGATTGTACATAAAAGTTGGGTGTGTGGTATGTACGACGTGTACATTTGATATGTATATCTTTCAAATAGTAGTGGTTCCGTATAAAAATTAACAACGCCGTAATTAAATACGCAAAAATTTTGCATCATCTGTAAAAACTTTAATATCACCATGAATGCTAGCTTTCTGAAATAAATAGTTTGATAGAAAGTTTAGACACATTAAAAATTAAGAATTTTTTTCAGCATATATCGCAAGCTCTGAACTGCTTTCGCTGCGCAACATAATGTCAAGTGACATGACTACGAGATATACGAAAACAAGAAGCTTTTGACGGCAAAAAACGCTGAATGTAATGTCACTATTTAGTCACAGAATATACCTATGGTTTAGTATGAAAACAGTTTAGAACTCATTAACCTGCCAAGCTTAAACCTGGCAGGTTAATGAGTGAAACAATTGATTGCCCCCCAGACAGAGAATATCAACTATTCACTGAGAATATCAAAAATTTATGCTAGGCTTGATCAATCTTAAAGCATACGAACCTAAATTATTAGGTTTTACTCTGCATCAGCGCCCTGAAACAAAGGTCCCAAAATGTCGGATTACATTCGATCTACACATCCAAAGGGTTTGTAACACTCCCCAACGGAACCCTAAAGCTCATTCCAGTGATATCCATACCCACACAAGTGCTGCCTGATTCGAGAAACTTCTCGATTTAATTTATGTACTTGTTTGGTTTTGCTCTTATCGAGTGCGTACCTACTCGTACTAAGCGTGTTTTTGAAAGTAACTTCTGACAGGCTTCCTTTTGAAATGAAATGAAATGTATTTATTCGCAAGAAGTATGGTCAAATTACAAGGTGTTCATAATTTTAAGTTAGTGTCACATACTTCATCGGAAACCGACTTTTAATAAAACTAATAAATGTATAAAATAAAAGAGAACAAATTACAGGTTAAAATAATAAAATACAAATGTCAAAATAAATTCAATAGATTAAAATCATTAAAATAATTAAATTCATAATAGAAAATCTTTAATACAATAAAAACATTTATCTACTAGCCACAAGTAAAGCTTTGTCTTGAACTGCTTTATTGGTAGCTCTCTAATGTCTCTAGGTATTTTATTATATATCTTAATTGTCATCATGTAGCTATTCCTATGAGTCATTGCAGTCTTATGGCTTGGCAGCATAAGTCTTGTTGGTTTTAACATTTATCCAAGCGAAATTATCGTAGAGTTGAATAGAAGTACCTACTAATACCATCCATTGGTCGTCGAACCCGAACCCCGAGCCAAAAGTCACTCGGAAGATTTTCCTTTGCAATGGAGAGTATATCTGGGCCTCTACTGTAAAAAATGACTTACGAAGATTCGGTAGCGTCGTTTCTGTTACACTGCGCAATGACGCTGTCACTTCGCAAGAGCTCACATCATCGTTCGAGATGACCGCGCAGTGTAACACAAAAAACGCTACCGAATCTTCGTAAGTAATTTTTCACAGTAGAGGCTCTGATACTGAAACGTCAGTATATATTCGGCCTCTGTTTGACATTACTCATTTGTAAGAGATGGCAATAATTTGAGCATGAACTTAATATAAGTAGGGTCAGTCTTCGAAAATATACTACAGTCAAAAAGTACTTCTTGAAATGCCGCGTAGGAGTACATTTTCAATGGTGGATTACGGCATTGTGAGCACTCTCCCGGAAGACTTCAACGATATAAATGATTAAGTTATGAATTGTGGATTCTGACGGTTTTTGATGGGCTTTGTACAGTAAAGTTTTGAGGAATGAGGCACAGAATACGAACGAGAATATGCCTTAAGAATTATGAGAATATGCACCTAAGTGGGTATAAGTTCTGCTTTCCGTGCTGTGGATCGTGGGTTTGATCTCCACTAAGAACAACAATTTGTGTGTGGCAAAGATAGTTTATAAATAAATATAAATATAAATATTCACGTACATTTAACACAACGCCTTCTAGTCCTAAACTAAGCAAAGCTTGTACTATGGGAACTAGATGGCTGATAGAATACATACATACATTTTTTTTTGTAAATACATACTTATAATACATAGAAACACCCAGACACAGAACAAACATCTATGTGTGCCACACACAAAGGTTTGTTCTATGTCTGGGTCTTACTATGTATAAGTATGTATTCACAAAAAAAATATGAAAGTATTCTATTAGCAATCTAGTACCCATAGTACAAGCTAAAAAATGTAATCATACCTAATCATACAAAACGTAATGACGATTCAAAGTGATCAGTGAGATTTTATTGAATAAAAGATTTTTGACTTTGACTTTGACTTTGACTTTGACTTTGACTATGCTTAGTTTGGGACTATGGCGACGTTGTGTGATTATGTCCAAGAATATGAAAATTTATTTACTTACAAAAAAAAATTATATAAGTAGACATAATATCACACAACACTGTCTAGTCCCAAACTAAGTAAAGCTTGTACTATGGGAACTATATTGCTAAAAGAACACTTAAAAGTAAGTATTTTTTTTTATTACTAAGTTAAGTACTTCTACTCTTTTAAAAGATAACGAACTATCGAAATCAAATCATAAAGCGTTCGAAACTTCACTGTAATCAGATCTTCAACGGTAAATGTTGTTCCCGGGAACAGCTTAGTGAAGTGATGCATCGTGATAGCCGTCCACCACTTACCTTGTGTTCACCCCCCTTTCAATAGGGGTGGGATAGTGAAAATATCGATAAAAGATTTGCAATGCTTCAATCGACACTTGTAAAATTTTACGATGGAATATTTGAAATTTTTCCAGTTTGCCTCGTATCAGGGATGGGATCATGATTATTATCGAAAGAAAACTGTTACTAAGTATTTTGTCGTGACTCAATTATGCTCAGATTACCAATATTTATTTATTAAGTACGTATTTTTTATCGGATAATTTTATTTCTTATATTATACTCTAAAAACCTTCTTGCTATTTTACTAAGAAACTAGGTATATGATTTTCACTATAACAATAAAACCGAGATTTCTTTATATTTTTTACTTATTACATGATTGTAATTTTTTTCTTTCTTGAATAAATGAAATGAAAGTGACGTAAAATCTATCGATTAACTATGCAAGTGGTTTTAACCCATCCCTAGTCAACAAAGCGCTGCATGTCGAGAAAGTGTTGATGGTATCGCCCGGCGGGATGAGACGGCTCGCGACTAATGTAAGCTCCTTTAAAGCTTCAGTGAGAACGCTTCTTTATGCGCCACCCACGGCGGCGCGAGATAAGTGACTGTGATGTGAGTGTGGTGGGACCTTTATGAGAGTGTTACTACTATTTAATGGTTTTGTTGCTATTATTAATTTTAATATTAGGTATGTTAATTATTTATTAAAAAAAAATGCTTTTATCATATTTTCAAAATTATTCGGCACTTTATTTCATTATCGAACTTCTCTCTGCGGTTTTCCTTCGGAGTTTCGAGATGGGGTCCTTCACAAGGCGGGTCTATCTCCTCTTAAAAGGTCGGCAACGCACTAGCATCACGTTTGGTGTTGCAGGTGTCCATGGGCGGTGGTGACCACTTTCCATCAGGTGGCCCGCCTGCTCGTCTGCCAGCTATGGCATAAAAAAGAAAAAAATATATATTTAAAAATAATAACGCAATATAGTTTTTTGTATAAGTCTTATTTTTACCCAAATTATTGGATGTCTCATAGATAATTACCCTACTTTTTCTTCCTGCCCTTATCCGTGGTCGGCACAACATGTTCTATAGTAGGTGCCAAATAACGTCGCAATACAGGTTATTCACCCACCTTCACTAAGATGTCGCAAAATTTAATTTATGTATGGCTAATTCTGTCGCTTACCATACAAACCTGTCGCTAAGACGGTATCGCTCGAATCTCGTTAATACTGTTTTTTTACCATACATAAATTGAATTTTGCGACATCGTGGTGAAGGTGGGTGAATGACCTTTTCATGTAACTTTTTTTAATGTCACATTTGACATAACTGTCAGTTGTTTGACAGTAAGAGTTTGAATGACAGGACAAGGGCTGTCGGGTAAGCTAGTTTACTTTAGTTGCTTTAGTTGTATACAAGCAGCTTGCCCATATTTTTAATCGTGAAAAAAAGGCGTGCATGTGTGTGAACTTATAGTTGTGATACTAGTACGTGTGTGTGTACCATCCCAACACATCCCAATGTAATTTATTACAGTTGGTAAGTGCATTTTAATTTGTTTTCACCATCAAGGATATTAATGCACGCGAAGCCTTTTTGTCTTTCGAAAAAATATTTTTCATTCGAAAAAAGCTCTTGTCGAACAAGGTGCAAGATGAAAATTCGCTTAATCTCTTGATTTGTTGTATGATTATGCTTTGGTATGTCAGTGGAGTCAGACTGTTTATAAAAATTAACTCTTCATCATTATCATTATCTGCTACTGGACTTAAACCTCTCCTCTAGATTTTTTTTGGGATATTTTAATCTTCTTCTTCTTCGTCGTTATGTATTACTTTTATCAATGGCTGTGGCACGCCTCACGATTTCTCGCCACTTCTCTTTATTTATAGTCATGCGAGAGCATTCTTGTAGGTTTCCACCTACCGCCGACTTTATCTGGTCGGTCCATCGCATAGGCGATCTGCCGCGCGGTCTAGTACCTTCCACCTGTCCCTGAACCACAAGACGCTCAATCAAGGGATATTTTAATAGAACAAACAAATGGCCTACTTTATGTTAAACGACAACCTCTGCCTATAACAATGCACTTCCTAACCAAGCATGTCCACTGAGGACGTCCCTTGTGAGGTATCACACTCCATCACTCTGAGACATAAAGTCATAGTTCTCATGTGGCTGTAATTGAACCGGCACCCATACCCATAGTAAACCGGTAATTTACTTACCTACCTAATCAATTTCTGAATGATTTATACATGGTCAGTGGCGGTTTTCACCCATGCCTCTAATTGCAGGAAATTGGAGAGATTAAGGCATGCCAACACTGCCAGTGTTTGAAGATATATTACCCAGTGAACGTGAAATTATAAAAACAATCTAACTTTTCCAACAAAACGTTATTTATTTACAAAAAGTACAAAAGGAACAATTCTAAACTGTCAAAGTTATAAGTCTATTCCGAACTGGGTGTATAACTTTAGTATAGTTGTTGAGCGTGGAAGGAATCGGTTTGAACTTCATCTTAATTATCTTTGTAGTTAATATTCGCTGGGACTCTGTAGACGTCGGCAAGTAAAAATCATTTTTCTGTGAGTTATGATTATTCTGCTCGGCCATTTTTCTCAAAAAACTCTCGAAGTTGGACAGTTTCATGCTGTTTTTCTTCAGCGGAACGTTGTATTTCTTTGTCTTGCCCTTCTTCAGTAACTTTTTCATGAAGTTTCTTTTCTTGTACTGTTTTAGTACCTCCACTCTTACTTTGTAAATTACGGTTGCGTTTTCTGCTTTCGCGAGGTGTTCTATTTGGTCAGCGTACTTTTCGAACTCTACTTTTGCTGCGTTTACGTTGCTAGTTCTAATTTCAAATTTCTTCGGTATTAACTTGAGTTTTGGAGAAATGCGCGCCATGTGGAGTTCTGAAACATTGCATAATTGAGTTTTGAGAAAATAATTGTGATTTGTGAGCCAAGTTCATAACATAGATTTAATTAGATAAAAGCTGTACGTAAACAAATATCTTCTAAATTTTATTTGGCACCTGACACCAAAGTTACCTGCATAAGTCTTCATTAATATGAAATTCCAACCATTTTCACCTCACCTTCAAAATACTCCTGCGAGCACACATACCCGAAAACCACAAAACTCAACAGCTGCGTAAATCTGACACTCATATCGAAGACACAAACCATTCTACGTTACACCAGACATAACCAGGTGTTTTATACAGAAACTAGAGAAAAAAAAAAACAGGAAAAATGGTAAAGCGTAAAGGAAAAATGAATAAAAAATCCGTACAATGACATTCGTTCGGTGTTAATCTCTTAACCCCTCGCGCGTACACGTGGTTTTCGTTTCATGATTTAGGTTCATGTTTTATCTCACAGTTTCAGGTGAAATATTATGTTTTTAATTTTGTGATGAGCTTTCCTCGTCCCTGTAATAGGATTTGAGATGACGGGTTTATTTTCAGGAATGCGGAATTATTTAACGAGGGCAAAGTATTTTATTGTATTTTTTGGTATCGAGTTACTGGAATCAAAACACGTACCTGATACTACATTAGCACTCCAGAGAGTTATGTAACTGACAATTAATTTTACCTTATGTTAATAAATAAAAAATACTGGACATTATAAACAACGCCCTCTATTACCAAAACTTAGCAAAACTTATACTATTGGAACTAGATTGCTATATTTTTATATTTTTTTGTAAATACGTATTAAAATACCCACATTGTAACATTCACGAATAAATCAAACATCTATGTTGGCCACACAAATTTTTGTTCTTTGTGGGAATTGAAGCCACGACCCACAGCACGCAATGCAGAGTTACTATAGTAGGTGCCAAATAACACCGCAATACAGGTCATTCACCCACCTTCAAAACGATGTCGCAAAATTCAATTTATGAATGGCTAATTCTGTCGCTTTCCATACAAACCTGTCGCTAAGACGGTAATCGCTCGAATCTCGCAGTACTGTTTGTTTACCATTCATAAATTGAATTTTGCGACAACGTTTTGAAGGTAGGTGAATGACCTGTATTGCGGTGTTATTTGGCACCTACTATAGTACCAATTGAGCTGTGATATTGATAAAACGTACCTATTTTGTTTGTCGGTTAGTGATTGCCATTCAAGGAGCTATATGGTAAGTGAGCAATTACCACAGTATCTAAAATCATGCAAGTCAAATTGACCAATTTGTAGTTTGTATTACCATTTCCAAGTAATCAGTTTCTATTACACATTATGTAAGTAGGTTTGGCTACTGTTCAATGAAAATAATAAGCATAATCAGAGCCTTGTACGACTTGCATACAGGATCCGATTCAAGTGGGAGTGAGGATAGTAGGCATGAGTTCGATATATCGAAACATAACTTAAAACGGCTACGGGTTGGATAAAATACTAAATCGATACCTAAATCCACACATCCGTTTTCACGAAAACTAATCAAAACCTCTACTGTTAGGCCGCGCGCACTTTGGACAAAACTTTGGATACGATTTCGTACGATTTTTACTCGTGAATATGTACACGTACTAACACACCCACGAACGATCCCGACTTTCCAAGTAGGTACCTACTTATATGGGAGCACGCAACGCGCAGCGCAGACTGCGCGCAAGTTAGCCGACGACCAAAATGAAAATTTCACAAACCAACCAAAACGATATGAAACACCGATACGATACGCTAAATTCGCTACCTCTCTTTCTAAGTATGAATAGTTTTACTGGTTAGAAAGAGATGGGGCGAATTTGAGTGACGTAACATGACGACCAAAACGAAAACTTCACAAACCAACCAAAACGATGAAACACCGATTTGATACGCTAGATTCGCTACCTCTCTTTCTAAGTATAAATAGTTTTACTGGTTAGAAAGAGATGGAGCGAATTTGAGTGACGTAACGTTAGCTATATTTGCATGTTAGTGGCGTGTGTAAAAATATGTCATAGGTAGCTAGCAATATGGTTTACTTTCTATTGTAACTTTTTTTGGTCCATGGTTTTGAGGTGCGAAAACACAAAGCGTGTATCGCTATTTGAAAACCATTTTTGAAATCGATTTGCTGTATAATTAACTGTATAGCGGCTACGTAGCCGTTTGCGAGAAAATCGAAAACGCCCATCTCTAGATATCAAAAACACCGAGGCACAATCAAAAGAATTATTGCCTAGAATGCTTGTTGGAGTACATACAGATCGGTTCAGTTAAACTAATTATCTTTATTTCTACCGATTGCAGACCGCGCGTTTTCGTCAGCGCGATCTACAAACGGTACAATTTTTGGGGCGCCATCTAGTTGTGTTTTCGGAACCTTTTTATAGTTGAACAGCTTGTTCACATATACGTGGCTGCTACCGTTACCTCCTATTCACATTTTGATGGAATGTAACTGCCCATATTGATTATTTTAAGCCATCCTAATTTTAAGACTGTGTTCCGCAGTTTTTTTTATAGGTACTGTAGTGTTATATATTATAGAAAATTTATACAATTTTTTTTTTAAAAAGTACTTTGTGTTTGTTTTGTAGCAAATTATATTTTATAAATTAGGTGCTCAATAACACCGCAATACATGTCATTCACCCACCTTCACCACGATGTCGCAAAATTCAATTTATGTATGGTAAACAAACAGTACCTACTACGAGATTCGAGCGATTACCGTCTTAGCGACAGGTTTGTATGGAAAGCGACAGAATTAGCCATTCATAAATTGAATTTTGCGTCATCGTGTTGAAGGTGGGTGAAGGTGGGCACCTACTATAGTATTTTTTAGTTAATTATATATTTTTGCAATAAATAAACAAAGTACCTAATTAACCTTATATTTCTAAACCATGTCGTTGAGGGGTTAAACTCATGGGTAATCTAAGGTAACCATTCTTATCACAATAGCATTGTACAACACCTGACACATTGTTCTATACGTGAATGGGCTCATACTTCGCAGCTGATTATTTCTAAAAACAACCATTATTGTGCACAGAGAGGACAGTTTAGGTCAGATTAAAAAAAAATGATGGATGCAATTATTATAAAAGCGCGTTTTACGGCAACTTTGTTATTTTTAATTCAAAAATTAAAAATAATAGTACATTGTTCACCGAGAGGAGAAAGTGACCGATTACCGTCGAGGGTGTCCGATTACCCGAGATCGGGAATCGCACTTTCTCTCTAGTGATACATAGTGCTTTATACTACACTACACCTACGAGGAAAATAAAAAACTAAAACTGAATCCTCAAACAACACACAAATTGAAAATGGCGCCAATGGCGTCTGCAATTTTCACGTGTTCTTTTTTCAAATTGTTTATCCTGCCGCCGCAGGGTCGCACTGCCAGCCCGACACCATCCAACACACAGCTAGTGGCCAGTGTCATTTTGAGAACTTGGAGATAAAAACTCACTGTAAAAAGTTTTTGGCTTTTGATATTTAGGTTACCGGCGCATAGTCTTACCCAAAATTATAAAAGAAAAACCACGTAAGAAATGGATTTTCATACACTTTTCTCTCCCGTTCAGATGCGTTTTCTCAATGTCGTACTTTCTACCGTAAATTTGATAAAGTATCAAGGTACTTTCCAAGCAGGTGTAGTATAAAACATTATTATCAGTCATGTCATGTCATTTATCAAGTCAGCTGTCGTTTGTTTGGTGCAAAACCTCTTCATTTTGACAGAACGGGTAGACAAACATTTTGCGTGCGCAGAGATGGTGGTATTCTGATTCAATCTGAAAGACAGAATGAACCAGAATATCCCTGCTGAGGTGTCATGCCTTGAGGCTAGATAATTATAAAGTACTTTTCCTGTTCTGTGGAATGGAAGTTAATTTTACGTTAGTTATCAAATGACAAAAATAGTAGAAAAGTGAAAATATTTGCGCTTTCGTTTTTTGTAAATACGCAAAACAATAGGATAATGTAATAAGTTGCAAATGTACAATAAACTCTTTGTTTATTGTTGCAAAATGACAGAGAAATAAAAAAAAACTGCCAAGATCAAACACAGTTTATTACTAGAATCTAAACTAAACCGCCTTCAGTTTAGGTCTGCCGTACAACTTCTATAAATAGCAGATGGATTGTATCGAATATTCTATGAAAAGGCTATCGTAGGAACTAACAAACCGTTGGTAGAATCTGCGCAATTTCATCTTTTATTTTATACAATTTGAAATCTTTTCACATCCAATAAGAAATTCAATTTGTTCTTGTAAGGTTTTGGATTTTTAAAAGAATTGCGCTACTGAAAACCAAAATAAATGTGCATTTATTATAAGGTTCTTGTCTGATTTTTCTGTTTTTAGTTTAGAAAATTTGAAGCATAATATTTTTATTTATAAAACGGTACATACCTACCTAAGTACTACTTATTATACTATACAGTTAGGTATTTATTCGGTCTTAGGTGCCTAAGAAACTTATAATTACTTGGTTAGACTTAAAGTTTGACAAATTAATTCTCAAAAAAGTTACAAATAAAGAAAAAAACATTTATACAAATAAAATAAAATATTATTTATTTTGGTAGATATTTGATTTGTACAAAATTTAATGAAATCGAAGTATTTTATTTCCAACTAAAAACTCTGTCAAAAGGCAATCAACCAAATAAAATTCTATTAAAACTGGCACAGTGATCAAATAAACAGACTACATTGAAATCGTTGTCCGTGCGTATGTTGACTTTCCACCCTCATTTAAACACAAACAAATTAAGGGTAGTCCTCATTGGCACGAGTTTCTAACTTTACATGAATAATCAGCAAGTTTTCGCATATTTTATTTGTTTTTTTTTTCTAACCAGAATAATGGGGACTGTTTGAAGATCAAGGGTAGTAAAAAAATGAAATAGGTCACGACTCTATCCCTAGGCACGGTAGACATATTTTTAGATCATTTGGTAGTAGTAATATATTTTGCTATAGAAAACTAGGGGTCCCACAGCAATTTTAACAGTTATGTTAAACTACTCAGATTACCAAAAATAATTCACCCCTATAACTATTATGAAAACCAGATTACCAAAAATAATCCACTCTTATAACTACTATTCAATAATACCTACTATTTAAAAAAACAAATCAATCCACCTACTTAATTACCTAACTAACTAGCAAGTAAATAAATTTGTAACTAAAACTTGCTACCTAAGAAATTGGAATGCACTTTGCTAGATCCTACTTACAGCTACCTACTCATACCTATCTAACCTAGTAGCTATACCTACCTAATGTAAGGATATCGACGCTAAGACTCATGTAGCATTATTCCTATAAACCTTGTGGTTTCCTTAGTGCTATAGTACAAAATAAGTTATTATGTATTTTTAAAACAATAAATGAAAAAAAAATGAAAAAAAAAAACTAATATAAAAAATAATGTTCGTAGCCCAAATACTATTTATTATTTTCAACTGATTGATCGAGTGAGCGAAGCGAACGAGTTTCCATTTCTTGGAGTTTCAATGATTTTGTAGTTCAAGTAAGACTGGTAGCTAGACGGCGATTTCAGAGCTAACTGCAAAGTTTATTACAACCATTGGTCAATAAAAATTGTTTGGGTTTTATTAACCTCCGACCATCACAAGATCTCAGTTCGGGGCGAACTACTACTAGTCCATTTAATATTCGTATTTCAGTAGTAATTTCAATAAAAAGACCAGAGAGCCTCATACAAAGATTTCGATTAAAGACAAATCACATTGTCCTTGACAACGGACGTTGTGTTATTCACAACATTGCAGGGGACAGGTAAACAAAGTCTCTCGGGCTCTACTAAGAATGTCCATGAGAGTTCTACTTACTAGATATAAGTTTCCATGAAAACAATGAACGACTTTGGTGACGAAAAATAACTCTAAGATCCTCGTCACTATTTATAAACTGCTTTCTATGTTGTGGTTGCGCGTGAAACCAACAAGCAGGTCTTTGTAATCACTTGAACTTCTGTTTCAAGCAAGTATTATATCTGTTCTGTGGTCTAGTCTAGAAGCCTAGACGGTTTTATCGCGAGAAATGGCAAAGATTTACCCTTTTAAAGCCCAAAAGTCTTTGTCATCTTTCAAACTGTACTGACTGTACTGACATAAATTGAAAGGATTTTTGTTTTCCAGCAGAATCCAAAAATTTGCGTTGGTATTTAAAAAAAACGTTTTCAAATTACAATATACGTACTTTATTTATATTTTGCTGAAGCACATGATATTTCAGAGCACTGCATTTACTTTCTTCCCGGTAGATTATTCTCGACAAAAAGCGAACTACTATATTCCAAGATTCATCCAAATCTGTCTATTCGTTAAGGTGTGATTGAAAACCAAACTATGCATACAGACAAATGAACATCTTAACTTTCTTACATTAATACCTTCACTCAACCTGCCCTTACATCGAAGCGCTCAGAGGTTACTTTAACCTCTCTCAACTTCGGTCAAAACTTAATCACGGTTTAAAATAACCATCTCGTTTTGTTTAGATAGTGACCGGGAGTGTTTAAGTTGAGAAGCGATTCCAAATAAGACCGTATGTTGTAAATACCAGTGGCAGTTCAAATACCGGTATAATCATTATACCGCGGTTTTGTCCCAGCTTACCGGGTCAAACGGGCACTAGTGATAATCGGATTCCGGTAAGTTTTAATTAATAGGTGCTGTAATTATAGCCCGGTTCAGGGTTTGTTGTGTAGTCTCGTAATTTGATGATCAGTAATTAGGTTTATCGACCTTCGTTTTTAGTTGAACCGTGATTTTTTTAACCTTAATATTTTGAAGCTGCAGATTCAAATAGGTTTTGGTAGGCCCATGAAAATTTCAGGGGAGTAAAGCAGGGCGTTTATTAATGAACAGCTTTTTCTATTAAACCAACTGCAAAGTAAGCGTAAAAAAAAGAATCTGATCCGAATAAAATGCTAATGCAAAGCTGTAGAAGATTTTTCAGGTTCTTCAAGGATGTAACTGTGTTGCATTGTTGTCCACCTTTGGACATACAATATTTCATGTGCGCCATGTTATATATCTGGTAGGGCTAAGCATCAGAATTCTTAACCCTAACCAAAAAATGATGATTATTTCCATCAGGGGTATTTTTTCGTATCGTAAAATAGGACACCCAGCACGGGTTTACACTTATAAATAAATAATTCTTAGTCTAAAGGTTATAAATAATGGTGTTCCCATAATTATAGGGCGTCACAGCGCTTGAGGAGAAGCAAACAACATTTTTTTTATTTTCTTTATTTTTTATATCTTGTTATCGGGCACAGAAATAAGATGGATGGATTGTGTTAAAGATGATATGCATAGGAGAGGAGTGAACACTGAGATGACGAATGATAGAGGAGAATGGAAGAAAGGAACATGTTGTGCCGACCGCACCTAGTGGGATAAGGGCAGGAAGAAGAAGAAGATCGGGCACAGAAATATCCGATCTCGGTGATAGTGGCAGTAAAGTAATACAAACCTCTACAGTGTTGCTAGTCAAAAAATATATTCAGGAAAAAAATTGTCGTAAACTTAAGAAAAGTAAGGGATCTGAAACAGAGATTGTTTTGATTCAATAAAAAGTGTAGGGTGTGTTGTTGATGCCACAAACTTATCCATACAAAAAGCGTCCCTGGTCGCTGTCCGGTACAAAATAAATAACTTTTATCCAACACCTTGAAGGATATAACCATTGGACGACAGAATAAAGCAATGATATACTTTAAAGGCAAGCGTCCACAGGCCCGCATCGCACGCATCGGACGCATCGCACGCAACTGATTTTAGTTTGCCTTGTATAAAAACTCATACAACTGCGTCCACTGATCCGCACCGTACGGACGAGTTTTTATACAAGGCAAACTAAAATCCGTTGCGTGTGATGCGTCCGATGCGTGCGATGCGGGCCTGTGGACGCTAGCCATAACTTTATCCTTCATAAAAATAGTGCGTGGAGTCCTTACGCGCGGAAGAAGTGAAACTTGAGTGCCACGCATTCATACTCTCGCTCTGTCTCTTTCTATTCCCCTCCTCAGAAGCGTTAAACGTTTAACGCAACCTTGTCGGAAGTCGCATTAGAAGTTTCACTTCAAATACTCTTCAACCGCCACCAATTGCGAATAAAGTGCACAGATTATATCAGCCTTGTTGATAATAATACAAAACGCTATAGAACAAAAACGTCGGAGTTCGATTTGTCATTTTTCGGATAATATTTTGAAGTCAAAGCATAAAGTGTGAGCCATTGGAATAAATGTGCATAAAGTGGTTTCTTGTGGAACTCGACACAAAGGAAGAAAAAGAATATTAACGTTAAAAATGCATATAGGTTTGGTTAAACGGCTGCCGTTTAGAACTGTAATTTTAAATTTTGATTAGATTATTCTTTTTTCTATAAAGATCGTAGAGTATCAACTTGGTTTTGGTTGGACCAGCTGCTGGTCCAGTAGCGATTATATTCTCACCATGGGTCCCCGTGGTACGTCTTGGTGAATGCAGCCGGGAGCGCTCCGGGAAACTTCTCAATAAGTATTGATTGAGAACGATAAGTTACCGGAAACTTTATCTTGGATGAATGGACGCTGTGCTGACCAGCTTTTTTCGGGAACTGAGAAAAAGTCCTAACTTGGGATTCGGGTCAGAAAATGTTTGTATGAAGTTTCATATAGATATCTCTGGTAGTTCTTTGTGCACTTTTTAACCAACTTAAAAAAGAAGATGCTCTCAAGTAGTCAGTATTTTTTTTAATTTAGCAAATCTTTGCAAGTTTAGCTATACAATGCTGAATTTTAACTTTGCTAGATAAACAGGTTAGCGAAGTTACAGTTCAACAATCGCTAAAAAAAATTAGTAAATTTTTAGAATTAGTCGGAGGACTCATCATTTTGTGTGGAATCTCAATCGGATACATTTTAATAATTTTTTTGTTTTCTATCGGGTAAAGAATTTTAGCTTGGTAAGAATAACAGATATTTTGTGATTCACTATACAAATACACCTCTTCTGGTACTGGAAACTATTTTTATGCTAGTCTACTACCATGAATACAGACTTCATTATGTAAAGAAACTGAGGTGCAAAGCACCAGTCAAGTAATTGTCAAAATTGCTAACACGTAACGGATTTCAGGTTTTTGTAAAACATAGAGCTAGATTTGCAAAAGATTGGCAAGTAATTAAACCTATACGAGTCCGGAGTGATTCAACTGATCATAAAAGTTTCCTAGAAGGTACCGCTGAGATGGTTGAGACTTAATCAACATATTCCCCAAAGGAATCATGAGCTTGTTTATACTGAATACTGTTTATTGAAAAATAGTTTAGAAAGATGTGGAACGTATGGTCACCTCCATGTTGCTTCGTCATATTTACCCTTTTATAAGTTTCGTATTGTTTATGAACGGCGTCAAGAATTTTCTTCAAGTTCTAAGTGAAAATAAAAAATATAGTAGCAAGTTGAAAAGCTGCATGTGTCAGACTTCGATTCCTTATAAGTATCGGAAGAAAAGAAAAGTTTCTCAGAAAAGAAAAGAGTGATAGATGTTTTATATGAAACTAGTGAAATGATATTTAAAATGAAATGGGTTTGAATTCCGATTTGAAATAAATATGCTCAAAATGTCAAAATAATTATTATGAGTGATAAAAATCAGTTATATCTAGTAAATCTATCACTCTTGGCGGTCACACAATAATAATTATGAGAAAAATAAAAAAAACCGAAGAATCTTTATTATAAAGCACTTAAAAAATAAATAAATAAATATAAATATTCACGGACACTTAACACAACGCCTTCTAGTCCCAAACTAAGCAAAGCTTGTACGATGGAAACTAGATGGCTAATAGAATACATACATACATTTTTTTTTGTAAATACGTACTTATAATACCCAGACAAAGAACAAACATCTATGTTTTCAACACACAAATGTTTGTTCTCGGTGGGGATCGAACCCACGACCCACAGCACGGAAGGCAGAGCTACTACCGACTGAGCCATGACGCCTGCCAAAAAAGAGCAGCAATTTAAATACAATCCCAAATCAGCAGCTTTATGTAAAAACTTTAGACAAACTTGCCTAATTAACACCAGAATTTTTAAAAAAATGTTGCTAGCACCAACCACTATGCAGAATTTTTACGTTGAATAAATTTAGGCCATCTGTGTATAACCAGCCACAAAATCAAATTGTGAGCTCACACGAAGCCGGGGAAAGATTCACTCGTTTCCCTAATGAAACGTCGAAATCCACCTACATCTGACGCTACCACAGTGCAACAAAATGCAGAGATTTATATGAAAGCCAGAGCACATAGGGCACATAGAATCGCCATTTCCCGCTGCGGCTAGCTGTCGACGAGTTTCTGAAAGGACTTAAATAAATTTTTGTTCAGTTTACACCACAAATTTATTATTTTTAATTATTATTATAGTCATTACCTACCTATCAAAAATTATAGGTAAGTTTTAACTACAAAAATTACAAGTTTAGACCGTTTTTTTTTGTTTTTCTATCACAAATCTTCAATATCGTGACAGTATATCCTAGTGCCGTCGACTATAAACGTGATTGTAAGCAATCACCACTGTGGGCATACATTATTTAAAATTATACCTAGTACGTTTTGAATACCTTTCATTTGGTACACCGAGGTCCACTGCGCATAACACATTATAACTTTTTGCCTATTTTTTGCAAAACCTACCTACTATAAGATTATCCAAATAAAACTTATGTAATATTAATAAATACTTTATATATATATACGTTGAAGTCCTTAGGTGACATCTCTACAGTAGTATGTTCGTCCCACCCTACCCCCAGGGGTGTAGCCAGGGGTATGGTGGGTCCGCAGTGCTACATGCTACTCTGTTACACTCATACTGTGCAAAAATTTATTGAGTATACCCAGCCATCCCCATCGTCAGATTTATTCTTCGCGTATAAATTGACGAGCGAATTCCTCTCAAGTGATTTAGTGGCGTTCTATGCATCTAAACCGTTTATCTGTGAGTTAATATTCGATTTTCTGCTTTATTCGACTCATAACAAAGATGAATATTCACTTTTCTGTGCATGACTTTATTGAACATTTTGTAGTACTTTTACTAAGAGTATTAGTATGGGTTTCAGAGCTGCTAGCCAAGTTATGATTTTACAATTGCTAGAATAGGAAATTTTATAAAATGGAAATGTCATTTCTGAGCTAAAAGTTTTTTTTTTTTTTTTAATGAGCAATAGCTAAGCATTGGCTTCCTTCTGTAGGTACTAATAATAAGTACCTATGAGACACGGCTTATGGGAAGTGCCTAATAAACTCATGGGTAGGTACCTTCTCAAATGATAAAAAAAGCATTGGGACTTGTTTACGTTTAATTTAATAAATTGCATTGATAATTTTTAATTTACAACATTACTAGTCGTTAGTGCTTTTTACTCATGAAAAATTATTATATTAAAATAAATATTCGTATGAATTTTTTTGGAATATTTAAATTAGGCGCTACATAGTTTGTGTGCCTACACCAGATTTAAGTATACCTAGCCAAACTAACCATAAACAAACTATCTAGACTAAATAAAACACACATATAACTTGTCTACTACACTCGAGAGCCAAAACTCCGGGCCGTCTATATAAACTTGAATATCTTGGAAACCATGAAAGCCTAGTGAAATTATGCAATTATACAATTACTTACTTTTATTTAAATAAAATTTCAAACGCAATTTTTAACTAAGTCAGCTTTCATGGTTTCCACAATATTGAAATAGAAATAGAAAATAATTATTTTGTTATTTTTATAAATACACAATATTATAAAATTGAAACTTAAAATTAAATAAAAATAACAAAAATGGCCACCACTCAGCATGGTGCAGGATATGTGAATACCCTGCCCAGGCGCTGGTTTTCAGTGGCGCCAGTTGCGCTTGCGGCAGGTACTGCCATCACTGCATGCGGTAGGTACTGCGATCAACACACATATTGCAATTATTTATTTATAATAACTGCAGTTTGTGTGTTGATCCGGATTTTTTGGCCTCGATTGTATTAAAACCAAGATTACAAATAGGCTTGTTTTGCCCAGCCTCCCATCCCATCTCCAGCCGACTGTAAACAAATAAACGAATATTATTATTGCAGCAATCGATGAGAACGGATGATCATGGCCCAACTTCCACCATTAAGGTTTATGTATACGATTGGGATGGAAATTGATCGTAGACTTCAATAGACATGAGTAAGAACAGTGTTTGAGTAGGCGTTGTGTTCTGACATACGACGACCGCTTATCGACCGGACCAAAGTCAAAGTCAAAGATATTTTTTTTTGTAAAAACACAAAGATGATTGTAACGACGTTTTATATAACAAACTTTGGATAGACGCTCTGAAAATGGAACGGTACAATTGTGCTCAGACAAGTGCGTTAGCATATTTCTTAGTTAAACAATGGTTTGGTCATCGAAAACGCTGGCGGGCTAGAGTGCTAATTGCACGACAAATACTCTACTAAGACGCTCGTCTTCAAAATAAAAACAACGCATGTAAAATGATGACACTTAAAATTTTGAAAGTGCCAAAATTTTGGCGTTTTTCGTAATGAAATGATGGTTTTTTGGTATTGTAGTTCAACGGATCATTTAGAATATTCAACCCTTTTCTACACTCCTAATATTCAACTTACGGTAATGGTTGGATACTTTGGATAGTGATATAAAAGCAGTCTATATCATATAAACTAGGCAGCATGAATTTAACAGTTTTGCTCATCAAAATATATAATTATTCGTTATCGTTAGTGAGTTTAATTAACTGTTTAGATGAATTAACTCGATCAAACTTTTGTCAGTAAAAATAAAACTGTCTTCTATTTGTACTTTTATTTTTATTAGAAAATCAGCAGCAATTATAATAAACAAGTGTAAGCTATTAAAACTAATTATCTGGCCAATTACAGGTTTCCCTAAATATAACAAGTAATTACTAATTTTAATAAAAACTATTCTTGTTATTGTTTATGGATAGCAAGATTATTTTTGTAATAGTGAAACATAAAAATAACATTACATCATAAAAATTGGAAAATTTCTACGATTCAACTTAGCGGTCATCTTATGACGGTCTCAATTTTTATGAACCTCGCTGATGTTTTTTTTATGACTTGTATATTGTTCCTAACTTGCGTGATGTAATTTGGGTATAATTTTAAGCCTACTCCCGGAGGGTATTATTTTTGTGTACACCAAAGTTTTCTTGTTATTCCCTATAGAAATAAAAAATAATGTATCCTAGTAAGTGCAGACACCAACTTTTTTAATGTTTGACAAAAAATGTTTTGTTATTTTTTAGTATAGTATAGGTAACTGCTATACTAATAATAATTGCATAAGTATGTATTTACAAAAAATAATATATAAGTATAAGCAATCTTGTTCCTAAAGCTTTATTTCGTTTGGGACTAGAATGCGTTGGGTATGTCCATGAATATTTATTTAAAAAAAAAACGTTAATTGACAATTTTTATTGCGATATCCGTCATGCGTCAGGAACAAGGCACTAGACATAATTAATTATCCTCTAACTTTTAAATAGATAATCATAATATTATCGCTTTGATCACAGTGTAACCACCACATTCAAAATTCATCATTATACTCCTAGCTAATTATACTAACGCCGACCTGTTCGACTTCGACTGATCTTCGAAAGTTTACTTCCCACTTCGAAATTACCTAAAATAACAAAAGTCTTCAAACAAAAGGTTTAAAAACTCCAACAAAACCAGCGATTTTACGACTCTTGGTGTCATTACGTGAACTGAATTCGAAGGTAACTTTGGAAATCACTCAACTTGGCCTCGCTGTTGACAAGTACTCGTTTAACTTTTCCGATTATTTTTTTGGTCTCTTTAGGCTTCGGTACTGCAACGCGACAAAATGGAACAAAAGTCGATACAGATTCATTAATACTAGTATAAAAAAAACTTAAAATACGTTAATCTAGGTGCTAATGCTAAGTCCACGCGCCCAATAAGGATACAATCAGTAAAATGTAAAGTAAAAAGTAAAAAGTTTATTACAGAGAAAAAAAATTACATCCACAAAAATTATATAACAACCGTACAAACAACTAGAATTATTGGTTAGATATAAAAACTAATTTCTCAGACAAAAATTTATGGACTGACAACCTGTCAGTCTCCTCACTAGGCTTAGCCTGTATCGAGGAGGCTTTAAAACGAAATTCATAAGGTAGGGGTACAATGCTTCGGTTATAGTGTAGTAGTAAGCAGTAGGAAACCTGTTAATTATTGCAATTGAAGTGTACATCATAACTTATTAAACATATTTATTTACTATAAAACGTACAAAAATGCAATGTCTGCGAAGTAAAACAAAAAGTGGTGTAAGAAAGTAGAAAAACCAAGCCAAGCGCGAATCAGCGTTGTCGACTGGGTTCTGTAACCATGTAATACAAATACAGGGCCTTATTCACTATGAGCAATACAAGCGCGTTATGCAGCACGACAAGACAGCGGCGTGAAATCGCCTTATGCCTATGCCGTATTTCCTATGCCATAAATGTCATTCCTTACGGTGACGTCATACGGTTACGGCAAGGAATCTCCTAAGTCATACAGAATAATGCCCCAGATCAACGTGTGACAGAGTACAGACAGAACTGGACGGAAACAGGCGTAAGCGTACCTAAGCACCTACCTATTTAGTCACCCTATTTTTTGGCCCTGCCTGAGAACTAGAGCAGTTTTTTTTTTCATTTATTGTTTTAAAAATACATAATAACTTATTTTGTACTATAGCACTAAGGAAACCACAAGGTTTATAGGAATAATGCTACATGAGTCTTAGTGTCGATAGCCTTACATTAGGTAGGTATAGCTACTAGGTTAGATAGGTATGAGTAGGTAGCTGTAAGTAGGATCTAGCAAAGTGCATTCCAATCACTTAGGTAGCTAGTTTTAGTTACAAATTTATTTACTTGCTAGTTAGTTAGGTAATTAAGTAGGTAGATTGATTTGGTTTTTTTAATTATAGGTATTATTGGTATTTTTCAATATTAGCTAGAAAGTAGGATTTTAGTTTAAGTTTAATGTTCTTAGGCGTAATACTATTAATAAGATCAGTAGGTAGGTAGGTAGATGGTTCCACCATGTTTAGCAGGGTGGAAGCATCTGCCCTGTTAGACAGCAATAAGCTGAGTCGGGACCGATTTGGCTCCATACAGCGCGGAACGAGACTAGCTATATTAGGTGCCAAATAACACCGCAATACAGGTCATTCACCCACCTTCACCACGATGTCGCAAAATTCAATTTATTAATGGCTAATTCTGTCGCTTTCCATACAAACCCGTCGCTAAGACGGTAATCGCTCGAATCTCGTAGTACTGTTTGTTTACCATACATAAATTGAATTTTGCGACATCGAGGTGAAGGTGGGTGAATGACCTGTATTGCGGTGTGATTTGGCACTTACTCTAGTACCCACTTGTTACGTTAGGTTACTTATTATAGCTGTTACTTAGCTAGTACTATTTGTTTGTAGTACCTTTAAGTTTGCTATTATTTTCTACGTCCGTTCTGTATTTTTCTGTGTGTATGTCGAATAAACTATCTTTCTATCTATCTACTTAAAGAGTTCCGTTAGCATTTTTGGTATAAGTACGGAACGCTAAAAATCGACGCCGTGCACAGATGTGTAGAATTGTTCGTGACGACAAATTGTTTTATCGAAAATTACTTTCTGGAAGCGAAATTTCCATTTTTCTAATGGAGCTGAACGTTTTTATTCCCAAGGGTTATAATATCTGAGTTAGGTACAACAGTTTTTCATAATTTGCCACTCGTAAAGTGCTTTTTATTATACTGAAAACATAACATGGTAGAAAAATATTCACTCTACTGGGTTTCAATTACATCTGTATAAAATGCGCTTTAAAAACACAACTGCAACAGTTTTATAGTTTTTTTTACTCGTGGTGTTTTTGAGTACTTAATAATAAGAGGCTTTAGTCGAGGTCAAGCAGGAAGTCTAAAAGATGAAGAATTTAGAGTCTCAAAGGGAGTTCACTATTATCCCATAATAGGTATATACTCTGCTAATAGTTGTAGAGGTCATTATCATAGTAACTGAATTGTCTCTTCATACGAGACCGGTCAAGTGAAGTCAATTATTTATGAACAATGTTAGGAGATAATTAATAATAAATATAGGTAGATATTTATTCAGGCATATATCACATTATTTCGATGTTCGGAGCTATCTAATTAATTTATTAATACTTACTAGTGACACAAAATAATATGTTGAATGAAAATAATATCAACAATTATTATACAAGGTGTAACATAAATACCCTATAAGTCCGAAGAGGGCGTAATCAGACCGACCACCTGAGTGCTTGGACATGTGCAAAGGATTGAATTTTTCGTACAAAAGTCATTTTTTATTATTTTAGAAATTTGCGACAACCCTAAGTGTTTGTTTACTATTTGCGTAAACCCGTACACACGCATGCACTCATAGGTACTCTCCTACCGCACCGCACGCACACGCTAGCTGTGTGTAGGTACATTTTAAGTAAAAGTTACGAGCTCATTTAATGAATGAAAAACTTCGAAATCTCAAAAGTTGTAGAACAAACACTGTTCGTCATTACCTGTAAAATACCCCCCTTTCGGACTTATAAGGTATTTATGTTACACCGTGTGTAGCTGAAACAAAAAAAACTATTTTAGTACTTACAACTGAGAAATAATATAAAAAATAGATCAAAATCAGCATACCCAAGCTGTCTTAGCTGGAATTGAACCCACACCTCGTCTCAAGCAGACACTCTTCCGCTACGCCAATTTTAAGTCGTGCATCAAAGTACACCAATTTTACTCCCAATTAAGCTCGTTATTTATGCATTCTGGTAAATTTGGCTCCGTACTTACTGTGTAAATATTTCCAACGACAAAATGTAAACTGCGAAGTCGTAAAGGTGCTTTTTTACTCATAGTGATTGACTGTGAGATGTTAGCAGCAGTAGATGCTGCAATACAATGGATCAAAGTGGAACAAAACGCGAATTGTATTGCAAATTCTGGAAGAGAAGAGCCAAAGACCAAACTGAGTGGAAGTATCTTAAGAGTCCAAAACATTTCTTCCACTGAGTTCCTGAGAGAGTTTGCTCTACATTTCATATTTTGCTTCACCTTGCAAAACAACTTTGAACTAACCCAACGCAATCTCCACTCAAGTAATCGTTTGATTCCTATAATGCTTCTGCTCTGCCTTTTTGTGGGTACTTTGACCGTAATTTTAGGGTAGCGTAGATGCAAATAGGTGATTTGAGATACACTGCACGGCAGCGATAACTCTTCATAGCTGGCATAGAGCGTTGCCCCTCAGTGTATCTCAAATACGTTACCCATGTTTGCGTTACGAATATCAATTTAACTTGGACTACGGCCCATGAACCAAGCAGAATGGTTTTTATTCCACTTGAACAAGCATAAGATTGCACTGTAAGCGTTTTGGAGCAATATGTGCAAAGTCGCTGGCTTAAGCATAAGCAAGTTAAAAATTAGCATGTCCCGGAAATACTGCAAACCGCTGAAACATGAGCTTGGCAACGCTATACAGTTCCGACTCTTAAGAAGATGTTACCGCCAAATTACATCCGTGATGTATATGCCTACGGTGCAAATACAGGTTTCACCTCTTCAAAAGCTGAGACCGTTAAATTACATTCGTAATGTAGCTAAATACACTTGCAGCACGTCACACACTTTTAGGGGTTTACTTAAAATGGTATCGATTCGGTTGTTGCATTTTTCTAAACTAACCTAATTTGACAGCACTAAAAATGTTGCCGTCTCTTTCTCATAAACTGAAACGACAAGGACGGCTATAATTTTAGAGCTGTCAAATTAGGTTAGTTTAGAAAAAGGCAACAACCAAATCGATACCAATGCCTCGCTCTTCTGTCAAAAGTTAATAATCGTTTTCATAAAAATAGTTATATTTTGTTATACAAGAGTGCAAAGTTGCTTTTTAACCGCGTGTTCAATTTTGATGACCGAGCAAGCGAAGGATTCTAAAATTGAGTGACTCGCTGCGCTCGTGATTCAAAATTAGAATCCTGAGCGTTAGCGAGGGAATCAAAAGAGCACGAGGTGAAAAATCTTTGCACTCGAGTGCAACACCTAACTTTTCATTCCACCTCAGCGAGGAAATGACTAAATGCAAAAAAAAAACATTTGCTAAAAAACATAAGCTCATTTGCGCATTATTAACAGTCAGTCAATTCTGTTGGCGTCAAACAAACTTTCTCGTCGCTAGAATCACTCATTTTAGTTTTTTCACTTGTTTTCAAGTTTCTTGTTTTTAATATAAGGTTTAACAATGACGTGAAAAAATGCCGCGTAAAGAACTGCGTACAAAGCAAATTGAAAAAAGAACACCAAGAAGGTTCCGAGTCTGAGTTTTTAACAAATTAAAAAAAAGTTGTATGATATATTCGGCACCATAGAGGTAGCAGTAAATAGGTTTACTTAATGTTTTTTTTTAATTCACAAACTTAGTGCACACGATGTTCTAAATTCAATTTACTTTATCCTCTAGAGAATAAAAACGGCTTTTGCACTCAGATATTGAAGAGCAAAAATACTCTTTCTGAGATGGTGGGATGAAAAAAATATTGATCGAGTGAGCGAAGCGAACGAGATCTTAGTGACAACTCGGACAAAAATGTTTTGTATGTTTGTATGTTTGTTCTTCGAGATCTTTTAAACCGCTCATCCGACCTTCATAAAATTTGGTAGGTATACGGTTATTACTCTTAAGTTTTACTGGTTTGCTAAATGAAGTAAATCGGTCAAAGGGTCGTGAAGTTATGAGGGTCCAAAGGGAGTAAAAAAAAAAGTCGTACAATAATATCAAGTGGGAAATCATATGATAGGGTTTTTTTTAGACATTCCAAAACCGTTTTTATTTTGATTCTAGGTCTAATAGTTTTTGAGTTGTTGTAAAAATTATAAAATTGGCAAATCCAGTATAACGTGAGCTACCATTTCTTGGAGTTTCAATGATTTTGTCGTTCAAGTACGACTGGTATTTAGCTAGACGGCGATTTCGACGCTATTTCCAAGTTTATTGCAACCATTGGTCAATAAAAATTGTTTGGGTTTTATTAACCTCCGACCATCACGAGATCTCAGTTCGGGGCGAACTACTAGTAGCATAAGCTACAGTTATGAGTCAAGCAGGATTCGAACTCGCGGCCTTCCCTTTGATAAATCAAGAGGAAAGTCGAGGGTTCGAGGAAGATCTCTCCCACCATGACGCGCCACTGAGCCTAGTATGAAGCTCTTGTCAGCCCAGTACTCGACTTGATACCAGCGCAATACAATTCGCAGATCGTCGCATATTACCCTGACAAAATACGTTTGTCGTTTTTCAAAGACGAGTATTGTAGAGCCTTGTATCATTTTAAATGAGTCGGTTAATCGCACGCTATTCGCTTTTAAAAACGCTCGTTACATGAGCTCGATGTGATTAATTTTTATTGGACGTTGTAACAATGGCGGGAACCTTTTTTGTAAATTAAGAGTTGCTCTTAGTACTTTTTAAACGACCCCTGCTAGTGGTTGAACAGTGAGAGGGGTGAGTTCGATTTTCACGAAGGGGGTTTTTGTGGTATTTCTAAAATGTATATTGCCTATAATTTTGCTTATCGTTAATTAATCCACTCAGTGTATGAATAATTTTCAAAGAAGTGTTTACTGAAGTATACTTTGTGAAGTTACTAAAATAACCTCGCATGGTAGGTACGTCGTTACGAAATATTCTCCACTAGGTGCCGCCCGCGACTTCGTTCGCGTCTCGTTGGATTTCGTAAATTTTTGGGGATAAAAAGTAGACTATGTGTTAATCCAGGTCACGGACAATATATATTCCAAGTTTCATTAAAATCGGATCAGTAGTTTTTACGTGAAAGAGTAACAAACATCCCTCCATCCATACTTACAAACTTTCACGTTTAATATTAGTAGGATAACGTTGTTTCAGTTCTTTTTATCCATATAGGTTCATTCGTTTCAAATCGACAAGAATCATCATTAATTTTTTTTCAAAATCAGGTTTTCCCTAGTAACTACAATATGGGGCACATCAAAAAGGGTGTTTTAAAATTATTTAAGGGTCGGCAGCGAGCATGGTATACCTTTGGTGTTGCAGGCGTCCATAGTCTAGGTCAGGCGGGCCGTACGCTTGTTTGCCTACTTGGTAGTTTAAAAAAATAATTCAAATATTCAAGCCAAGAACCGAATAAGTCTCATTGGTTCTGGTTTCAAATAGTGTGCGATATCTTTAGAGAAAAATCCAATCTAATTGTTTGACTGATCGACAAGATCAATCAATCTTTGCCTTTTAGGAATAAGGTGAGCGTGACTCCAAAATTCCTACTAACAAAATATATTTTCACCATCACTCCGAATTTGCATGAGCCGTCTATCTGTCCATCATAATTTGTAAATATTCCTCCGGAGTCGACCCGAAGGTGTCTACGGTAGCTGAATACGAATGGTTTATTTTTATTTTTTTCTGCAAGCTCATCAACATTCTGGGCCACATTACATTTCATTAGCTGAAGTACTGCAGTAATGGAGTGCTTTGGACTTGTTTGAACTTGCGCAAATTGGAACAAGTAGGTACCTAAATAACAGAACTTGATGAGTTTGCGGTACATCTAGATTTTTTTATCAGCTACTTTTGGCTGCCAATTCGTCTGGTCGAAAGTGTAGCCCCAGCCTAAGGTAGCATGCTTAACTATCTCTTTCTCATAGGTAAACTCCAAAATGATCTGGAAATACTGACCATTTCTTTCATGAGAGCACGAGAAAAAATAACAGTTGTACCTCCGCGAAAAGGGCAGCGAATGAAAATCCAATATTTTTTATCCAAAGTGATGGTTGATCAACGGGCACGATTTTTGACAACAAAAACCTAAACTTTCATCTGTTTACACGCTATTTCGTATTCTAGTGACCAGCGATACATTGAAGTTTCAGCTACCACAGATCGATATATTCAGAGTAGAGGCCCAGAAACCCCCACTAAGAAATCCCTACTAGTAGGGATATCAGTTTTTTTTTCAGAAATCTCCACTACTACGACGTAGCATGTTTATAACATAGCAGTGGGGATTCCTGGATTTTTTTTCCAGAAATTCCCACTAAGTATGCGGTTCCTATTAAACGCTTTTCTATTTATCCATTGAGATAGGCTGATTTTATACTTCTCCATATAATACTGCACGCTATATATTTAAGATCTTAAACCATAGTTGGAAAGTAGAATTGACCTGATATAATGATATTGCTGACACTGTAAACCCGTTCGTAATTTTCGCATAAAAGTCACGGTAAACCGATAAAGTGGTGACCTGTCCATTACTCCCCGAAAATACCCTAGAGATTCGAGGTCGCTATATTCATCGATAGTACTGTCAACGCAATGTATCCGATGTCAGGAATATTACAATCATGTGATGTGACAGTGAGAAAGGTAATTTAAATAAATATTTAAATTGAGATAATTGGCATGAAATGTCATTATTGAGGGATGGACGGACACAGTAGGTACCTCTACGCCAATTGCTGCGTCATACCATGCATGTGCGTTTTTCTAGGCTTGATCGTTCTAGGTTTGCCTAGAGCTTTTTCTTTTGAAATTATATTACGACTTAGTTTTGTATTATATATAATCTCTTTATCTATCTGTTATTCATATATTTTACTGTTATTTCTGTTGTTGTTACCTACTTGTTATTTCTTGCCTGGCAGTGTCTGTTTCTGGGTCAATAAAATTGGGGGATGATTATGCTCGCGTCTGCAGGAGTTACCTTTCACAACCGTGTACGTGTCCCCTGAGTGGTGCTAAACGAGCTCAAACACTGACAACATAGGCGTTAATAAATTTTCTTTCTTTTTTCTTTCATTTACTGACCAGCACATCCGGACTCAAATGTAGAATTTTTGACAGCTTTGTATGAAAATCTCATCCCCATATCCCCATTTTTCCCATATCGTCGGTCTATCGTGTGGGAGCCGTCACATCGTTTACCGGTTTGTAGTTGCCATTCGAGAACCTCTCTATCCTAGCTGAAACGATCTTAATTACTTTAGGGCAGGACGCCTTTACCTTCAACAAAGGTTTTATTAATTCAAAGATAATCGTTTCAGTCCTTGATTCTGTTTAGGACAGAAGTAAATTTCTCGAAAACCTAATTAAATGTTGCTAATTGAAAGGCTTTACTTATTCAGTTCTATTCAAGTCGGATCTCGTGTTTTGTTTTGCGAACAATGTTATTCATGTTTATTGGATAATCTAAAGCTGTTCTAACAGGTTTACTAGTAGGTAAATGTTTTGAAATTTGTATTTGAACACTTCAAGCTACGAAATTACGTCTTTTTGTAAACTCCAGAAAATCACACGCAAAAACTTCTCTTCTTCTTATATATAAAAATGAATTGCTGTTCGTTAGTCTCGCTAAAACACGAGAACGGCTGGACCGATTTGGCTAATTTTAGTCTTGAATTCTTTGTAAAAGTCCAGAGAAGATTTAAAAGGTGAATAACAGATTTATTTTATACAAAAGTTAAGGTCTTTTATTTATCGATTGAGGCAGTACGAAGTCTGCCGGGTCAGCTAGTGAAGTTAATATTAATACTATCAACGCATAATAGGGATCGTTTGTTTTCATATTAAACAATTCTTATTGGTAAATGTCAAACATATTCTTAGCAAAGTAACAAAAGAACGGGTGATTGTTTTACCAACAGTAAAAAAGTTACCAAAAAAATATCTCGAACTTTTCCATAAGGCTAATTCAGTTATGTTGGACAGTGTCGAACATTCCGATATTTTACCTCACTAAGTGACTTTCGATAGAACATATGGTCAGGGGTTGAACCTTTCCGGGCGGCCACGGGGTGGTTTTTACATTATTTCTTATAAAAATTCAGTTTCGTGTAAGCAAAGGCTTTTGGTACGGGCTCCCGTAAATTGTGAAAATTTGCGGACTATTGTTAAAGGTGTCTTGTGTTCAAACAGCTATTTTTATGTAGCTTGATAAGGTTTTTTGTAAGTTATTTTTAAATTTTCGTTGGCTTTTTCTTTTGACTTGTTTACGAAACTTCAATACGACCCTTTAGTTGATACAAGGCAGATGATTTTTGATGTAAACGTTACTACTTAGGTCCCGGGATAAAAATTTTAATGGATTCTCATTTTTTCCGTCGGTATTTTTGTTTTAGATTATCAAAAATTGGTACTGATAAAATTACTATATTCTGCTGTAACTGAAAGGATCACATTGATCGTAAATTTAATATGGAACGAAATTCGGACTTTCATCACATTTCTGATATAAGCAATACAAGTAATACTTAGACTGACATGTCCTCGTAAAAAGTTTTATAGATTTCTATGATTAAATACCTCAGAATCACAGCGAAAGCGGGTTTTTTCATCTAGATTTTATCTGAAATAGCTGAGTTATACGTATTTTGTAGATCTATTTAAATAAATAAATAAATATTCCCGGACACTTAACACAACGCTTTCTGGTCCCAAACTAAGCAAAGCTTGTACGATGGGAACTAGATGGCTGATAGAATACATACATACATTTTTTTTTGTAAATACATACTTATAATACATAGAAGAAACACCCAGACACAGAACAAACATCTATGTTTACAACACAAATGTTTGTTCTCGGTGGGGATCGAACCCACGACCCACAGCACGGAAGGCAGAGCTACTACCGACTGAGCAAATAATATTGATTACAGGCGTATGTAAAGTGCCAAGCCTTTTTGGTTTGTAATTAACCAAAATATTTCCCGAATTTGATGTTTTAACGCAAATACTTTTATAGAAAACTATTGCATGATTTATAGATACAATTAAAAAGTTGGAATTGAGATAAAAACTTCAGGTCTACAAATAACTGCAGGGTTAAGCAGTAAGCAAGCAAGCTCGTATGAGTTAGTGGCCAACTCCGGTGATGGAGTTTTTAGGGCGCCTTGAGGCCTCCGTCATGGGGCTAAGCATTGAACTATAAACTCTCGTACCATATGGGGTATTAGTAGTATTACAATGATCTATGCTATGGGTAATACCAACAAAAGTGACGATCACAACGAAGAGGATAAAATTCATAAATCCTTTTCATATAAGTATTTTATAACCTTCAAACCCACAATACTGTTTAGCTTTGTGCAAAGGTTGGCAATCACAATAGGTCTATCAAAGTCAAGTTTGAATAATAGGCCTCTCAAGGTCAACCTTTGTAAATGCGGCCTAGATAATCATAAAAATGACTGCCTCAGATTGAGAGTCAATAAAATTTTAATTGGACGAACAGAGGCACCTTCTTTTCCACTCGATCGGTTTGTTTGATTCATATTCATTTTATAGGTACCTATGATTGTAAGATTGATAAATTTTTTGAAACATATATTTGAAAGTTCGTAGAAATTTTATATTTTTATCAATAAAAACTTTTGTGCTTACCGAAATACTAAAATCTTTTTTGATAATATAATATTAAGTTAGGAACAGTTACCTAAACAAAAATCTAAAATTTAATGATGACCTTTTAACTTTGATTTATTTGAGTCTTTAGTGATATTTTACCCTGAAAAAGTACTACCTATAATTCTAAATGAAAATTATCTTAAACCGCAAAAAATGAAGTAAATCAACCACCTCATTTACACTTAAGAATCCCCTTTCAGCTTCATTCAACCCTTGAAGCGTTCATAAAAATATCAATAAACATAACCAAGAAGGTGCCTTCTTAATTGCGTTCTTCGGCTTAAAGAGGGGTTTCGGGAGTTGCCATATATTTTGCGGTAAACGCATCGTAAAGTCGTACTTTTACGATTCAGCCGAAAAGATTTACTGTATAGAACCTGGTTTATTAGGCCCCTGGGTAACGAAACAGCTGAGGGGTTAAACAGTTGGCACAAGCGTAACTCATGCTTTCGCATTTATTTTAGGTTTTTTTTTTCAACCGAAGAAGTAGGTTTAGCTAGGGATTAAGTTATGTTTTGTTTAGTGTATAGGTTATTATAGATCAAACCTATAAATAAATAAAAAAACAAAAAAAGCATGTCCCATTGCGATGTTAATGTATCGATGCTTTGTAAAATTTCATTCACAATGATAAAACTTAATGTCGTTTAATTGTGACAAGAATTTATCGATTTTGAATCAAACAGTCGGAGCAAAGAAAATTGAGATTCTTCTGATGAACTCGTACATAAACGCGTGCATTGCAATTTCATAAAAAGTGAATTTCATTGTACGACGTGAGACCGAAACTAGAATGTAAGTACAACTTATTAGGTCTGTCAAAGTCAAGTTTGAATAATAGGACTCTCAAGGTCAACTTTTGTAAATGCGGCCTAGATAATCATAAAAATTTCTGCCTCAGATTGTGAGCCAATAAAATTTACCTTATGACATTTCGATAGCTTTTACCTGTGCTTTCCTCCAAAGTTAATTAAACGTAAGCAGGATTAGATGGCGAAGCTGTTCAATATCAGCTAGAGTAATACCGGGCTAAAGGGCCAGTCGTGTCAGTGCAATCTTGTTAGTGTAATTGAGATCTCGGATTAGTCAGTTGCCGTTGTTCAGACAGTCTTAAACCCTACTGACGACAATTGCACTACCCCTACAAATTAAGACTAATGGCTTAGGAAATAATTATCTTGCCTTAGTAAGGATTTTATTATCACACATGCACTAGTTTGACAGTTGTATTTGTGGTTATCTTAATCCTGTGAATAGAAAAAATTATAATTTTCCTAATTTTTTTATTTTTGTTGACTGTAAAAGGTACATCTTGAAGCACATTTTTGGTATTAGTAGTAAAAAGACATTACTACTAATACCAAAAATGTGCTTCAAGATTCCAAGCTAAACTATGAGTAAGTTTGTTTTATCATAATTTTCTAGTTCTCTTTTTTATCTGAGGCAAGATGTTACAGAAAAAAGTTTTAATAACATAAATCAACTATTTCAGCTTTGAGCTAAAAGCCGCGCTCGTTAAGGTAAATTAATTGAGGAAAAGAATATGAAAAAAAAAACAGATAGTACGAGGAAATCTGCCGTAAAAACAAAAGGAAGTCAAACTTGCTACCTGACGAAGAAGAGGGAATTTCTAGCGTTCAATCACCATTCAACTTATCAACTAACTATATTAGAAACACCACTCTACCGATTATCAATTAAACAATGCGGAGATAGTAGCGAGGGTTGAGTCAGGCACTCGCCAATGCCAGTCTTCTCAGTAGCAACGGACTCCCCACGATCATTTCCACACCATCTCTACTTATACACAAAACGCAAGAAAATATCGTTTGCGCGATTCAGGCCTGGCAATCTGATTGGTTGAATCGTTCCAGTCGGTAAGCAGAATGGATTTAAATTGTAGAATTTGTTAGTTGCTCTAATTGCCGATGTTTTATTCATAAGTAAGCATTGGGTAATTTCACTGCAGTCTGTTGCAGTGACTGCATTGTCTTGGGTGACAAAGAACCCGAAAATAATGGTTTTAGCCTAGTCAGTTCTATAAGAAACCCACTAGGAATAACATCGAAAAATATAAAAAAAATATGTAGAGATATTTTTTGTAGTAGAACAAGCTGTGAAGTGTGTAAAACAAGAGTAATCCTAGCAAAGTAAAATTGATAAAATTGGATTAAGCCTATCTAAAGAACACGAGGTTTTCTAAAAATTTTGATATTATTTTTTCCTTAGTACCAAAAAGACAAAAACAATCAATAATTTAGGGGGCTGATAGATTTTTTTAGACGACTAGAATTTTCATAAAATCATGTCTATCAATATTTTATTATAAGTAGATAAGTTGTAGGGTTTTAAACCATCTAAGTGGGTAATTAAAAACCTATGCATCAGAAACTGTACCATTCTTGGCCAGAACCAAATTCCGTGCGGTACAGTTTTGTTGACAAACAAAGTTGTTGAATTAAAGGGAGATAGAACTTTGTCAATGCAAATCTGAATTTGAATTGTTACGAATTAAGTGTGAAATGTAAATAAAAGCTTTGAATTTGCTTAATTGAGTTTCACAGCTTGTTTCTATAAACAAATTATTATTTTATACTCTATACAACCACAGCCAATATTCTACTAATATGTATTTAATATATATTTTTTTCCCAATTTATCTGCGATCGGCTACTTAGCCATAATCAGATTGGTTCGTGATATTTGAATGTTGCGGTGAGACTCCAGCGAGTGACACCATTTGGTATTAAAAACTGTCTACGTTCTCTGGTCTAGGTACGTATTTAATAAATAGACGTATGTAATGCAATCACAAAGTAATGGTGTGGTAATGGCTAGTAAAGCCAATATAAGTGAAACGGGAAAAAAATATTTTAAATATTAGTAGATAGTAAATAAATAACCAGAGTAAGTCAGTCGGGTCAAAATTATACCTAGACCGAATCCAAGGCTAAAAAGAATCCAAGGCTAAAGTAGCTGCTAAAAAACTTGGGATCCTTACTAAGGTCAGACGGTACTTCACTGCGGAACAGCTTCTGAATTTATATCAAGCTCAAGTCCGATCATGCATGGAGTACTGTTGCCACCTGTGGGATGGTTCTGCCAAGTATCAGCTGGAAGCCTTGGATTCTATTGAGCGGCGTGCCAAGAGACTCGTTGGTGACGAGAAACTATTTGACTCCAAGCTCTACAGCCTCGAGCATCGCCGGCGAGTCGCATGCCTATCGGTGTTCTACCGAATTCACTTCGGAGAGTGTGCACAGGAACTACATGACCTGATTCCCCCATCGCCCTTTCACCTCCGAACTACTAGGCGCACTGATAAATGCCATCCCTACATGGTAGATATTCCATATCTTCGCACAAAGCGCTTTGCCTCCACCTTCATAATGCGAACTGCCAAGGAGTGGAACTCTCTGCCATCATCAGTATTTCCTGAAAGATATAACCTAGGAATTTTCAAGAAACGAATGAATAGGTGGATTATAACTAAGCGTGCTCCACCTTAGGCTGCAGCTACACTTACCACCAGGTGTGCTGGCAGCCAAATGCTTAGCTATTGCTCATAAAAAAAAAACCGTCGGTTTTATTACAAAACTGAAAAATTTAGGTTTTGAATTAATGTAATTGTAACTGATGTGTATATATCTATGTTAATAACAAAACCACGTAATATTCAAAAGTATCTTTTGACCTAATATTAGCAAGCAAGCAAGCACCCAATATTTGCACGCTCTGTTATTAAAATTGTCTATTGCCCTAAAATTAAAATCATGATCTAAAAATAAAAAAAGAATCATAAATCACTTTTGGAACATTGATTCCAGCTGAATCGTGATTTCACGTTGAATCAACACGCGGCGTGTTGACATCAGAATTTTACCGACTTCCGATTGGTGGATATTTGATTAAGTTGACATAAAAACGGTAATGGAAAAATGGAGCTGAGAACTCATTTAAGTCCGTCTCAATGTAAAACGAGGGTGACTATTATTTTTGAGAAAGATAAAATAAACATAGATTCCAGGTAAAATTATAGTCGAAAAGGGAATAAAACTTTCGAACGTTTGATTCCTGTAATAAAATGTACATTATCAATTAGGTTCTTGTAGAAGCAGAATTATAAATAAATAAATAAATAAATATCCATGGACACTTAACACAACGCCTTCTAGTCCCAAACTAAGCAAAGCTTGTACGATGGAAACTAGATGGCTGATAGAATACATACATACATTTTTTTTTGTAAATACAGACTTATAATACATAGAAACACCCATTATCATTATTATTATTATATTATCTTTGTTTAAAACCAAAAATTGTGCGTGGAAGAAGTTATACTTCGAGTGCCATTTGCGTTTTGTGGGGGTCTCCGTATGTGACTCTCGCTCTGTCTCTTTCCATTCCCCCTCCTCAGGAGCGTTAAACGTTAAACGCGTTAAACACTGTCTCTTTCTATTCCTCCTTCGTTTAACGTTTAACGCTGTTGAAGTCGCATTAGAAGTATAACTTCAATAGAGTATAGAGCCTATGTAACTAAAAAAAAATCATTGTACCACAAAAATCATTGTACAATAAAAATTGCTTCCAGTCTGTGACGTATTCACTTGGAATGTGTCGTGTTTGTTCCAACTACTTTGGTTATCTTTGCAACAGGTTGCAAGCGTAAATAAGCAGTCTAATGAAGGTGTCAACTGTCACATTTTTGTACACAAAGTTTCGTTCCGTTCCATTATTTACAGCAATTAGTTCTCTAATATTTCTGGTTGTAAACTTGTTGTGGATATAACATGTAATCAAGGGGTCAATATTTGACAGGCGTCACAGCTCAGTCGATAGCTCTGCCTTCCGTGCTGGGGGTTGTAGGTTCGATCAAACATTTGTGTGTGGCAAACACAGATGTTTTTTCTGCGTCTGGGTCTTACTATGTATCATAAGTATGTATTTGTAAAACTCTGACTGATAATCAACGCACAGCCTAAACTATAAGTCCTAGAGGTATGAAATTTGGAGGGTTGTATCCTTATATAGTGTAGGGGTGCAGTAAGAAAGGAATTTTGAAGTCACACTGTAAAGGGTCTAGAACGCGAGCAACGCCGCGGGTGGCAGCTAGTTTATTATATTTGTTCCTACACAATATCTTGAAAAGTCTAGCAGCCTTAACATTTTGAAATTTAAATAATAATTTTTATTATGAAACTGTAAAATACTGGAACGTAAAAAATTTTAAAGTTAAAAAGAACATTTCTTTTCAGTGCTCGGCAACCTTTTTAATGCTGGACTCAGCGGCTTTCATACTGTATCGTAACTATATCTTTTGAATTATTTCGTTCTGAATAAAAAAAAAATACTTTTAAGTTGCAATGTAAGCTTTTTTAGTTTATAAAAACGAATCTTTACCAAGCAGTTACTCATTTTGATCACGTAGGACTTCCAAAAGTTCCGTATCTTCCTAAAGTTACTGTTTACTCTCTGAGTATGTCATATTTTTCTTCTCCAATATCGCCATATTGTGAAGCAAACTTCAAAGTTTGATATTGAGTTGAACTTTGATTTCTCATAAGTATTTTATTGTGCTTGAAGAATGGCACAGTTTGAGGGAAATGTATGAGTTACAAACATTATATAATATAATCGTCTTTCAACTAAAACTCTGTTTATACACTGCGTAAGATTCTTCCTCTCACTATTAGTCTATACCAGTAATGAACTGAAAAGAAATAAGTATCGAGCTCATAAATAATTGCGCAATTGATTATCATGAAAATTGTTTAGTTTTCTTATGATATAAGTTTATGTCCATACCTATTTCAAGGCAAATTGTTGATTAAAACGTAATAAATACAACTGTATTTCAGGAAAGACTTATATCGTTCTTTTCTTTCCAAATTGAAATATTACAAAAAACTGTGATTTTAAAAAAATTAGAAACATCTAAGAAAATAAGAAACATTTATTTTAACCATTTTCTGTTATTCATTTGGTTTTTTGTACACCGCAAATATTTTAGTAAAATCCGATAGGTTAGTGTAGCCACACGAATAGCCACGCGTGGGCACTTATAGAATTCGTATCACACTCCGCGATACAATATCACAGCTTAGTATTCCATACGCGATCCCTATCTATCCTCAAAGAACAAAGTGCTCTCTGAGATGGAGCGGGAATTGGATAAGGTTCCTCGCGTATATTGGTTTCACGACAATGCAACCTTTTCACATGAAGGTCGGAGTACTCAATTATTAGTAGACTTTTTTGGGTAAGATGCCTCTCTGCTAACACAAGTTAGCAAACGATTGAGCACCCTATGCAACAATCTTTATAAGTTAAAACACTTGAGAGCAAACAATCCGGGTCATCTATGAAAACTTAAATATCTTGGAAACTAGGAACTAGGCTTAGTGAATTTATGTTTTTACTAGAGGCCGCCCGCAACTTCGTTTGCGTCCCGTTGGATCCCGTTGATTTTTCGGGATAAAAAGTACCTAGTCTATGTCTATGTCTATCCAGGTCACGGACAATATATATTCCAAGTTTCATTCAATTCGATCGCTTGTAAAAATTTTATCTTTGTACTTATAGCTTAAGAATGAAAATATTGTTTTCCTAATTTGATTATTTACGGCCAGGTTGTGTACCCACCAACATAGTAGATTAGTAGCCAAGGGCTGTAAAGCACCCTCGAACTATAGGCGCCCTCGCTGCGCTCATGCGCCTAAATATCTCGGGCTGCAATTGATGCTTACACCCGAGCTAACTACTCTGCTTTACATCTCGATTGTGAGGTAAGTGGAAAAAAGCCGGCATTACAAGAATAAAATATTGTTAATTGATGCTTCAGCTTCCATTTTCATTGAATCGAGAGTGCAACTTATATCTTCATCACTTGCGAACTCATGTTTTTTTTCCTAATTAGCACGTAATTATAAAAAAATCCCAAAAACAAACAATATTTAAAGTAAAAGTTTTCTATTCCCGCCTTTTTTCATCTTTTTTTTTAATTTTTTTTTTCAAGAACGAAATTGAGCTTCGCCGTATGATATTTAAAATTGATGACTATTATACTCATACGAAGACAAGGCTAAATAGCGAAGCGACCTCTTTTGTCATTGGGCTGAATGCATGATGTCTATTTCCAGTATGATGGTTAGATAAACGCGATTTTTTTGAAAGAGTGAAGTTTTTTTTAATTACTTGCCGCCCTAGAGCTTTTCTAGCTACATTATTACCCTAGAGCGCTAATTGGTCACCTACAAGCCCCATTTGGGAGTAATAAAGACCTACTTACCGAATATGAGAAATGTAAAAAGGTTTTATTCAAACTGTCAGTTGTGTTTTGCTATACCATTTCTAACAAATGAACGGCTGGACTGATGTTTTTACTGATAATTTTTTTTGGATGTTCATCTTTTCCCCGGGAACGGGATAAAAAGTATCCTATGTGTTAATCCAGGTCACGGACAATATATATTCCAAGTTTCATCCAAATCGGATCAGTAGTTTTTGCGTGAAAGAGTAACAAACATCCATACATACATAGACATACATCGTTACAAACTTTTGCGTTTATAATATTAGTAGGATAAAGAGTTTTGAACTGCCTATCAAACTCAATTTATTTCATTAAGCTGGCATTCATAGTTTCCACAATATTCGAGGTTTTATAGATAACCCGGAATTTTTGCTCTCGACTGTAGTTAAGTCATAATCTACTTACTTCAATAAAAGAGTATTTTCATCAGGCTACCAAACAGTTTCGTCACTAAAGAACAAAAATTGTTACCTACCAAATTTGACATTATATTAGGGTACTTAGGTAGGATATTCTCTGTCATACCCATTGACCGTGATACCGGTTCGTAGACAGTAATTACTATAGCCACTCAAATGGATTGTTCGGGTAAGCTTTTGATGGTACGAGGTACGTGGATTTTGTTTCAATATATTCCTTGTACCTACGTAAAAGCAATCCATTAACTACATCAACATTTTTTCCTTTGACGCTGTTGAAGAGCCAATGACATTGTGGAAGACTGGAAATCTACTGTGAAGGTATGTGGAAAAAAAATCGAACTCTTCGCTAAACTAACGTTTGTTTTTTACTACTTTTTTAGAGTATGTTTATTTCAGAAGTACTTTGAAATAAAATCATACTTTTTCTAAAATAAACAAAGGTACTTCTAGAGCAGACTTTGTGATGATTTAGGACGGTATTTTATAATTTTATTCAATTTGAACTGAAAAAGATGTCGAAGCAGTAAAATCACTTTAGTATGTTCTGGGTTTTTAACCACATTTTTAATTCATTTTAATCTATTTAGCTATGTACCTATTTGTAGTCCAACGTAGTCTTTAAAATTCTGTTTTTTTATTTTATTCAATCATCTAAAACATAGTTAAAAGGTAGTGTTTCGTCCCATTGGGGCCAGGGCCTCTACTCTAAATAAATAAATATTCACGGACATTCAACACAACGCCTTCTAGTCCCAAACTAAGCGAAGCTTGTACTATGGGAACTAGATGGCTGATAGAAATACATACATATTTTTTTTTGTAAATACATACTTATAATACATAGAACACCCAGACACAGAACAAACATCTATGTTTACAACACACAAATGTTTGTTTTCGGTGGAGATCGAGCCCACGACCCACAGCACAGAAGGCAGTGCTACTAACTACTAAACCATGACTCTGAATAATGACTAACGAAGATTCGGTAGCGTCGTTTCTATTACACTGCGCAATGACGCTGTCACTTCGCAAGAGCCCACGTCATCGTTCGAGATGACCGCGCAGTGTAACACAAAAGTCACTACGAATCTTCGTAAGTCATTATTCAGAGTAGAGGCCCAGATACCGATAGTCTAAAAGTAGAATAAGGCCTTCTGCACACTTGACACTTCATGCACACATACAAATAGACGGACGGACATGACACATGTTCCGTCGGGAAAGGTCCGCGACGGAATTTCCGTCAAGTGTGCAGATGACTCTACAATGACGTCACCATGCGTGTAAATATCGCTACCGCTATTGCTTGTTTTTCTTCCAGCTTGTTTGGGCCCGGCTTGACCGCAATAATCCTACTGGTGCCACCTGCTCGTACAAACGAGGGTCGTAAATCCACGGAATGTCCTCGCCGGATATTATTAGCCGACAGATACTTGATTTGGATTTTGGTTGATGATTTACCACTGGTCTTGGAACGGAACAACAGTTTTGAAATACGATAGCACAAACCAAGAACAATACAATTCAATTCAATTCATTTATTTAAACCATAGGATCTTATAAAGAACACTTAGTTAGGTCAATTTTTGTACAATTTAAAAATAATAATAATCATTAATTAAATTAAAATAAGATAGTTCATTAAAAGTTGTAAAAGTACATGGGTAATAATTGTTTTTAGGTGTTTACCGAGTTCTAAACCTATGTTGACTGTGTTATATCCTGGTAAAACTTGCACTTGACATCTTTGCCTCTGAGAGGTTTTGAGAATTGAGAACTATGCCATATTTTTGAGAATTTTTAACTACTTAGTACGTCAGTAGCAATTTTGCGCATTTGATTAATAAATACATCATTTTTGGAAGATGAGAAAATGTTATTGAATAACTTAAGATAGATTACTTATAGATGAATATATTAAAGTTAATAGGACTTACTTTAGTAAATAGGAATAATTGTATGATTTTTATGAAATCGTGGTACCTTGGACGGATTTTGACTTCTTATCGTTGGATCTCGCAAACTATTTGCCACGAGCAAAAACAGAGTAGCAACATAAAATCTGATCTTCACTTTATATAGATTCTGATTAAAGCTCCAGCCGCAGTGTTATTCAGAAGTCGTAAATAAAAGTGCGGGTTCCACAAATTACTTTCCCGACAAAAGGATCAGTAAGCGCCAATAAAGCTATAATAATAAAACTTTTATTCAAACCTAATATTTGCGTAAGTCTCGAGGTTCCCGAAGGAAAGGCCGAAGTTAACAACCTTCGGCTTTAATTAGAGGATCGAGCTAATTCCCAAGTTTTGATGAATGCGATTTCACGGATACAGCCCTTATGCAGGTAACCGAGGATCACTGGATCATTGCTGGCTTCAGGTAGGTATATGACTAATCCCTTTAGACTGTAAGGTAATATCATTATGATATACTGTCTGACATCTCATTGAATCTCGTTTCAATAGATATTGTGACTCACACGCGTAAACAACAAGAATCTGTATTGAATTCGCTACAATTAATTTCTCTTCTTCATCTTCTTTTTTCGAGTTGAGACTTTATTGCCTCTAATGGCACTGGTCCAAATTCAAACGATGTCAATGTGTAAAATATAAATGGAATAGTTAGAAAAAGTAAACCAGCCGTAACATACGCATTCCTAGTTTATTCCCAGAAAGGGGGGTGGAATAATTTGAAATTTTGATTTAAGCCCTTGTTTGGTAAATTGCCGCTAATACTATCTGCTTTGTGTTGTTTTACTAACCACACTTCATATTTATGTTTTATAATAGGTGCTCTGGCCAACTTTGATAGGTCTGTTGTGTTAGAAGTACCTAATCTCAACGATAGTATGACTGTTTTTAGTAATCAAAGGATTTAGTCTCATAAATATGGCATGTTTTTGTATTTTCCTAACTATCACTTGTCTTGTCCGTAGGTCTACTACTAGCTACGTTGCTACATACAAGAAAGAACTGTTGGTACATTTTTTACAATAATGTTGCTATGGTCCTTCATTAGAACAAAACCAAAGATAGATTGTAATTTGGATATACTGTTCTATTTGCGAGTGCATAAGGCGATAGTCTCATCAATGTCGTAAAGACTCAACTTGTCGATTTCCACACTGCAATATTGCATCGTTGCTATGAGTTGCTTTTGAGGGGATCATTGTGACATTCTCGCAGACATGACACTTTCAATCGTCATTATTATGTTTTAAAATTAAACAACAACCGTTGATGTATAATTTTGTAATGTTACTGACGTGTGGATAACATTGCTGGTAAACTTTAGGGTTGTAAACTAATGTAAATTTTATTTTCAGTAATTTATTCACAGAGAAAATTAGATAGATAGATAGATAGTTTATTTGACATATACACAGAAAAATACAGAACGGACGTAGAAAATATAACAAACATAAAGATACCTACAAGAAACAAACAAAATAATAGTTAAGTAACAGCTATAGGTAACCTAACGTAACAAGTGGGTACTAGCTATACAGTAATTACAACTTATACAGTATTTACAATATTTACAAAATACATATGAAACAGTAGTTGAGCTATCTGCAAACCGTTGCAAATTATTTATAGATTTAATTCTGTAGGTTGTGATTGGCTTAAAATTTACCAGCTTCTTGTAAAACAGTGATTGAAAATATTTATCTTTAGGTTGCTGATAATGAAGATTACTTACACTATCCGTAAAAAGTACCTATTGTTAAATCTAAAAAAGATTAACCCTCATTAGGCTCTGCCATCAAAGTATTCTTTAGTCTTTTTAGGTTCTTTAGGTATTTATATCGCTTAGCTCTGCGCAAAAACCATCTCGTTATGTTATTGATGGGCTATTTTCTATACAATTTTACTTTTGCACAGGATTTAGCTTCACTAAATCCTGTGCAAAAGTACCGAATAACCCGTGTCCTTAAGGTCTACAAGGCGCTGTATAACCTGGGACATATTTTTTACATGGGGTAAGCTTGCCTATAATAGGATTTTTACCATTCTGTCAGCCCAGTTGGCCCAATCGAAAGGTAAATCATATACCCTCCTTTTTGCTTCGCCGTAGTCGGGTAAATAGCATCAATACGAGATTAGATAAACAAGTTTGCATGTTTTGTGAAGCGGCATAACTATCTATACAAAACAGCAAACGATGTTTACTTGCGTAATACAAGAAATGGCGAACGTCTCGTGAGCGAGTTTACTGCAAGAACTTCTCTATATCAAAGAAACTGCTATAACATGAGCATAAAAATTTTCAATAAAATACCACACATTATAAAGGAACAGCCCCTTAAAAAGTTTAAGAGCGTATTACGCACCTGGTTGCTGGATCATGGGTTTTACACGGTTCGTGAATTCATGGAGCTAAAGTGAAATTGTATAGTTGCTATTAAACCTACCTAACTAATATAGAAAAATGTTTTGCATGCTATAATTTTAAAATAGCGAAATAATGGATCCTGTTATAATTTTGTTTACCACCTGTTGTGTACCTATTTCAAGCAAATAAAGAAACTCTAACTCTAAACTTAGTATGATTCTGTTGTTACTGGTCATTATATAATGCTATTATTCTGTGGTTAAATAAACAAAACGTTTGCTATTAAAGTTATTATGAAACTATGTGGTTGCGTTTAACAACCGTGGTTGAAATACTACTCAGTTTTAAACCAAATAGCAAATTATTTAGTTTCAAACCGCAGTAATACCACTTACGCTAAGTTCAACCACACGTTAGCGGGTTATAGTGACCATTTTAATATCTGACAGATATGACTAAAATATTTTTATTAACCGATATAAAAATAAATAAATATTCTTGGACATATCACACAACGCTCTCTAGTCCCAAACTAAGCATAGCTTGTACTATAGGTACTTGATAGAATTATTTTTATACTTTTTATTTGTAAATAATGGATATACTTATGATACATAGTATCACCCACAGATCAAACATCTATGTTAGCCACACACAAAATTTACGGTGGGGATTCGGCTAATAGACATCACCAAAAATTTCGAGGTAGAACGTTATTCATTTTCGGCGAATCCATCAAAACATCAGCGGGCCTAAGATGCGCACCGCGAGATATTTGTCATGTCGTTCTGTCAATCGTAAGCATTTTGTACCAGTTCAGGAACTATTTTACTAAGTATTCTTTAGTCTTTTTAGGTATAAAAAGACTAAAGAATACTTAGTAAAATACTAAGTTTTGTTTTTCATTTTATAATAATTGTTAAGGTGTGCAATAAAGTATTTTCTTTCTTCTATCTATCCATAATGTCAGGAAACCAGCCAAAATCACGTTCAAAAATACCTATACAATGTGTTAAATGCAACTAACCACTGCTAGAATAAAATAATTTCTTTACGATGTTTTCTATGTCATTCAGACAGACTATCAGGCTCGATATTTATGTAAGGTTTTATAAGACGACGAAAACGTGTATCCAAACTAAATTCAACAATATTCCGTCGTCTGACGGTCTAAAATACTCAAAAACAAAAGTTTAACAGCATTGTAAAACAACTTTACAACGCCCTAACATTTAATCGTTTGTAACATTGAAATGAAAATTTAAAAACCGCCACTCCGACCGATCTGATGTTTTGACAAATCAGTCACTGGACTAAAAAAATACCGTGTTTATTGTTAACGAACCAAAAAAGGATAGTAAAAGCTCTAGTTTTTACGTCCAAATTAGTAACCAGCACGTTTTAGAATTATAACAGTTTCATTTTTAAAGGTTAAGTAAAACAATAGTATTACAAAAAAAATGACATTCCGAAATGTGACTATAATTATTTTCACATTTTTATTTAATAGAACATACTTTTATTGTTATGAGACTAACCCTTTTATTGTGTACGTAAGTGTAAATACTAGAAAAAAAGGTTGTAAAACGTCGCACTTTTTAAATAAAACTTGAAGTCCAAGACTTATAAACTTCTAGTGCAATGAAACTGTGCTCTTTCAGTGACGATGGAACTTTTATCTTATCTTTTATGTACCTTGGAGGTTGTTAAATGGAACTATTAGAGGAAAGTGTCATACTTGTTCAATTTAATAACCGGTCAGAACAAGTCGGTTCAGAAAAATGAGGAAGAAATCAAAGAGAAACTTTTCATATACCATAAGTTTCTAATAATGATCTTATAATTTCTCATAACGGTAACTTGGAGCTCAAACAACGCTCTTCAGCTACCTTAAGCACATTATTATATAGTCTGTGCCTTAAGTACGAGTACTTCATTCATCTTTAATCTACTCAAGTTACGAGTACACTCTACATACTAGTGAATACAACATCGCACTGGTTTGGAGTCAATCAAGAGACATCATCATCATCATCATCATCATCATCATCATCATCATCATCCACAGCCTGACTTTACCCACTGCTGGGCCTCCCCAAGTTTGTGCCATCCACTGCGGTCCTGAGCTAGTCTCTCCCATTTGCGGCCTGCGATTTTGACGATCTCGTCTGCCCATCTCGCTGCCGGACGTCCTACGTTTCTATGAGTAATCAAGAGTTAATGTTTGAAAATGTTTATCCCACATTTTGTATGGGTATAACATTTATAATAGTAACCTCTCAAAAGTCGTAGAAACAGTGTTCTAGTCGGAAATACACAAGCATAGATCTTTTTTGAGTTTTTTAAATGTGCCAAAATTACTGAGTATGACTGTTTGAGTCGCGTTGACTGGCATGCGCCTTATTTTGAGGAACTATGTAATAATCTTGTTTTGTCACAGTAGATGGTGAAACACTAATAAGTTTAAAATACAATAATTGCAAAATAATTACATGCCACGTGTCCGCAACAAGCGCTCTGCCTCAATTTTCATCTTGAGGACTGCCAAGGAGTAGAACTTCTTGTCGGAGTCTGTGTTTCCAAGTAATGATAATTTAAAAGTTTTCAAGAGAAAAGTGAATAGGTATCTTCGAGGCAAATGTGCTATACCGTAGAGCACCATCGCTTACCATCAGGTGAGATTTTGGTCAAACGTTTGCCTATATTATGTAAAAAAAGTATACCATTAAGGCAATCAACTTTTTTTACATTTTAAAGGATCACTGGGTATTATTAAATAAGTATTTTTAGTTTACGCACTTTTAAAGTTAAGTTAAAGTTTAAACTGCAATATTTTAACGCACAAAACGTAACTATACCCTTGATTGACCCTGTGGGGGAGGGGGGGGGGAGGGTATCGTTCTCTTATGAACTGTTTTCATACTAAATCATTGGTATTCTGTGACTAAATATTGACATAAGCGCGTTATCAGCGCGTTTTTTGCCGTCAAAAGCTTTTTGTTTTCGTATATCTGTAGCCACGTCACTTGACATTATGCTGGGCAGCGAACGCAGTTCAGAGCTTGCGATACGGAGGCTGCGGTCTTAAAGGGTATGCCAGTCGTTCCATCGTGAGGTAACATTTATCCGCAGTGACCTTTTTTCAGCCAAGTTACCGAAAAACATTCATTTATTAGGAGCTTGAGTGACCCGTTACTCATAACTTCGTGAACATCGTTTAACATTCTACAACGGTATTGAGTAGGTACTGTAAGCATCATCAATTTGTTACGTATTGGTATTGAATCGAAATAAAATATGTGGTGGTTTTTTTTTGCATAAACCAAAGATTTTAATCTAAAAGTTACGTTTTGCGATAGAAAATACGGAGAAAGCTTACAAAAATTACTTACGGTTGATTTAGGTGTGTTTGCATGCTGTAATTACATAATGAATAATACTTTCATTTACTAATTTTGATATTACTAATTAAATCCTATAAATTGAGAATTTATAGATTGTATTTCCTGAACGTAGAGTCAGCTAGGCTGAGAGGTGCTGTACGCAAATCTAATCCAAAAAAAAATGTTCCAAACGTAACAGTTTTCGTTCATCGGGGCATGGGATCCTGTCGTCTATATTTTATCAGGTGCAAAGGCCTGTTCATCATCAGTTGATGTAGTTGAGTGTACGAACACGGCGGTACGTTAGCGGTATTTCACGGCTGTTTAGAGGCCGCTCGTGCGTTGTGAGACTTCACTGCTTTCTCGTGTTTTGAATTCATATTAATTTGAGCTTTTGCTGACTTTTAAAATATATACGATATTTTATTTATTTAAACCGTTTGATCCTGAACTTTCATGGTTTTTAATTCAGTTATATCATGGAGTATATCTCTCATTTCAATGTGTTTTTTAGAAAATACCTTCTCTAGCATTTTCCAACTACTCTCTCGGGCAACTCTCCTCCAATTAGAATTGCCTGTTAGTTTGAGATATTTACGCTTACGCTTTTGGGTAAAAACAAATATTTTGCTCAACTTGATATTTTAAAACTTATATAATACATAATTTATTCGATTTAAACTTTTTATCTATAAGTTTACATACAAATTGCCTACAAATTTTTGATTTAGCTAAATTCAGATGGAAATCACCTACTCTAATAACAGCGCCTGTTTTTGCTCGAGACAGTAATTCGTCATGTTCAAACAGATTAGTCAGCATACTAGGTATAGGTATAGCTATAGATATATCTATCTACAAGTATAGATATAGATGTACCTACTGAGTTCTCGTGCCTCGCGTGACTGCGCTCCGTTTTGCGGAATGCTAGTAATTAGAGCAGGCTTCATTTCATTTGGATCCATCCAACTGAGCGAGCTCGTTACTCGATTTGTTGCTAGATTTAGTAAATTTCAGCGATTGCGTATTCTTGGAATTTGTACAGTGTATGTATCTAAACCGATATTTCTGTTAGAACCAGTGACATATTGCGACCGTGCAGAAATCGACCAGTGTGCAAACAGGGGCGCGATCGGTGTGCCCTTGCAGGTTTTCTGAACTGTTTTCATACTAAATCATAGGTATTCTGTGACTAAATAGTGACATTAGAGCATTTCAGCGCGTTTTTGCCGTCAAAAGCTTCTTGTTTTCGTATATCTGTATCCACGTCTTTTGACATTATGCTGGGCAGCGAAAGCAGTTCAGAGCTTGCGATATGAGGACAGCCTTATAACGAAAAATACAAAAAAAGAAACAATAACACGACCGAAATCAATCCTAAAAATCGGGGCTTCGTTGAAAAATGTTCTAAAAATGAAGAAAAAATCTGTAATTAATTTAATAGGTTACGCGCATGTAGCCGTGATTCCAAAAACATTGTTCAATGTAAATGGCCATTCGTGGCACCGGAATGGGCAGTAAAATGCCTTTTATGAGTGGACAGCGCCCGTCCATTACTCCACAATTTTGGCGAAGATATTATAATCGACATTTCGCATTTCACCAAAATGGCATAATAGGAATCAGAGAGAATCAAAAGGCGAGTCCTACCTTTATTTTCTATGGTGTCCTCTATGAGGTCATGTAGGTACCTGACCCCATAGAGATAGAGGACACCATAGAAAATAAAGTAGAGTACCTTTCAAACAAGCTTTTTTGTTATGGTAGCACTCTGACTGCTTGTTGTGTTTTCTGATTTGTCGATGCCTTCCTGAAGGGAACTGCTCTTACCTCACTGAAATATTAAGTCTAACCTAGGTAGAGCCACTTCCAAATCTCTTGTGTTTAACAAAACTCCTTATAAATAATTCTGGTCGTAAGTAAAACAGTAATTACAGTAGTTTTTACAGTTATTATAGTAACACTATTTTCTTTCTTTCTTCTTATTATTATAGCCACTTCAAATTCAAATGCCAGATTTTCATATAAACTATAGCCACTTTTGTACCTTCATGTTCAAGTAGGTTACATTTTCTCACTGTAAAATAGTGAGCTGCATCACAAAACCACAACCACACACCCTATTCCCCTAGCGTTCGCTTCGTTTCATCGGGGGTAAAAATACTAACCGTTGAACCAGAACTTTGTAGTGATCGATCGATCAAATACCTAAGTTAAACTTTGAGACAAAAAGACCATTTGGAATCTCGGGCCATGGGAAAAAGCAGCAGCTCTACGAAAAACCGAGACCTGTTTAATTCCAATGAGCGTCTATTTTTTTACATTCATCAAGCTCCTAGGTTTCACAGTTTACACTGACCACAATAGGTTGATAGCCACATCACATTGTTCATTGATTTTGCAGGGGCTTGCCGTATCCTTGGCAGGTACTTACTTCTTCCCAAACCGTGCTAGTTAGCACGGTTTGGGAAGAATGCTTGCTGCGTTAGGTCAGTGCCTACGACCAATGACCAATGACCATGCGATCATATCAAGCATAGTTTGACACAATTTGACAATACCACTTATTTTTTTGTAGTAGGTGTTTACAAGTGTGGCTATCTACTTGGCTTATCATAGCTGGCGATAATATCAAGCTCATAAATATTTTGAACTGAAAAATAAATTTTATTGAAACTAAGAATAATGTTGCAGTTACAGGATACTAAACCAACTTTGTATTGGAATCATAAAACTGAAGTATCCATAAATAACTGCAGTGTGTTTCGAAAATAAACAAAATCACAGTTTTTATGAATTTCCCTAATGACTTATATTACCAGTCATAATACCAATCCAGAACCAAAAACATAATTTGTTTTGTTTCGACATTTCAATGTAAATTTAATTAAAAATAGTGTGAGTAAATTATTGTTATGAATAGAATTGGCGACTTACTTACGATCTAAAAATTGCATACGTCATCAGTGACCTGTAAATCACTGTCACCGTTATAATACGAGCGTCATATTATCACAAGAACGTGGCTTTAAAGTTAAATTAAAAACTTACCTACCTTTTTGCCGGGCGAAGTGTAGAAGTTTCCCTATTGGAAAACACGTCAAACATTTCTGAGATGCTGTTTTTCTTGGACTTTTCTAAGACTTTGGAAATTGGCAGCTGGAGAGCAGGAAAAACATGCTGTGATAGCTTGGTTCTTTAAGATTCTAACATCCGTAATATGGTGGTCGTGTTCTAAAAGATGTACATTAAAATTTCATTATTAAAACTCGTTGCCGTCTTCTGTCTTTCCTGAAAACTACAATCCGGGTTTTTTCAAGGCATGAGTGAATAGGTGTCTTTTAGACTGTCCTGTTTCATCTTCGGCTGCATCGTCACTTACTATCAGGTGAAATTGTGGCCAAAGCCTAGATTGAATAGGTGTCTTCTAGACTGTCCTGTATCGTCGGCTTCATCGTCACTTACCATCAGGTGAGATTGTGGCTAGAAGACATACTATCTCATATAAAAAATATATAGAGAAAATAGTAGAGAATTGCCGAATAAATCTTAGTGACTCGTACCAAAACTGGTATGGTGGTTACCTCAGTCTATAAAGTCAAAGTCAAATATATTTTATTTACTAAAATCACAGGGAATATTTAGAATCGCCTTATACACTACGTGATTCTAGGTGTCAGTTTCTTGAGCAATACATATCTTAAAGGGACCATGCACTGAGAAGTCATACTCTTGCGTTAATACTTACCAACAGCTACACTTACCATTATGTTCAGCAAAATGCTTGGGTTACGCTGGCGTAACCCCATACTGGCCTGTCCCTGATGTTGATTACCGAATAGTTACTACGTCTTCAAAATTGTCGGTACAACAGCAGACAACATTTTTTTTTTTTTTTTTGATAAAAAGTATTCTATGTTACTTCTAATACCTCCAATAATATGTGTACAAAGTTTCATTCATGATGATCGGTTAAGTAGTTTTCGCGTGAAAGCGTAACAAACTTACATTCACATTTATAATATTAGTATGATGTAAGTAAGTACCTACATTAGGTAGTTTTTTTTTTATTATAAGTACTATGCTAATATAAAAGAACAATAAGTAAAGTTGTTTTCACTTTTTTTCGTAACAGTATCGGCATTGATTTAGCGCGTACATATACAATTCGGTAATCAACATCGGGGACAGGCCAGTATGAGGTTAGGCCAGCGTAACCCAAATGCTAAGCCTCATAAAAAAATGACTTTATATAGTGCGAAAGTTTTAGTGCATTACTTTTGGCACCGCGTTTAAGCATGCGTAGTGTAGGACGCCCTCCGACTATGTGGGGTGACGATCTGAGACATGTCGCTGGCAAACACTGGATGAGAAGAGCCGAAAACCGGGCTCAGTGGCGTGTCTTGGGAGAGGCCTACGTCCAGCAGTGGACCGATATAGGTTGATGATGATGATGATGACTTTTGGCACTAGATAAATAAAGTACGAGTTCATTCCATCATAATATAGTCTGCCCTTGTATAACAAGCACAAAGGTTTGGAGTAGACGCATTGCATTCTATTAACATAACTATAGCAGCTTTTTGTATTTTACTCGTAGAGGCTTTGAAATGTTTACGTTGGTATTCGCGTTGCATTTTCTGCATTTTTTTTGCGAAATGTTATGAAAAGTGCAACTAGCTTTCATTTTTTGGATGAAGCGCAATTTTAAAGAATAAAATACTTACATTTATTGAATAATGTTGTTTTTGGAAAATACGCAATCAAATTCCAAGCAGATGTAAAAAAAAATCCTTATCAGCACAGTTATGATTGTTAAAATAAGAAAAATGAGCATTGGCACTAGCAAAAGGTCTAATAAATAGCTTTTCAATAAAATAAAGCCGAAAATACACGGTTCAACCAAATTGAATCACTTTGGTTGAATGGAGCAGAAATGAAAGGAATGCTGTTTACACAGTATCTGGAAAGTGAACTGTTTAATTCACATTCTTTGAAAGATGTCGTCGAATGAGATCGTGCGTTTAGGATTTGCATTAATATAATGTGATCGTTTAGTAAAAAAATTAATGAAAAAGAAGCTAGGTAAACGCCGTCGTTCGTGGGTGCGACCATGGTACTAAGAAGACAAGCCTTAGGAGCTACAAACTGTCTTATTGAGAGAATTGGCAGAAGAGGATCCAGATTCATACCTCAATCATCTTCGCATGAGTGAAGTAAAATTTGAAGAACTTACAATAGAATCTTCTTACTAAACGACTGACGTAAAAGTGAATCGTTTAGTTTTTGTGTTTACACATTCAGTTCTCGACTTTCTCGTTCAGCCGCGCTGAAGATTGAACGCTAAAAGTGAAAATATTGAGCATGTTCAATTCTTTCAACGCCATTGAACAACAACATTCAATGACATTGAATGATTCACTTTTATGTTTACAAGGATCAATTTGGTTGCTTCATCCAAATTGAACGGCAAAAGTGAACCGTGTATTTTCGGCTTAACCATGTGGCTTCAAATCAAGATGACTTTATCTCATTGACATTGTGACATTCTAAATTTACGTGTCAGTTTTGACACTAGTCGTAGAAACTCAGCAAACCGCATAGCTACGTCACATTGGTCCTGCATCGAATTAAAACGACTTTGGTCCAATTTATGACAATTCGAACTAGGTTTATCACTTCAAGTGGAGTGTAAGTGATAAATATATCAGTCGATGTCATCATTTGAAAAAAACTCGTATCTACTGAGTTTACGAGCCAAGCAGTGGCACGACTATGAAAGGCGCAACTAACCAATAAAACTAGCTGTTTGTAGAATCGCAATAAAGCTTTTAGCAGTTACCGAATGAACTTTTTTAATTACACTTCCCGTTCGATTTGAAGCACTTGCCGGTTTTCGTCATTGGAAATCGTTTTCGGTGGTGAAAAGTGGATTTTATGAAAAGTGATTATTTCTGTGATATCACTTATGGTAAGTAAAATGCTGTTTGGCTAACTTTTAGAGACTTAAATGTTTTATATCATTTATCTAATTATTAATGTAAATTATTTAAGATAATTAAATAAAACACAATATCCGACATATAATTTGTATTAAATCAACAATATCCTTAGTCTTTACAATTCTTTGGCGTAATTATCAGCTCGTTTAGGTACATTTAACTATATTTAATTTATTTTTAAATTCACATTTTATCCGCCAACATTAGCCTAGACACCTACTTAATTATAATTTTATATTTTTACAGTTTTTATTTATTTATTTTTATATTATAAACCTATGTGTTGTTTGCCCAAACTATTAGTAGGACGAGTGGTATTATTTGGCAGATAGGGAGTTTGGCCGCTGCTCCTGGTGACGTCACTGAAACAATAACAAAATTATTTATTTTTAATTTATAAGTAAATCTCGATACGTATCAAAATATTGATGAAAATGCTATTTTTATCCTAAACGCTTTTATGAACGTTTTTTATTACTGATAAGTTTTGTGCTCCATAAAGAAGTTGAATTCCTTTTTACGATTTAAAATATTAGTAGATTATTAACAACGTATAAACGAGGGATTACTTCCTGAACAATCATTTCGACATTTAATTTTATAGGCTGTAAAAAAACGTAAAGTAAAATAACTGCACATATATAAATAGATCTTTATCAAGTGGAAATAGCTTCATCGTGTAAGATCCAAAATATCAATGCTTTTTACTTGTAATGATGATGTTAAAACAAAAATTCAAAAAGAATTTACATCTCTGAGGGCTACTCCTGACCAACGCCGTTCCAAATTGGATCTGGATTGATTTCGTGTCATTTTGTACTGAAAAATTACAGGACTGTCAAAATCTATGGATCCGGATCGGAACTGTGGTCAAGAGTAACCTACAAGATCCCATTGGTAATAAAAAAAAAAGTTTTTCATAAGCAGGTTTGAATTAAAAACGTTATTAAAAAAAAAAATATCGTTACCAGTGTTTTTACACCCTATGTTCCTCAAATTCAAATTACCGCTCAAACAACCATTACTAATCGGAACCAGTTAACATTATACGAGCACTTAACAAATTCATACTCAAAATGACCGTAAAACACCATACCGACACATCCGTCGCTCGTTTCGAGCAGTTACAGCCTTTTTCAGCGTATACAACTCTTTTACAAGCACTTCTGTGCTGGGCCGTTTGACGGGCTTAAAATTATTTAGGCTAACAGAGCCCGTAGTCTCAGTTTTGTTAATCATAGCGCATATCGAGAAGCGACTTGCCAGATTCTTTGTATGTATGTAGGTAAACCCGACATTTGCAAACAATTTGGTTCAAACAAAAACTATGAGTATCACGATTCTCGCTTGTCGCAAGTCAACATAACAAAACTCAGACTACCGGTTCTGCACACTACGCGGCTCTAAGCAGCTATTGAGATCTTTATATACGCATATCATTACTAGACAGCGGTCGGGTCTCAAAGATAAAGTCAACTATTACGATAAAATGGATTCACGATTTACCGACACTTTTCGTTTGTCAGATTCGACAACTTTTATGTAGTGCTCGATAATATTGTTTTGAGACAATCAATCTTGTAGAGATTCAAGCTTGTGGGCGAGACCATTTGCGTTCATGACTTTAGACTTATTTGTTGGAATTGGAACCAGATCATTAAAATATTGATATTTTAGGTCATCATTTAGGTACCTTCTTAGAACAAAGATATAAGAAGCTATTTTTCGAACCGGTCTATAATTCTTGAATAAGTCGTACTCGTAAGTCAGTATTTATTACGTATTTTTTTCTCATCTAACGGTAAAAAATATTTTATTTAGTCATATTTTATTTTTATGCTTGTGGTATGCTAAAATTGTATAGGTCAGGAATGCGGTTTTTTTAAAAAACAAAAACTTATTACTTTGACAAGTCGAGCTTTTCTCAGTACTGACATTTGCAATCCAAGCCACAGTTCCGCGAAAAGTAATCTTCTCGTCGTATTAATAAAATAGCAGGAAGTTGCAGTTATCACTGTTATTTATTCTGTGGCGCAATGAGACTGCAGGAAGCAAAGATTGACTCATAAAATTTTATACATTCACTGAATAAAAAAACTGATTTTAGAGTACATATCAGAGATAAAAAAGCTAACTCAATTTAGCTACTTCTAAAGCTAGCAGGGTTTTCATCTAGGGGTGCGGTATGCTTCTGCATATTTTATGAGTTGGCAGAGCTACTCACAAGCCATATTGAATTTTAACGACCAAGCAATAGCTTGCTTTACAGTAAATGCAGTTTAGCAGTGTCAAAGCGCTCTTTGTGGCTTGTCGACTCATTTGCACGGTAATTTCCTTCAAAGACACAGAGGAGTGTTGTTACGATAATAAACTTATCTTCGGTGCACGTCACTTTGTATTGAGTTCGCAGAACTTAAGTTGCAGCAAGAAAATTATAAATAGTCGACAAAAATGCGGTGTCGGGGGCTTACATATTAAAAACAACAAAATGTTTACTATGATGTGGAACGGAAATGGATGTTTTTTTTTTACGTCATGTTATTTTTTTTTGTCAATCTTTTGTGACACTTTACGTTCCAAAAAAAATATCCCTATAAGTTTTTTGACTTGGTATAGATAAATTAAACAAAAGTTCTAGAAAAAAATAATTACCCTCCTTCACTTATTTTACTATGATATGATACAAAAAATAATGTTTTTGTTACATCGTAGGATTTTCATTTTGTGGCGTCACATTTTCATGATAGACTTCACGTTCCAAAAAAATGTCCCTCTTTTTAAATAACGTTATGAGGACTTTTATTCAGTTACTCCATTTTTGCGAAATAAAAACAAAAGTTCTCAGATAAAATCATTACCCTGCATATGGGCTAATAAAGGATATCTCTACATAGATTCATATTAAACAATAGAATATTTTAGAACATTATACGTTGCATATGCCGCATTATTTACAGGCAATTAATTCACAATGTTCGCGTTGAACCAAACATACTATTTTATCCGTTTTAATGGCGCTTTTAATATGACCGGTAAAAGATTTACGTAACAGCAACTTTTGTAGGAAAATTATCGCCAGACATAGTAAACAATAGAGTAAGTTAGATCATGAGACAGTTTATTTACATTCGTTCATAATTTCAGCACTTCACTATTGGTAAAAACAGGTACATAACCCTTAATTATAAGTTAATTTACTTAGTCTAAAAAAACGTCACCATAATACGTTATTATCATCAAAATACTGAAAAATAAAAGTTGGAGAGTAAAATAAAATAAAATAAAATAAAAGAACTTTACTTTTTTGGAAACAGATTTATTGACACTGTTTATAGTTTTATTTTTAGTTCCATGTAGCGTGAAAAAAAATATTAATGGAAAATAATGATAAACTGTTTTTACGCAAGTTTTTTGTTAAATAGTTAACTACAGCGTATTATCTGCTGACTTTTACAGCTTTACAGAACCGCAAGAAGTAAGCGCAAAAAGACGCTGCGCTGATGTTACTTGTTTTATGATCTCTCTTTAGATATTTTCTAGAAAACGTTAACGCTTAGCCCGTTTAAGTTTACGCCTGTTTTATGTTCGCTACAGAATATAAGGAAACTGCAGCTGGACGTTTCAATTTTAATCGCTCGTTTGCTCACACTAAAATTGGCTCCTAATATGGAGGGTAATGACATGTTTAGCAGCGCTTAAAGCGCTTTGTGGTCATCGGCGAGGGTGAATGGGTGTTTGGGTAACGAATGATTACGTACTTTTATATCTGAAGAATGACCGCCTTTTCATGTTTTAAAACGAGCCTTTGCATTTAGTCAAGATGACTTATGGGACATAATAATATGCTACATGCATATGCCTGGGACAATGAAAAAACTAGCTGCCGCCCGCGGCGTTGCTCGCGTTTTAGACCCTTTAGAGTGTCACTTTTCAAAATTCCTTTCTTAGGCACCCCTACACTATGTAAGGACTCCAAATTTCATACCTCTAGGACTTAGTATCGGCATTTATTTAGCGCATACATACTATTTGGTAATCTACATCGGAGACAGGCCAGTATGGGGTCAGGCCAGCGCAACCCTAGTACCCTAGTAGGCTGTGCGTTGATTGTCAGTCAGCTTCAAAAGATGAAAAATATTATGCTGTTTAAAATAGGAGTGCTGGGGAGTTTCTCACCTCTTTCAATCTTAGGATCGCTATTCGCCGAGTACAATGCCACAGTATTATCTTCTCTATACAGGTCTCCCACTTTCGCTTCGCAGCGTAAGATAGGCGCACCTCGCTCGTAGTGGGCCGGCCACAGCTGGACTTGCACGTCTAGATCAGCTCGGAGAAGACCTTCGGCGACTGGGTGCACTTGGTACTGCCCTGGTGTTACCTGAGGCAGGAATATCTGCGGTTAGTTGTAAAGCCTGGTCACGTGTTGGGTACGGGTATCTGGCTACCTACTTTAAGTACAGAACCCGTAGTCTGAGTTTTGTTATGTTGATATGCGACAAGCGAGATTCGGGAAACTTGCAGTTTTTGTATAGAGAAAAATAGTTTGCAAATTTACCGCTAGAGGCGCTTATCGGGTTTTCATATAAAATATCTCGCAAGTCGCTTCTTGATATCAACAAAATATTTCGTTCAACAACAAAACTCGGACTACGGGCTCTGGCTACCCTTTTAAAGTACCTAATTTGTGGCACTGTACATAAAGAAGAATGTTCAATTAATAGTTCACCCAACATTCTTCTTCTGTACTTACATGTACTGGAAGATTTTTGGATAATCATTTCTTTATAGTATATAGTCGAAAAATGAGTTAAATCGAACCCGCACTTATCGCTTCTCTTCACAGAAGAATTTCTAATTTTATTATTTGCATTATTTCGTACAAGCGTCACTGAAAAATAAGTAAAGATTTTCATAGAAGACTAGCCGTCTCCCGCGGCGTTGCTCGCGTTAGGGTGTGACTTTTCAAAATTCCATTTTCCCGCTTTTCTGTTGAAATTTTTCCTGAATTTTCTTTGCTATAAACCTCACGGAGCCCGTGACCTTTCCAACGAATGCAAAACCGTGGAAATCGGTTCGTGCGTTCTGGAGTTATTTTTATATAAAACTCGACTTATTTTTATATAGTAGATGTAAAAAACTTGTATAGGTACCTGAGTCTCGTCAAGTAATTTGTAACCATACGAGCCCTCCTATTCGTTCTTTAATTATACTTTTTCCTAAGGATATTAATAAAGAAAACAAGAATATACGATCACGTAAAGAAAGAAAATTTGTATTAATTAGGACTCACTCGCCTTGACAGTATTGTTCTATGGTACTAAATTGCCCACGGCTATAAAAACTGTAACTACGTAAACATCTATTATGTGACTTCATCTATCAGGAATGTCTTTTTACAAGTTTTCTTCTGCATTTACCTATTTCACAAAAAACGTTATTTCTTATCACAATTTTCATCTAATCGCTATCGCAACGTTAGATCACAAGATTATTTAGCAGTCGCACTCAGAATCCTGTTCAAAATTCAGACATTATTGAATAAGCCCGTCCGTGGAACGTGTGTAAAGCAGAAAATTGCTAATATCAACATAACGAACAATGAATAAACAATTTTACCCGTGAAATGGTACAATGTAGATTTTGTTAGATAACTTTTAACATTTTTAAAGGTTAAATCTAAAATTCAGTAGATCCTTAGTGGATGTGCACAATGAGGAAGCGGTTACTACCAATATTTAGTTGTATAAAAAAATTGTAGTGGATTTTGCTAGTATATTTTTTTTTAAATCTACTAGTTTTTTTTTCAAAAGTTATTTATTGCTAAACCGTAAAAAAATGGCTGAATAAAAAAAAACCTAATCATTTTTCACGTTCTGCGTAATAGACTCTTGAATAAATAAATAAATAAATAATAATCACGGACACTTAACACAACGCCTTCTAGTCCCAAACTAAGCAAAGCTTGTACGATGGGAACTAGATGGCTGATAGAATACATACATACATTTTTTTTGTAAATACATACTTATAATACATAGAAACACCCTAATAAATAGAATATAGGGTAATGTTGTTATTCCGATATTTTGGGGAATAACAAGAGATTGTGATTGCCCAAAATAGACTGGTTTAATACCTCCGCCTACGGTCATTACGCAGCTTCTATCAAACAATATCTAAATCTATACAATTATAATAAAACTATAAAAAAAGCCAAAAACTAAAATTTAAATCTATGGATAAACTAAATATGCGGGTCTACCAAATAAACGATTCTGATTTCGATGATCGAGTTTTTGACTGTTTGTACGTTCGCGGATCGTATGCTGGTTGGTATATATTTTAGTGAAAAGTTTCACACGCGCACGAAGACGCGGGTATCAGCTAGTCCACAATAAGTACCTACCCATCTACTAACTTGATTGATCACCTAACCACGGTATCTATAGTCACAGAATAGATAAGAATACTTACCCACAATTTTAGCCATCTATAAAATAACAAAGAATTACAATAGGCAGCCTTATCGCTAATAGCGATCTGCGCGAGGCAATAAATCGTTGCCCAGTGAATGGGCTTATACATCGGACAGGAACAATAGTGTTGAAATCCGTCCTAGATTCGAAAATCCGTAGCTCTTGGAGATTCGCTAGCAACGAAAGCATTAAAACTTGCCTGTATAGTATTCAGGCTAAGCCTCGGACTGGCGGCTTAGCTGAGAGACAAGCGTTGAATGATAGCCTCGTGCTAACTCGAACATTTTACGTGAACTTTACTTGGTAAAGGCTATGTCGGTCTGCCTAGCTTAGATTATGTCGATCAAAATAGTTTTTAGGGTTCTAAAGGCTTAGCAGAACTTTTGGGTATAAGATTTTGCTTTGCACGCTCGTATTTTGTTGTTACAAGTGTAGTTCTTAGGTTGTTATCAGTAGTGGTATCAATTTGAAGCCTGAGTTAATACTTACTGAAAGGTTCAAAGATTGCAATTCTTACAATGTTTAGAAATGTTTAGAACTTCACAGCAAAAATTACCGTTCCTCTTCATTTCTTAGGTTAATGAAACTGAAATGAACCGCTCCGCTTAACGTTCAGTTTATGCAACGCCTTGTGGTTTTAACACAAAAGTAAACTTACTGTTAATAAAGTATATTTGAATCGCGTTTTGTTTATGCTGCAAAATTGAATTTACCTACACAATGCCTCTTCGCAGAGTTTCAAAAGTTTGGATTTCGGTCTTTTGTACAGGTTCTTTAGTTTAGTTGTATGCTCTGAAAGTTTTAAGTAAATCGTAGTTATTCCAACATCAGTTAAGTAGTTTATCGTATAATCTATGTGGTAAAAATATAATTGGGAATTGAATAGTCACAAAAGCTGCCATTTTAAATGATTCTCAATAAATCCCAATCATATTATGAACTAGACTTTATTAAGAAAATTACTTGCCTCGACAATTTATCTCTAAAACCTTTTTTCTTGATGAAAAAAAACAATCGTATCAAACTCGTAATGATAATGACAACAATATCGATATATCTTTTAATATACTAACGACCATAATAATTGCCAAAAAACGGTCCGATATTGAAGATTGGCTAAAAAATGTGATCAATAAGTAGCAATTGTGAGCGATAAAGATAAAATATTTGATGGGTGTTGGCGAAATATGAAAAGAATGTGTGTGACTTAGTCTGCGTATATTTTTTATTAATTTTCCTCTCTAATCACTGTTCCTACGAGAATATACAGTAAAATTTATGCTTGAAATTTATTTAGCACTAGCACTTTGGATCCCGTTAATTATCCGGGATAAAAAGTATCCTATGTTACTTCTAATACCTCCAAAAATATGTATACAAAGTTTCATGATGATCGGTTAAGTAGTTTTCGCGTGAAAGCGTAAGAAACAAACTTACATTCACATTTATAATATTAGTATGATTAGGTAAGTACTTATAATAAAATTGTAAAGATTTACCTAATATAAGTAAAGTATTGTACGCCCGGCATGGGTAAACTGTTGAAACACTCTACATATCTTTAAGATCTCTTTTTTACACAGTGTTACAATAAATGATTCTTATTCTTATTCTTATTCAGTGACGCAACTACGACATGTCGCTCTGTTCTCGTTTTTTTACAACTAAATGATGGAACAAGCCGATGGTCCACCTTATATTAAGTGGTACCACTGCCTATAACGATGCATTGCCATATGAAACATAAAGTTAAGTCTTATGTGCCTGTAATTGCACCGGCATGTGGTATTCATACTAAAACACAGCAATGCGAGCATCGCTGCTTGTTGGCAGATACGTCGGTGGTACTTCCCCGGACGAGCTCTTTAACAAGAAGCTGATTTTTACTGTTTATAGTTTACTGTTACTCGTTTCACAAGTTGAATACTCACAGGTACATCATTAATGTAGAAAGTGAGTTCGGACGGCGGTCGGCTTGGCCCGGATGAGCAGTTTGCCCTCAGGATGTCTCCAGGAGTGTAGTAGTGCTGACTCGTCACCAGTGACGGTGGCTTTGGTGGGAGAACTGTTGGCAAAAGATTTAGTTCAATAATAGATATACCTAAGTATATGAATTTACGTAAATTTTGATAAAAATTTAGATTACCAAGCAAGTTCCACGTTAAGGAATTTATTGTCTGCCAAAACATCTTTCCTTTAAAGTTTTGCCCTCATATCGCAAGCTCTGAACTGCTTTCGTTGCCCAGCATAATGTGGCCACAGATATACAAAAACAAGAAGCTTTTGACGGCAAAAAATGCACTGAAACGGACTAATGTTATTTAGTCACAGAATGATTTAGTATGAAACAGTTCAGAAAACCTGCCAGGTTGAAACCCTGGCAGGTTTCATTTTTTTATTTTAGTTTTTTTTAATGAGACAACGATTACCCCCCAATATACGTTTGAAGATGAGGTGTATACTTCGGTACAGCGTGGCAAATAATTATAATAGGAAAAGTTGAGGTCACCACTTTATTCGCAATAAATCAATCATTATTCTGTATCAAAATTAATGAACTAAAGAATAAGTTACGTTTCAAGACCGTCTGAGAACTCGTGTTATCCATGTCAGAGATATGATGTCGTTAATCAGGATCAATAGACAAGAGACAGCGCCCTCTATATGTCACGGAAAAAGTTAGTTAGGTATTTGGTTTATTACTATGTATTTGTCATCGGTAGCAGCATACGCATTATTTGTTTAACATTTTTGATCCTAATTTTAGACCCTTTAGGGTGCGACTTTTCAAAATTTCTTTCTTAGTGCACCCCTACACTATATAAGAAAATACCTTCCAAGTTTCATACTTCTAGGCCTTACAGTTTAAATTGTGCGATGTGGGTCTAACTGATCCAAACCAGTACAAAACGAGATACTCACCAACAACCTCCATGTTGTTAGAGACGATGGAGGTGGCAAACGATGGAGCGTCAGCCGTGACCTCGCAGCTGAAGTTCCCTGACAGCCCAAAGCCAACCTTCGTCAGCACCACTTGACTCTGGTTTGAGTTCGCCAACTGTTGACAAAATATTTTCCGCTTAGATGCAACTTAAAGGTTTGCTGTAAGAATACTCTTTTTCTCAAACATGCTTGGCACATTATTTTGACAAACTTCTTCGAGATAAATCGAAAATGCAGTACTGCGGCCAAATACATGCGAACAGCGGGCGGATGTATGAAAATCCATTGCTGGCGTGTTTAGCGGCCAAATAAATTACATACAAAACTCATATTTGACGTGTAATTTAAAAATGGAACGATCTTTTACTCCACTCTCCACAACATGGCAACCAAGGAGGTAACATAACAAAGGTTTTATTCAAATTTCGATCAAGCTTTCAAATAGAAAGCTGTTTATTGAAAAAAAAAAGAAATGAACGCTGTAACTGTATTGGTTTTGAAAAGTAATTGTATTTTCAACAAAAAAGTTTTGCCTAGATACTTAGTTTTAATTTCCGCGCATTATTTGAGAAAAGTACTAAACAAGCCTTGGCCACAACTAAGCAATGATGGACTCACGTATGTGTGCCTCGTCTTCGACTCGGCCCACATTTACACGTTCTTCCCTCATTGCCTCTGTTGCGTGCTGCTGCAGTAATGTATACTATGTAGGGTCAACCTCGTCTTTCTACATGTTGTCTTTTTCTGTCATCTGTTTATGTGTTATTTTAGTGTACAATAAATTATAAGAACTTTTCCAAATTCTTATAATTTGCCAGTTTTTAAAGCATTTTTTGGTTATTTTTCAGATGATTCAAAGTGATCTTTGTAATTTATGTCACGCATGTAAATGATGAAACAAGCCGATGGCCTACCTGATGTTAAATTGTAACCACTGCCTAAAACGAAGATGACGTTAGTCCGGTCAAAATAGACATTGAGTGACACGAATCACACGAATGGCGGAAACACCATTAGAAATGTAATGTGAAAAGTCTCTAGATCCCACATCTTGTTTGTTCGTTCTAGAAACCTATGGAGACTACCTGCTATATTCACGAGTTCGCGTCTTTAAGGTGTTAAATTAATCTTAACAGTACAAACACTTAAGTATAGATATTTATATTTGGTTAAAAAATTTGATCCTAATTTTAGGCCCTTTAGGGTGTGACTTTTCAAAATTCCTTTCTTAGTACACCCCTACACTATATAAGGGTTCATTCCAGTTTTCCCCTGACTAAATCTCTTGCGTGGGGGATTTCTGGAACTTTTGTCCTAAAATCCCCTTAGCTACCACGGCGACTGCCGCCAGGGGAAAATAAGGATACTACCCCTCCAAAAGTCATACCTCTAGGACTTATTGTTTAGGCTGTGCGTTGATTGTCAGTCAGCTTCAAAAGAGTTTTATATATTTACTAGCAGCGCCTCGCGGTTTCACCCGCGTAATTCCCGTTCCCGTGGGAATTCCGGGATAAAATATAGCCTATGTTCATCAGGGATAATGTAGGATTCTAATGGTAAAAGAATTTTTTTAATCGGTCCAGTAGTTTCGGAGCCTATTCAATTCATACAAACAAACAAACAAAAAATCAAACCTTTCCTCTTTATAATATTAGTATAGATAAGATACTAGGTGTGCCCGCGACTTCGTCAGCGTGGAAAAGTGTCTTTTGGTTAGCATTTTTAATTACTTCCATACAACTTTTCATCCCCCCCTTTCAACCCTCTTACAACCCTTTTTTTCGCATTAAAAAGTAGCCTATGTCCTTTCTCAGGCTCTAGACTATCAGTATACTAAATTTCATTTAAATCGGTTCTGTAGTTTTGGCGTTTAAGCAAGACAGACAGAGTTACTTTCGCATTTATAATATTAGTAACGATAAGAAGAATATTCCTCCGACAATACTTTAGTCACAAGCAAAATAAAATGAAATCAGTGTTCAAACAACACTGGACCAGAAAGCTATAAATCAATGTGAATAATAATTACATCTGACTTCAACAGAGCACGACTCGAGCAAGAGAATTGTAAATTGATTGTGACAGTAGAGAGTAACGCTGCTGTGATGATGACGGCCGTAATATTACAAATAAAAAACGCTAGTCATAGTCAAATCTGCAAAAAAACAGAACGAGGTAGAGGTAAAAGGTAGAAATTACCACTTCACATGGGAAATCATAATATTCTCATAAAAATAAAACTTCACGGACAGCCTCACAAAAACCGCTTTGGATTTTTGAAATCATTTAAAAAATCACATTCTTTTAAGAAAGTAAGAAATTTTCTTTTTCTTGATTTGAAAACATACTCAACCAACCAAGTAGCACTATATAAGAGTGTCTTAGTCTTAAATGGTATAGTACGATCACCAGTTTTTAGAAAATCAAATTTCATTAAACAAAATGGAACAAATATTTCATTTCATTCTAAATCTGCTCTCGAGCAGGTGCACCGACAGCTGGTATTCATTGTATCTTAATGTGGTCTTTTTAACTTGTCCCTAACTTGTCTATAGTATGCTGTATTGATATCTGCAACTGTTCGATATTTTCTACATTACTTATATATTAAGCGAAGATGTAGTTTTAACGGTCGAATACTGAAAGACCACTTGGACTGCTTAAAATTGCCCATATCATTATTTGCTATAGATTTCAATATCCATTGGTAAGACATCGTTGAGATCAAGAACAATTAAAATCAGGTGCATACCTACCTCTTCTGATTCCTTGAAAGCAACTATACAAATCTCGCTCTAGTTTGAGCGAGACACAATCATAATGCGAAATGTTGTCCTACAACTGACAGTTTTATCTCAGTTTTGCTACCGCACGCGCAAGTGAACGTTTCAGTACTACGGGCGTTACCCGGTAGTACACCCATGATAACATAATTAAACCAGAAAATATTCTACGTAAGTATCACGCTTGCCGACTAATAAAAGCATGCCAAAAATACGTAAAAAAAAGAGTTATGAGAATAAAAAAAACTTTGAAACTACTAACAAAATCCATTTGAAAATACGCTGATTTGTTTTCCTTTTTACTGTAACTCACTTCCGTAAATACTTTATAGGTAAGTAAATATTGAACTGGAAAGTTTAAATAACTTTTGAAGACAAACAGCGACTGTTTTGATTACTCCAGAGATGGCGTCTTACGAGTATTGTTTTACTTCGGAACGGAGTAAGTACCTATTTTGTTGCAAGTATTATTATGACATACACAGCAAATTGTAATTCCATCAATAACAAATATCTACTGCTCCATAATTTCAAACACCAAATTACCCTTCACTATAATAGATGGCGTATAAGCTGGAAATTGTTTTGTATCTGTCTATTAGAAACTTAATAATCTATCAGTAATTTACATAGGTACTAAAACAATTTAGTTTTCCGTTACGAAATTTAACAATGAAAAATATTGAAGAAAAGTAAACACACTCATTTTGCTTGACACAGTCGAGTAAACAGAGTCATAATGACACACGTCGACAAAGACAAAGGAACTAGCTCGAAACACAATCAAGAAAACTCTCTAGGCAGCATTTCTCAAAGCGTCTCCGACTACATTTTTTCTAAGGACGCGGCCATCTTTCCCCGTCGGCGACGCAGCAGATGTTCATACATTCAATCCTTATCATGGCCTCCTTTTTCACACTCTGATGACAGGACAGAATGGCTGGTTCAGTTTGCAACTTTGTACTGGGGCATTATTCTGTATGACTTAGGAGATTCCTTGCCGTAACCGTATGACGTCACCGTAAGGAATGACATTTATGGTATAGGAAATACGGCATAGGCATAGGGCGATTTCACGCCGCTGTCTTGTCGTGCTGCGTAACGCGCTTGTATTGGTCATAGTGAATAAGGCCCCTGTACGTCTATTATTCCGAAACACAGTAGTTGGCTAATAAGGTCTCGAGACGGTTTGAATACAAAATATTGGAAAAAGAAATATAAATTATTTATTTTACGCAAAAACACAAACACAATAAAACAAACAATCCTACTTAATATTATAAATGTGTATGTAAGTTTGTTTGTTACGCTTTCACGCGAAAACTACTTATCCGATCATTATAAAACTTTGTACACATATTCTTGGAGGTATTAGATAACATAGGATACTTTTTGTACCGGAAAATTAACGGGATCCAATGGGACGCGAAAGCAGTCGCGGGCGGAAGCTAAAAAATTATAAAGAACAGATACTGAAGGTGCACGGTGGCTTCTTTAGTGCTGGTTTTCAAGAGTATTCGTACATCACGTGCACAGAGTCGTAAGAGTAAACTGCGCAGCGTTTATGTACCATCTAGCTTGACTAGTTTACGATTGTATAGTCTATTATATATACCCATTTGAAAGTGGTTCAAAAACCAGTTTGAAACGACCCAACTCAAACGGGCAGGTGCGTGGATACACAAGACTGGGTTGATACGCCATGGGAAGTGGTAGCTATATGGGTAGTGAATCAGGTTCTAGATTTAAGATTATTTATTTCTCATAAAATTTATATAAATCTCGTACTGAGAAACATGGTTTTTCTTATGTAGGTACATTTGGTCTAAAGCAGTGCAAAACAATAACACAATTATTATAAAAACATAGTTCTTGTCTAACATTGGTAACAGATCATCAATATCACCAATGTTTATTCAAATTATGAATTTCAGTCATTGTTTGGGAATATTCTCCATGCTTCGTTTAATGATGTAGCTGTCTCGCCCGCACTGGTGGCGATAATAACAGTCGCTTTGTTTCTCTTTTATTCTTACGGAGTGGGAATGTGCTCGCGAGTTTTTATAACTCAATATCCATTCGGGATTGATCAATTTGATGCTCTTTCTGAGAGGAAATTGTGTGGCGTTCGGGCGATAGGATTATCGCGATTGGTGCTTGAGATTTTGACGATTCATACATTATGAATGAGCCAGTTTGAAATGAATACATATAACTGTAATGGAAATGTGGGGTTTTGACTTTTCATCAGGATTTTTAAGCTTAGTTCTGGCATGTGACTTTTTTGTATATTACCAACCGACTAACCACGCTGTCCACCTAGTTGGATGGTCATTGGTACCAGTATATAATGTCCGGAAGAGATCGCTTTTAGTGATAAAGCCGCCCATTGTACTGTCTGTTTTATGTTATTTCCTATGTAATTTCTCTTTGTGTACAATACAGTGTTTATCTATCTATCTATATATTTTCATAATAACTGTCATCCTGGTTTGACGGTTGATATTATATAGTATTATATAATCTGTGATATTATTATTTGGATCTAAACTGACAATCTGGTTAGTTGGTTCATAAACTAAGGGCCGGTTTTTTGATCCCTAGTTAACTCAACTAATGGTTAAATTTGGTCCAAGTTTGACAATTCGTTGATACAAATTTGACAATTAGTTGAGTTAACTAGGGATCAAAAAACCGGCCCTTAGGATGTCAAAGGTCTTGGGGACTTATAGGGTATCGTTCTTCTTTTCCGTTTATTTGTCTGTGAAGAAAAATGCGTAGACACCAAACGCAAGGGGTAGAGAGTGGCCATTTTGTACGTTAGTTCTTTATTCTGTGACATGAGTAGCTCATTACAATGCAATACAAATCCTATATTCAGTCAACTGAAGTAAATCAAGAATCGAAACGGAATAATCGGATTCCATAGTCCATTTATTTACGTTACAAACAATACGCACCTCTGTTTCCCTTTTGAATTAATTAAATTCCTAGTCTGGAGCCCTTAATTTAAAGGGCTGGTACAAGTTACGAGGGGATAGATATTAGAGTTGAAATTAGAGTTGTGTAATTGGACGTTTGGTTACATTTGAATTTCTAGTTCTTAGTTTTAGAGGAGTTTGGGGCTGGTTGCAGGACTAATAAACCAGAAACTTTATTAAAATTGATCAATTCATAAAATATAGGGCGTGTGGTTTATATCTGGAGTTGCTTGCGACTGCCCCTTAAGGTCAACATTCACATACTTTTGAGAATTTTTAGGTACGTTACCTCATGCACTATTACTTTTTATATTTTTTTGCAAAGGTTTTGAGTCTAGGACGCATTGTCCAAGTTTTGAGTGTACACAAGTGCAGTGACTGAAAAGACGGCTTAGAAATGTTGCTTTCTTATTCATTTTTTTTGTGTACCATGTCGATGAATATTCATTATTATTCTTTGAGTGCCGTATATCATTATCAACCAATACGCACTATACGGGACGTAGGTCTCTACCAAGTCTCGCCACTGAAACTTCTCACTCGCGTTGTTGGCGCTTCATTTCGCAGATTACCGCCCCTGGCCGGAGGGCGTCCTACACTACGCCTCCTTTTAAAACGGTAAGGAGGCCTTTGTTCAGCTATTTCTATCTATATATCTATCTATTCTGCCTGTATGCACCCACTGCTGGGTATAGGCCTCCTCATTAGTACGCCAGTCTCTCCGGTCCTGCGCGAATCTTCTCCACTGCTGCCCAACTACACAATATCATCGGACCATCGGGCTATTTAATAGTTTAAAAACGACGAGTTCGTTTTCTTTCAAATTAAGCCATAACTTTACTAATTTAAAGAACTTTCTGTTGGCCGCCTCTACACAATATGCTTAAAATACTAAAATTGGTATTCTGATGCCTTAAAATATTTAAATTAATCAATTCACTGAAATTGTATTTCATCTGTTAATTTACTTTGATCTTTTCTTACGCAACCGAATTAATAACTCGCATTTATGTCTGAGATATTTTATTCTTTTATATTCTAAAAGATTTGAAATTTCTTCCGTGCAAGGATTATTGTTTCTGGTGGGTAGATACTTATGAGTTTATTAAACCATGAAACATTTTAAAAAATTACGGTCAGTATAATGTACAATGTACATAGAAACTAATAACTATTGCAAAAAGCCTAGTACAAAATTTTTCATAAAAAGATATAAAATTTTGATATCCGCTATTTTTTGGGTTAAACATAAAACCATCTTCAAAATCAACAAGCATGTACGTACAAAATGTACATTGTTCATAACCAAGCATGTACAAAATGTACATTGTTCATAACCAAGCATGTACAAAATGTACATTGTTCATAACCAAGCATGTACAAAATGTACATTGTTCATAACCAAGCATGTACAAAATGTACATTGTTCATAACCAAGCATGTACAAAATGTACATTGTTCATAACCAAGCATGTACAAAATGTACATTGTTCATAACCAAGCATGTACAAAATGTACATTGTTCATAACCAAGCATGTACAAAATGTACATTGTTCATGACCGTTATTTCATTTTAAAAACTGGGATCAAAATTCTTATACTAAGCAATCTCATTAAAAAGTAAAAAGAAATGTGATTTTTACCTGTTATTCCCTGAACACCATTAGCGTGAACATTATCAGCACAAACCATAATTTTAGCCATTTACCCCAACATTATAACCGTAATACCAGCGAAGTGTGATATAAAGAGAAAATCTTCTAAACACTTCAACGCTCTGTTCGCATATACAGGGTGTACTGAATAGCTTTTATGAACGCAAATTAATATAATTATTAATTAAGCAACGTAAGAATACAGGCTGTAGTGCGTCTGTAATTCAAACAGTGCTTCGCAGTCACGCATAATCATGTGTTAATTGGTTGAATTTTCTTGAGTATAATTCGAATTTATCCCTTTGCTGAAGTTTATTTGCAAATTTTTGACTCAATTTTTGACAAGATGAAAATAATAAGAAAACCGTTTTGTTTTGCATTTTTTGTTCTGTAATATTTGATACTTTCTGTCGGTTTTCGTCTAATCCTGTTTAGAAATTCTCTTAGTGGACCGTAGGTGGGTAAGTATATTAAGAAAAATAGTTATCCTACATAGCTAGTAGTTTTTGTTTTTCGCAAATTAATTTAATATAACTCAGGCTAAGGGCCCTGACCTTGCTTTACTGAAATTTTTAATATTTACGTCTCTGACCCCATTATTTTTTCTCAAATTACACCCGGTATAAGAACAATCAACTAAAAACACCTCAGCATCCTGCTTATATTTCAGGAAAGTAAAACAAGACCGCATTTCTCTTCCACTAAATTGAACTTAAGGAATATTTACCAAATTCCAAGCCATAAAGTACATTGTTTCTGTTCAACAGGTAAAAATAATCTTAAGGAACCTTCTAAGCTAAGAATAATAGTCTGCGGTCACAGCTTAGTTTAAGTTAGTTTAGTCTAGTATAGTATTATATAATCTGTGGTTTAGTAAATTTCGTGGAAGATGTTTGGCATCAGCTTAATTTAGCTTCCGGTCTACGTTTAGCTACATTTTTCATTTGAAACAAACTTTTATTTGGTTTTGGCCAAGAGTTTGATTTTTTTACTACAACCACGTAATAGTAAACGGTTCTTTGATGTTACACAATAACCTGTAAGAGAAGATTATTATATTTATAGAAAAACAGAATGTTCGTAATCCATTACGAGTCATTATAAGATTTTACAAATAGTTGATGTGTTTTTTAATAATTTTGGTTTCAAACAGTTTTACTGCGGTTTTTGCACCAGCTGTTCTCTATTGCTCTACGCCCAAGATGCGGTTCCATTTGATGTCCCACATTTTTCTCTAGAAAGTTTGAGATTCGCATATTTTCCAGCACAACAACCTTTAATAGAAGACGTAGTAAATGTTAGCGTCGTAAAATGAAGTTTAAAGAACGCTGTACATTGAACGCGGTGCTATTGTGTTCCGCCTGACAAAGAAAGCCAACGTTTTGCAACACTTTAAAAAAATTGCGTGAAAGACAATGTAAAAAATCTACTCGGAAAATATTACTTTAAACCTTTTTCTATTTGATAATTATTCTTGAATGTATTTAGATGTTACGGCTATTTTGACAAGCGTCATGGCTCAGTCGGTAGTAGCTCTGCCTTCCGTGCTGTGGGTCGTGGGTTCGATCCCCACCGAGAACAAACATTTGTGTGGCAAACATAGATGTTTGATCTGTGTCTGGGTGTTTCTATGTATTATAAGTATGTATTTACAAAAAAAAAGTATATATGTATTCTATCAGCCATCTAGTTCCCATTGTACAAGCTTTGCTTAGTTTGGGACTAGAAGGCGTTGTGTTAAATGTCCGTGAATATTTATTTATTATTTATTTATTTATTTTGACGACATATTAGCTATCAATACAGAAGTTACATTGGTACATACGTTGTACTAGCAGACAAATTGAATGCTAGCAAATATTCTCAATTCTTGATACGTTTTGAGACTGACGACTATGAAGTCATTCCAAAATTGAATGATACTTGTGATTTTTGGCACTAAACACAATTTAGTTTGAATAGTTTTAGGGTATAAATTGGACATAACCACAGATCATTATAGTTATTTGAATAATGCAATAGAAACTAAATAGCCTCTCATCTCACTTAACCGTAAGCATTTCACCATACATTTGCAGTTTAAAAAAAACATTTCCAACAAAAAAAAAATTTTCAAAATTAAACCAAAATCAACTTTATAGTATCTCCTTGCATCTAGCAATGGAACACAAACCCACTAACATGCATTTACATGACTAGCAGTGGGTTGTGACAGTTTTGCGAAGACAAATCGTCCCCCATGACAAACTTCCCGGTATTTACGTAAATGTACATGTAAGCATGAATTTTACGCATATTTACGTAAATGGTCCTTTAGATAGCGCTCGGGGACATTTCTTGTAAAAGTTGAGAATTTTGTTTATCATACTGTAGAAATAAATACTCAGGTACTTGTTAGGTTTTTACTACAAGGACGTCATAATCATTATTTATGTACACTAGAACCAAATCTCTTTTTAATCTTCTGTCTCAAATATTGTAAACCAATCTAAACGCCAAGAGACCAAGTCGCAAGCATGTTTGCTTAATTCCCGTTTTTCGCCCCCAAATATTTACAAAATATACTCGACACAGCTTTGTTCATCCGCAGCTCGGCGCAAATCATTCTAATTACTTCTAGAACTTTAAATCAAAACAACTAGACGAACTAGATTATTACTCACATCAACGTTGATCCCAGCAAAAGGAAAAATCTTCGTATTCGGCACCTCCGTGGGCGAGTACCGGTAGAACTCGTGGCGCCCTCTATACCACTTCACAGAGTATAACGGTGCGTCTGTCAGCTCGTACAGACAGGCAAGCTTGGCAGTGCTGCCTCGTTCTACCACGGGCGGTGATATCCGTAGTTCTGTTGCTCTGAGGCCTCCAGCACCTGACATGGATAAACAATATTTTATAGGTGAGATTTTTCTTAATGTTTTTTTTCACACGTTCATTTTTCACGTTCCGGTTGCCGGGTACCCGGCTGCAAAGCTTGGACTTGTCGGACAAATAACGTCGGTACGTGTGGAAGATAGCGTACATGCCCTTTAACTTTGCCAACTGGCTTCGGCAGCCTGGCAACTGGAACATACGAGTAGGTATGAAAAGGGTCTGGCTGGATTTCTGACACGCAAAAAAATTTTTTTCTGTTATGTTCTGAACGTAAAAAGCTATCGATCTACATAAAAAATACGCTCATCTTCCTCATTGAATTTATCAGCTTACTGGATATACCTAAATCATCTCGTATACTAAATCATCACTGGCACAAAATGAATGGATAAATAAATACGAGAGTTGCCACGCTAAAATGAACGTATACGTTTATTTTCGGCAAAAAGAAACACGTAATTAAAACTCTTCGACCGTGAGTGAATGGACAAAAGCGGAATCGTAAAAATCCAGTGGATATGGCGACAGTAAAAATAAGAACCAAAAGTATCGCTGAACCGCGTTCAAATGGAAAACTATTACATATCCCGCTGTGGCAAATAAAATGATCTTTTATAGATAGCTATATTATCCTATTGCATGAAAAATAAATCGGTGAAGGTGGGTCGGATGCAATCTTTTTAAGGATAATAAAAAAAATCATTGATATTTCACACAAAATAACAAAATCTATGTCCCAAACTAAACAAAACTTGGACTAATTTAATGTTTATGACCATCTTATTTTTCACCCATAGAACACACGTCTGTGTTTGCCCATAAACATTACATACACAAATTTTTGTTCTCAGTGGGGACCTACAAAACGGAAGGGAGAGCTAATACTGGCTGAGCTGTGAACCCTGTCTACTAATAGGCTCATACAAAATATACGCATCATGATGAAAGGGAGTAGGTATACGCAGTTAGCCGTAAAAAACTTTGTAAATAAATAAAACGAGTATTATTAAAATCTATAGCCAGGAATTGAATAAAGAAAAAAAAACCAGTGCGTGGAGTCCCTCCGCGCGGAAGAAGTTATACCTCGAGTGCCACGCATTCACTCTCGCTCTGTGTTTAATGTGAAATTAATTTAGTATTTATTTTTATGTACTTAACCAATATGCAGTACTTATTTAGTTAGAAAAGGTTTTATGCTCATGTTGCCTTAAATCAGAACTAGATGGCGCTGCTTAGTTTGGTCGGATCCTAGAACGCGCTATTGAAGTGTTTTGCATTTTTTGGTGGTCTCCGTATGTGATCACTCTCGCTAGTCTCTGTCTCTTTCTATTTCGGGGAATAGAAAGAGACAGAGTCTAACGCACTTCAAAAAAAATCCTCTATTTCACTAACAAAAACCAAGTATAGCTTACAGTAATCAAAAACCCGTTCTGTTTTATGTGTTTCCCAAAGTGTCAACACCTGTGACCTCAGTGAACGACTTCGCAACAAAAGGTAAAAGTGAGACTCGGTCGAGCGGAAAATATTTGGGACGGTATGCTTCGAATGGCACGGAGGGGTTGGGGTGGGGATAGTTGGAAATTCTATTGGTACGGTATGCGCTATCAATTGGTGATCCTTTTTGGTTAACGTGACGTTTTTATGAAGAACTAGCTGAGACCCGACTGGACCCGACAGACGTGGTCCTGTCATTCAAACCCTTACTGTCAAACAACTGACAGTGTGATTTCAAATGTGACATTAAAAAAGTTTTTATGGAAAAGGTTAAGGAACTTTCACCCCCCCCCCCCTTTCAACGCCTTGCAACCCTTTTTTGCATAAAAAAATATCCTATGTCCTTCATCAGGCTCTAGACTATCTGTGTACCAAATTCCATTCAAATCGGTTCAGTAGTTTTGGCGTGAAAGCGAGACAGACAGACAGACATATTTACTTTCGCATTTATAATATTAGTATGGATTGTGATGAAAAACTCGATGGGGCACGAGATGTTAACCGATGATGTGTCTCATGTGGCATTGCACTGCGTCTGTACGAACACCGATATTTACAAGAATAAATGATGGAAGAAGTAGATTTCATTACTTCCCTAAACGAGCTCTGTCGCAAGCATAATTCAAATCATTATGATATTTAACGTTTATAATTTCCTAGCAAAATCCCATTGATATTTATACATATTTATTTAAGCCTTTTTGTTCTGAACTTTTTTTTCCTCTTTTGTTACAAAATATCCCTCGGTTCAGTGTGCCTTTTGGCAAAGGTCTCCTCCAGCATCTTTCACTGAGATCTACTAGATTTTATGAAAAGAATTAGGTATATACTCCTGTGATTTTAGGTGATATTTACTAAGACGTCCAAAAATTATGGTCTGTTTTTTTTTTCAATGTTAAAACATAATGAAAATAATAAATTTAGAAATAACAAGAATTTGTTGTTGTTATTTTTTAGCAGGACAGTATTTTTTGTCTTGTTTTGTTTTGTCCTATTAGTAGAAGCAGGAAAATAACATTTTTTTTCAAAATGTTTCCAACAACTGTCCAGTGAAAGCTAAAAAAGTTTTTCTTGTCAATTAGAGGAATTGAAATTACACAAGAAAGTATGTTGACGTCGTTAGAAGATTAGACAGTCCACAGCTCACTTAGGAACAGCTTGGCCTAAGATCTACTAATATTATAAACGCGAAAGTTTGTAAGGATGGATGGATGGATGTTTGTTACTCTTAAGAGGCCTATTACAAAGAAACCGTGATTTTACCTATGTTTGGCGTTCTTAACCAGAGAAACTGTAACTCTTCGATAATTTCAACTTGTTGTATAATGAAGAACAGCTTTAAATATAGTCCATAGCGGCCTCGCTTTTCCCGATTTTGTCTTATATACTTATTTACAGCCAATATTCCGAAGCATGTTTTGAAAAAAACTCGCGCGGGCACTTTTTCAAGCTCTTTGACTGCACAACTGTACAAAGCAGAGAGCAAAGCAGAGCAAATGAAAAGTATACAATAATATTACACTAGTCGCCCACCTTTCCATACAAACGTAGAAGGGTAACCACTCCACTGTTTGACGCTGTCCAACCAAAACTAAGGATGATGGATTATGGACGGAAGGATCGAAAAACTAGGATCAGGAATTAGAATTTATTCTTCATAGCAGAGAAAATTTTCACACAACATTTTCACGTCACCTCATGACGTCTGTCTAAACAGTTCAGTTTTTAAATACTGTTCCAACACTACCCCTTAATTAATAATGATTAATTATTAATTAATAATAGACCTATAAACTTAACTGTAACAGTTAACATTCCTAGGCAACAAAATACCTATTGTCCTGCCTAGGTTACATAAAATACCTATATACATGTATCAAAGCTAGTTACCTCAGCTTCTACATAAAATACATAAGTACTTTCATTTACATACGATTTATAAACATAAACAAGCACTTACAAAAAAAAACCTCACTGTTCCTATATAATAATTAAATTTTATATAAAAACAAAACAACACTATTTACTAAACATTATCTAGGTATACACTTTAAAAACACTGAAATAAACTTGACATGTTTTTCCCTAGCTAATGATTTAGTCAAAACATCTGCTATCATTTCATCAGTAGGTACATAGCCTATGCGTACAATCTTTTCACTAACCAACTGCCTTATGAAATGATGCCTGATATCAATGTGTTTGGTCCTTGCGTGACAAATAGAATTTACACACAATTTCTGTGCTGACTGACTGTCATTCCACAGAGTTATTTCACAAGTTAAATTCATGCATTCAAGTAAAAACGTACGTAAAAACACTGCCTCTTTACACGAATCAGAGATTGCCATGTATTCTGCTTCAGCACTGGAGAGAGCCACAGTTCTCTGCTTACGACTTTCCCACGAAACCAATGAGTTACCAATATGAAACACATACCCGGTATAGGAACGCCGATCTATTTCATTTGCAGCCCAGTCCGCATCCGCGTAGCCAGTAATCCGCATGTCACCTTTCTCAAACGTGAGACCATACTCCACCGTACCCTTTAAATACCGCACAACTCTCTTAGCAGCCTTCCAATGTTCCTCAGAGAAGCAGTCATTAAACTGACTTAGGTAGCTCACAGCAAAGCTGATATCCGGCCTGGAACAAACTGATAAGTACATTAAACACCCGATTAAGTTCCTATAATCAAGTTTACAGCTTTTAGTCTCAGATTTCTTCAGCTTCAATCCAGTTTCCATGGGAGTCTGTGATGGATTGCACTCAGACATGTGAAATCTGTCTAATATCCTTCTGATATAGCTCGACTGGTCCAGTGTAATTATATTTTCATTCCTGGTAATTCTCATACCCAAGATATGACTGGCCTGACCCATATCTTTCATCTCAAATTCCTCCTTGAGACTATTCTTGATCTCCTCCTTCTTGTTCACCAGAGACCGCGAAGAAAACAACATAATATCATCAACATATAAAGCAATAATTATATATCCCTCCTTATGATGATATACATATACACAGGACTCTGAAGATAATTTCTTGAATTTCAATTTCTTGACCAAAATACCATTTATCTTCTCATACCAAGACTTGGCTGCCTGTTTCAGACCATAAACTGCTTTATTCAGTCTGTATACTTTGTTTTCGATCTCTTTCTTTATGAAACCCTCTGGCTGATCCATGAACACGATCTCTTCTAGATCACCATATAAGAATGCAGTTTTCACATCTAAATGTTCAATCTCTAGATCATACTGTGCAGCCAGTGCTAGCAATATTCTAATCGTAGAATATCTCACTACAGGAGAAAAAGTTTCCGTATAGTCTATTCCATATTTCTGGGAATAGCCTTTTGCTACGAGACGGGCTTTGTATCTTAACAACTCCCCGTTTAGACCTCGTTTCTTTGTAAAAATCCATTTACATTTAACCGGCTTCTTGCCTTTTGGTAAATCAACCAGGGTCCAGCATTGATTAGTAATAAATGAATCGTACTCATCTTGCATTGCTGCCCGCCAGTGCTTGCTCTCACAGCTATTTAGTGCTTCCCGCACTGTCTCTGGAATATCAATTTCATCTTGTGGCATCCCAGCCAGCTGCGCGTATTCGTGTACATCTTCAAAATCCAGCTCTGATGACGACTTTTCTTCAGATGACTCCTCGTCTGAAGAACCTGGAACATAAGTTGGATCCGACGAGTTGTCTGCCTCCTCTACCCCTGTTTCATCACTCTCTGTGTCAGACGAGTGTATCCTCTCAGGAGATTCTGGTGAAGCAGAAGTAGACTCTACCAACCTACTCTCAGAACTATTTGAATCGGTTGGACCTTCGTAAACACCGACTGAAATGTCTTTGTTATCCTCATGTGTACCTCCCTTAACAAATACATTTTCCAAGAAAGTAACATGTCTTGCTTTGATGCATTTCTTAGGACATGATGGATCTAATAGTCTGTAACCTTTACTGTCCTCAAAATAACCCACGAATATGCATTTCCTGCTCTTGGAGTCTAGTTTTTTTCGGTTTTCCTCCAAAGCATATGCAACGCACCCAAAAACCCGAATATGTCTGACATCTACCTTTCTCGAAGACCACTTTTCCTCTGGAACGACGCCCATTACCGCCTTAGTAGGCGAGCGGTTCTTCAGGTAGACAGCTGCATTCACAGCCTCCGCCCAGAACTTCTTATCCAAGCCTGCATCTTGGAGCATGCACCGAGCCTTCTCCATTATCGTCCGGTTGGCTCTCTCCGCTACCCCATTCTGGGAACTGCATCGCGGTACCGTAGTCTGGTGTCGGATTCCGCTGGCTTGTAAAAAGTTCTGAAATGCACGATTAACATATTCAGTTCCATTGTCACTCCTCAAACATTTAATTTTTCTATCAGTTTCATTTTCAACTAGCACCTTGAAGCTCTTAAATTTATTGAAGACCTCATCTTTAGTTTTCAGAAAATAAACCCACGTTTTCCTAGAAAAATCATCAATGAATGTGACAAAATACCTTGCACCACCGAGTGATGGTGTCTGCAACGGACCACATACATCCGTGTGCACCAGGCCTAAAATCACCTTAGACCTACTACCAGATTTCTTGGGAAAGGGTAACCTAGTCTGTTTTCCCTCTATACAGGCCACACAATTTTTGTAATTATTTTCATCAAAATGCATACCTGAAACCATCCCATTCTTCATAAGGTTCATACTTCTGGAGTTGAGGTGACCTAACCTCTTATGCCAAACTTCCTGTGTCACCTTGTCCGCAGCACGTCTTCCACTGCGTACCTCCTGCGACTCCTCACAGGTCTCAGGCTCCACCCTAGAACTCATGGCAATCCCTGACTCCCCAACAGTGTCTAGTTGATAGACCCCATTGTTGTATGACGCTGTTGCTACTACCTCATTACCAGTACGCATGATTTTACATTGTTTACTATCAAATTTAACCGTAAAACCCTTCCTAGTCAACTCACTTACTGACAAAAGGTTAGTACTTAAATTAGGTACATAGTAAACGTTACTAATCAACTTATATCAATTTATCTCGTATAGATATAATCTATGTCTGTATACACCCCAAACCGTAAAAAAGTATTCATTTAAAAATACAAGCTTCTAAACTTTTGTATTGAAAGTATTTTTAGCTGTCCGTGATTAACACATAGGTTACTTTTTAATTCGAAAAATCAACGGGATCCAACGGGACGTGAACTAATATTATAAACGCGAAAGTTTGTGACTATGACTGTTACTCTTTCAAGCAAAAACTACTGATCAGATTTAGATGAAACTTGGAATATATATTCTCCGTGACCTGGATTAACACATAGGCTACTTTTTATCCCTGAAAATCAACGGGATCCAACGGTACGCGAACGAAGTCGCGGGCGGAAGCTAGTTCTAAATAATTTTGAATCAAAAATGTTCAGATCAAATATATATAGCATTTGGGAAACTCCGACAGGTCTTCTCGTCACCCATACCTCAATGTCTGAAGACGAAAGTCTTCAACCAATGCGTCCTACCTGTCATGACCTATGCTGCCGAAACGTGGACACTGACAGTAGGGTTGGTCCACAAGCTGAAAGTCGCTCAGCGAGCTATGGAGAGGGCTATGCTCGAAATTTCTCTGAAGGATAGAATCCGGAACGAGGTTATCCGACAGAGAACCAAGGTAGTCGACATAGCTCAGAGGATAAGTAAGCTGAAGTGGCAGTGGGCCGGCCATGTTTGCCGCAGAACTGACAATCGTTGGAGCAAACTAATACTCAAGTGGAGACCGCGTTTAGGCAAGCGTAGTGTAACTTTAGAATTACTTCTTTTAAGTTTTGTTATATATAAATATGCATGTACCTACTAACTTAACATAATTTTTTTATGATTGCCTACTGCTGTCATGTACACTTTTGTATGAATAAACTATTTTGTATTGTATTGTATTGTATAGTGTAGGACGCCCTCCGGCTAGGTGGGGTGACGATCTGAGACATGTATCTGGCAAACACTGGATGAGAAGAGACGAAAACCGGGCTCAGTGGCGCGTCTTGGGAGAGACCTACGTCCAGCAGTGGACCGATATAGGTTGATGATGATGTTCCTCTATATCTATCCATGACTGTCTTTCCTCCGAATGACACGCACATACCATGTTATAACACGTAAAAAATTGTTTTGTTAAAGATACCAAGCTGTTTGTGTTTAAGCTGTGTATGCTACTATGTTTGTAACTATAAACGTAATCTCGTTAGCGAAGGCCAAAAGTAGGCCAACCTTATTTATCTAAGATTTTTTTTCCTTATCCTCCTTTTTGTAACAACAGCTCATCAAGAATTAGTTGTATTATTCTATTGCTTCAAATAAAAGAAGATTTTTCTTACAAATTGCTAATCATTTTTCATCGACCTTTTCTGAGCAACCATTTATGAGGCGAAATGGTCGTACAATCTCCATTGCGTTGTTTGTATCTCTTTCATTAGATTATTATTGGACAGAAACAGCAATAGATTCGAATTGATGAGAAAACATCGAGTAAACTACGCATTCTATGTTGTTTATTCGACGACTATTGAATTTGGGATGCTACGATTCGGTCTACGAGCTACTGGGGTCTACGAAGCTCTACGCGACTGCGCTCGCAGAGCCCAACGTAAAAACTCTACAAAATACTGCCAATTTAATAGACTTGTATCTATTCCATGCAATTCTCTTCAGTTTAGTTTATTTTAATCACTTTTATAAATACTTAAAAGTAAAGCACTTGTATTTTAATTTTGTACTGTTAGTGCTCTGTCTCTCTCTCTCTCCTAAGCAAGTATTAATCCCATCTGATGCATTGTTAGTGCATTGAGAGGTTAAAAATTTTTTTTTTATTCGAAATATGAGCCCATTCTCATTATTTTCTTACACTATAGATAGCCACCATTGATTAAGTGACCTAAAACATTTATCAGCGTTCTCTTTATTAAAGAGTGTGTCAACCAACTTCGGCCAGATATTGGCTAACTTATTTGCAAAGTTAGCTACCAAAACAGAGCAATGAAACTGATGGACCGAGAGCTGCGGGCCTAAGATGCGCACCGCGAGATATTTGTCATGTCGTTCTGTCAAAATGTAAGCATTTTGTACCAGTTTAGGAACTATTGCATTATCTGTGGTACCTAATGGTGTCGACAAAACGCGCCATAATGTACACTTTTGACACTTGTTAGTCGTCGTACCTCTCTGAGGACGAGATAATAGTCATGCAGAAATGTCAAAAGTTGAAAATTCAAAGGCCCAGTTTCTCGACAACATTACCACAGATAATGCAATAGTTCCTAAACTGGTACAAAATGCTTACATTTTGACGGAACGACATGATAAATATCTCGCGGTGCGCATCTTAGTCCCGCAGGTCATTATTTCCTTACGTCATGCTTTATTTTAGGGCTTAAACAATAATATCGACTGATTGAGTATTTATTGATGACGTTGGGTTTTGGTAAGAAAGAATTGCGAACTCTACAGGGGTTTTAAAACACTTTTATGTATCTCTAATGCAATAAGTAATATTTAGTTAGGTAAATACGGGGCGAATGGTAACAAACTTCGATACTCATCATAGTCACTCTATGTTATTTTCATTATATGAGACAAACTATAAATAGGGGCATCAAATCTATAACTTTTAGTACAAAAAGCAGAGCTATAGACTACTGAGTTGTGAGAAGGCTGTGAGGCCATCCGAATTCCAAAGGTTGACGTAAAATAACGACCGCTAGCTCCGATACTAAGAGCAATAAACAAGTTTCTGATACGTTCACGGTTTGCGGAGTACCACTAATTTGGTATTGTGACTCGTTCGTGAATTCTGAAAGCAATAGTTTTACTAATATAATATTAGTTTTACTAAAACGCTCGTGGTGTAGCTTGTTGGCTTAGTCAATCTTCACCGATTATCTAAGTTAAGCGACTTTCTGCGCGGTCACTATTTGGATGAGTGACCGTTAGTGGCATTTACATCTGAGCGCTTCCGTGCTTCGGAGGGCACGTTAAACTGTCGGTCTCGGCTCTAGCAGTTGTTAAGCTATGACGGAGGCCTTAAGGCGGCCTAAAAACTAAGTCAAAAGAGTTGGCCACTAACTCATACGAGCTTGCTAAGTAAGGTAAAAGTTGGAAGCGTGCGACGTGTCGTCGCTTCATGTCGCCACGACACGTCGTTACGTCTTTTTCAATGTATTTCTATGAAACTGGCGTCTGCCGCTCGACGACGCGTCGCTAGCTTCGTGTCGCTAACTACGGAGGGAATTTCATAGAAATACATAGAAAATTACGTAACGACGTGTCGTGGCGACATGAAGCGACGACACGTCGCCCGCTTCCAACTTGTACTTTTATACACGGTGTCACCAAAATCAATACAGGGTGTTAACAAACTAGGCTTTTGAGCAGGACGCTTGTTTTTTTTTTCTGAAATAGATGTAAAAATAAACTGTTTTGGATATTTTAAAAATAATAAGTTTTTATACCTCAATTTTAAACTGGCAAGGCTGGAAATAAAAAGAACAAAAAACCTCATAGCTATCGCAATAAGGTTTATTTAACCAAAAACATCCAGCCTACTGATCGCCACATCGTAAAAAAACGGTTTACGACTTCGTCAACTTCTTAAAAAAATATGGCTCAATAAATAATAGATCTTGAAGCTTCAGTAATAAGGTTGAACTTACCAACAACATCCAGCCTGCCGACCGCCACGTAGTGAGGGTACGAAGGTGCGTTTTGTATCACTTCACAGCTGTAGTTGCCGCTCTGGTTCGGCGCTACCCGCAGGAGTATCACGTGTGTTTCATTTGAATTAAACCTCTGCAAAAAAAAAAAACAATTAAGTCCTTATATAGTAGCAGCAGTAGTAGAAACTCCTTGTGAAAGAATTTGTCCGGGGAAGTCCAACCATTGTGCCTATTTCTGCCACCAAGCAGTGATGGTCGCGTTGCTGTTTTTCGGTTTGAAGGGTATGGGTGCCGGTGGAATTTCGGGCACATAAGCCAAAAACTAAAATTAAAGATATGGGAAAACTAAATATGCAGTTCTACTAAATAAACGATTCTGATTTCAAAAATCGAGTTTGTCTGTTTGTTTGTTTGCGGATCACGCCTAAACTGGACCAATTTCAATGAAACTTATACCATACGGAAGCCCTTTTTCTGGATTAAAACATAGGCTATATTTTATTGAAATGAAAGACGTGGATTCTTAGATACAGCTTGACCTCTCTAAGCCAAAAGCCGCCTTTGGCTCGAGGTTCATCGTATGCTGGTTGACAGATATTTTGGTGGAAAGTTTCGCACGCGGATGATGTCGCGGGTATCAACTAGTGAAAAACTATTTTTTGTCATTCTAGACAAATTGGCATTTTACAAACTATAGAAAACAAAAACTTCATAATCAAAATACAGAGATATTATTTTTGAAGAAAAAGTCACGTGACTATTCCCATACAGTTATGGCATTTTCTACAAAACAAAAAAAGATTTTTGTAATTTGTTTACATGAAAAAATTTAGGTAATTCAAGTAGACTAGAATCTGGGCCTCTACTGCGAAAAATGACTTACGAAGATTCGGTAGCGTCGTTTGTGTTACACTGCGCGGTCATCTCGAACGATGACGTGGGCTCTTGCGAAGTGACAGCGTCATTGCGCAGTGTAACAGAAACGACGGTACCGAATCTTCGTAAGTAATTTTTCACAGTAAAGGCCCTGGATCTTGATCAAAACAGCGTGCAGTTATCTTTATGAGTCGGTATTCCTGACCTTTTACGGTCATATTAAGATTAAAGTTAGCTCAAAAGCGGCAGTCGAGCCAAGAACCGAACAACGGCAATATGTTAGTCTGGATGTAGAGTTGGTATCTCAAAATACGGCGACCGTCATATACTGACTGTCATTGGCGGAAATGACGATAAGTAGCTTTCCATAACAAGCTTTTTTAGGGTTTTTTTAAATTTGCCTACAATATTATAAAACTTTCTATAGTAGGTGCCAAATAACACCGCAATACAGATCATTCACCCACCTTTACCACGATGTCGTAAAATTCAATTATAAATTGTTTAATTTTATACCCTAATATTAGTCACGGAATGTGACTAATATTAAGGTATAAAATAGCTTGGCTAAAGTGAGGTACGTTACGAGAGCAATCAATACCATAGTTTTGGGAATATTATAGTTAAATCTAAAGGACCAACCTGTATTGTGTTGATTCAACTAAGTAACAGAGTTATTTTCAATTTAGCCAAAATTACATCGTGAAGACTACTACGCCATATTTTTATATTAGGTATAGGTATATACATACATTTCATACATACTGGTCAAAATCATAATACCCTCCTTTTTGCTTTGCCACAGTCGGGTAAAAAAAACTATTACCTTGCAGGCGAACTTATGCATCAGGGTTACCTAATGGAAAATGGTCACAACCCCCAAAGAGACAGTTCTTCTCATTTCTCATAGTATTTACACTACATAAGCGTAGTTCTTTTTTGGTATCGGGGTCGGCCAAGAAAGCTTTGCCGCGACGAACTAGACGCCTTCAAAGGAAGATGGTGGGAGGAAGCTCGGGATAGAGAACATTGGAAGTCTTTCGGGGAGACCTTTGCCCAGCAGTGGGACCGGACGATTTAGGTTAAATAAAAAAAAAACCTGTGCGTGCAGTCCCTACGCGCGGGAGAAGTTATATTTCAAGTGCCACGCATTCACTCTCGCTCTGTGTTTAATGTGAAATTAATTTAGTATTTGTTTTAATGTACTTAACCAATATGCAGTACTAAATTTTCAATTCAAAATAACAAGTAAAAAGTTGCATGAACACTGCCATCTATTATATTTTGATTGTAGCGTATTATAGTCTCTTTCTATTTCCCCCGCTGTCAGTTGGAACTCGTATAACTTCAAAATCACGGACGGTCAAATGCTGAATTGCTGAATACTGCCATCTATATTTGATTGTAGCATTTGTAGCGTATTAGCGTATTAGACTATGTCAACCGCGTAACGCAACGTTGTTGGAAGTTGCATTAGAAGTAAACCTTCAAAAAGTTTAGTTTTATGACGGCAACTGACTCCTGAAACACCGTAGCCGTAGTGTAGTCTGGATCTAAGCTTGCGTTTGGCGAGCAGTCAAACGCTTATTTATTGGCAAGGAACGCCGCGATAGCTTCTGGTGAATTAAGGGAGCCAATGTAAGTTTGCAGAGTGCATTCGTAAATTTACAGCGCAAGAGTAGTATAAACAGAAACTGAGACGGAAAAGAATATCAAACAGTTTGAAAAGTTGATTCTATGAAAGTGGCTTTGTTATTTTAGTTTGGTATCTAAAGAGCACAAGGGTCTTGTGCTCATTTTGGCACAATTTTTACTTCAGTAAGTCTTCTTCTTCTTCTTCGTTACACTCTTGGCAGAGCGGTCGTGGTCGTTATGTATTACTTTTATCAATGGCTGTGGCACGCCTCACGATTTTTCGCCACTTCTCTCTATTTATGGTCATCTGGGAGCATTCTTGTAGGTTTCCACCTACCGCTGACTTTATCTGGTCGATCCATCGCATAGGCGATCTGCCGCGTGGTCTAGTACCTTCTACCTGTCCTTGAACCACAAGGCGCTTAATCGAGTCAGTGTCTCGCCGTAAGTGTGCCTTACTTCAGTAAGTAGGTAAGTGTAAAAGTTATATTTTTTTCTAATAAGTTTTCGATGTCATTTTGACCTATACAAGAGGTAACATAATTACCCTATAAGCCCGAAGGGGGCGTAATCAGACCGAACACCTGAGTGCTTGGACATGTGCAAAGGGTCAATAGACAGTAATTGAAATTTTCACACAACTTATAATTATTTTAGAAATTTGCGACAACCCTAAGTATTTGTTTACTATTTACGTAAACCCGTACACACGCATGCACACGTAGGTACCTTCCTACCGCGTCGCACGTACGCGCTAGCTGTGTGTAGGTACATTTTAAGTAAAAGTTACGAGTTCATTTCATGAATGAAAAACTTCTAAATCTCAAAAGTCGTAGAACAAACACTCTTCGCCATGACCTGTAGAATACCCTACCTTTGGACTTATAGGGTATTTACGTTACACCGTGTATAAGCCCTATATTGAAATTGCTTTTCTGACCTAAAGTCACGTGACCATTCGCAAATAGTTTTGACGTTTTCATTTTTGTGTAATTTGTTCAATGTCGACTTCGCTAAGGGAGGTGCCATTCCAGAGACTTTATTTTTCACCAGCTGTCGGTTTGGCGAGAATCGGCGAGATACTTTAGCCTACCTTAGTATTATCTGTGCCTCTACCATTTCTTGCAAGCTAGACGCTGCTGGTACGTTCATGCTAATGTTGGATGCAAAGACATTCTTTAAAGATAGAAAATACTTTACTATCTATTGACTACTATAACACAAAAAACCTGTGCGTGCAGTCCCGACGCGCGGGAGAAGTTATACTTCGATTGACACGCATTCACTCTCGCTCTGTGTTTAATGTGAAATTAATTTAGTATTTATTTTTATGTACTTAACAACAGATTATATAATATACTTAACCAATATGCAGTACTAAATTTTCACTTCAAAATAAAAAGTATAAAGTTGCATGAACACTGTCATCTTATTTTGATTGTAGCGTATTATAGTCTCTTTCTATTCCCCCCGCTGTCAGTTGGAAATCGTTTATCTTCAAAAACACGGGCGGTCAATTGCTGAATTGCTGAACACTGCCATCTATATTTGATTGTCGCATTTGTAGCGTATTAGCCTCTGTCTCTTTTTATTCGGGGGGAATAGAAAGAGACAGAGACTATGTCATCCCGTAACGCAACTTTGTTGGAAGTCGCATTAGAAGTATAACTTCAAAAACAAATATTCAATGGCTGGTCTTATCGCTAATCAGCGGTCTTTACCAGAAAGTTTCAAGTTTTGATCTCTTGTGACTAGTAAATGAACATACTTACATCAATCTTAATCCCAGCTACATTAGACACCTTTGTGGTAGGAGTTTCTAGTGGGGAGTATCTATAGAACTCTTGCGTGCCTTTGTACCACTTTACAGAGTAGACTCCATAGTCTTGTAGGTCGTAGAGGCAAGCCATGGTGACGTTCCTCCCTCGTTGGACGACGCGAGGGAATATTCGGAGTTCTGTGCTGCGGAGGCCGTCCGCACCTGGGGACAAGAGAGAGAGAGAGTTTTAGTAAAATCATCATCACCAAGGCCGTTCGCATCTGGGGACAAGAGAGAGAGAATTTTAGTAAGTTATCTCCAACTGTGGAAGATCTACGAGGTGATATCAGTCTAATCAATAATCTGACTAAGGAAAATCCTAAATAGGTGCCAGTAGTTTGGGTGGAGTGCAAGTGGACATGCTCAGTGAGGCAGTGCAGGCAATGCATCGTTATAGGTTGTAGTTACCACTTATCATCACATCAGGTGCACTTTGATTCATCATTTATTTGTCTAAAATCACGAGACGTTTTAATTAAAATAAAAAAATTAAAATTTGCCTAATAATTGGTGCCAGGTCTAAGCGTTGTCGCACACTTGCCGAAAAGACGTCGTACCGTGTAGTTAGGGAGAAAAAAGAAATATTTTTTGAAACTCCGGCTTTTTTTAGAGCCCGATTACGTTACAATATAAAGCACGACGCGACGTCTTGCGTTCTAGTGTAAGTTTGACGCTAAGTGTTGACTCTAATAATTTTGAATATTTCTATTTTTATAGACCACATGAACCTAAAGTTAGTTTTAATACTTTTAATTATTCCTTTCGTATAATAATAGACCAAAATAGTAGGTAGATATCTAATTATTCTGTATTATTACAAGCCCAAAACCCAGAGAAACTCACAATCTAGACCGTCAATCAACAAACAACTTTCAATACCTAAATGCCCCAGATAGTTGAAAACTTTACTATCTGGCATCCCTGTTGCCACAATGCTCTCCACTGCCATTTATCTGCTCAACGATTCAATGCTCCTAATAAATAACGTCACAACCAAAAAGCCAACAAACAAAGCCTCTTAGATCTGAAATGGGGCTAAGACAAAAGCTGGCACACTTTTTTTAGCTACAGAAAACAATTTACGATAATTCTACCACAAGTTATGTATTACTTTCATTTTTGATCTCATCTTTTCAATATATAAAACTCTTTTGAAGCTGACTGACAAGAAACGCACAGCTTAAACTATACGTCCTAGATGTATGAAATTTGGAGGGTAGTATCCTTGGAAGAACAAGGTAGTATCCTTATAGTATAGAGGTGCACTAAGATAGGAATTTTGAAAAGTCGCACCCGAAGGCCTTTGAAAATTGGTTCCTGGATTCCTCACATAAATTGACTCGACACGTGATTCAGGATTTTTAAAACTTTCAAAACTTTTTGTATGCTACTACCACGCGAGCAAAGCCGCGGGCGACGGCTAGTATCACTATAAAAGCACAGTTCATAGACGCGCTAGACCTAACAGTATCAAAAAAAAAGTAAAGATTTCGTATTACCAATATCAACACAGATTTTCATATTTTCAAAATCTCTATCTACCTAACCTTTACTGAGGTTTAACCACAGTACTTGTATCAAAGCCAAATACATTTTATTTTGTAAAATCACAAAGCTCATTTAGAATTGTCCTATAAACTAGATGATTCTAGGTTTTTTTTATACTATATTAACCGTTTGACCACAATCTCACCTAATGTTAAGCGATGATGTGTGTAGGAGCTAGTTCCTCGCAACTAGACTCTGGAAAAACGGACCAGAAACTACAGCCTTAATTCTAGCGCTTTTTTTGTTCCTTCGTGCAAAGAAATATACTTAAATAAATAAATAAATATTCACGGACACTTAACACAACGCACACACACTTACACTTGTAACGTAATATACTAAAAAATAAATAAATTGGAAGTAATCCAGCTGTCTTGCTAGTGACCAAGGCTATCATTAGCACGATTCCCACTTGCCTCCTGTTCTGGTTGCCCCCGTTTGTAATTCTTCCTTTGGGATATATAGGCTACCAAACTTTTCAGAGACGTTTTTATGCGTTTCCTGTTGATGATATTTCGAGTGTCCTGGCTTGACGTATGTTTTATTTATTTGAATCTCAGCCGTAGAAGAAATTGGAACGGTTAAGGTATGTACATAGTTTAGTTGAGTGCACTTTTAAATAAACTGAAAGGGATTAATTGACAGGCGTCACGGCTCAGTCGGTACTAGCTCTGCCTTCCGTGCTGTGGGTCGTGGGTTCGATCCCTACCGAGAACAAACATTTCTGTGGCCAACATAAATGTTTGTTCGGTGTCTGGGTGTTACTATATATGTATTACAAGTATATATTTACAAAAAAAAAATGTATTCTATCAGCAATCTAGTTTCCATAGTACAAGCTTTGCTTAGTTTGGGACTAGAGGGTGTTGTGTGAAATGTCCAAAGATATTTATTTAATAAACTTAATAAAATTTAAGCAATAAAAACTTTCTACTTTATAAGTCTCTAACAATTATATTTTTACTACGATTTTTTTCACTATTGAAGATGATTTGTACAGCGTCAGGATGCAACCTATGCCCTCACTTAACGGGACACTGTAGTGCCTGGGACAATGTTTAGATGCAGTAGGCTTGCACAACACATATACCATCCTCTCAGCCTAGTCAGCCATATGCACAGGAAAGACAAGGTCAATACGTGCGGACCTGACTAAGCCGAGGGTTTCCTCACGATGTTTTCCTTCACCGTAAAGCTCGTGTTAATGCGCATATAAATTTTCCGAACGAAAAATCCATTGATGTACGGCCGGGATTTGAACCCACAACCTTCGGATCGAAAGTCGAGTTACTAATAACTATTATAATAAGTTAAAATAATTAGGTAAGTTATAATAAATTATATTTTTAGTACAAATTTTAAAAGAATAGAAAAAACCTTTTCCTCCAACGATATGTCAACTCGGCTAGATTCCCAGCCTCTTACAATTATTTTGACATTGCGTTACTGAGGTTATTGATGTCACCAGAGATCACAGACTCGAAATAAATCCCAGAGTTCCATTAGCTAGTGCATAAGTGATACGACGCGTGGTCTGAGTGGTACTCAGGTCCTTTGATACGAGAACAAACGTAGTGCTTAACCAGTTTAACCACTCTTGTTTCAATTTATATTGCTTCGGTATTACGAAAACTTTAGACTAAAAATACAAAAACTTTAGTCTTTATATTTTTTATGTGGAAACTTTATTCAAATCGGGCTAACGGTTAGTTATCAAGACTTGTATGTACTTTTATAAGTAAACTTTGAATGGCTAGCCTGATATGATTAAGTTTTCAATATTATTTAGAAAGTTATTTTATAAGCAAAGAATGCAGATCATCAGTTTGAGCCTTTATTTTACCTTTTAAATTTGTTCTAAAATGATTGATCCTATATTTTCATCTCTCAAAAATACGACTCATTATTTTGAATGAACGAAAATATCTACTTTTATCTATCTATCTATTCTGCCTGTATGCACCCACTGCTGGGTATAGGCCTCCTCATTAGTACGCCAGTCTCTCCGGTCCTGCGCGAGTCTTCTCCACCGCTGCCCAATTACAGCAACAATATCATCGGACCATCGGGCGGGTGGTCTGCCTCGTGGTCTTTGAGCGTGTTTTGGCCACAATTCCGTAATTGCTGTCGTCCATCTTCCATCATTCCTACTTTTATATTTAGAAAATATTTGGACACCGCTACACCAAAGTGTAATTTGAGGAGATAAAGTTTATGAAAATATGAGCCCAAGTGTTTTTTGTGAACTGAATTTTTTGGCTTCTTTCAAGATTTCTTGAATGTTTTTAAGTTTATTTTCCCCAAAGGTATTTTTTGCAAGATTACTAAACTTACTAAAAGAATTTCAAAATGTTTAGGTAAGTGCATTACATACCAAGACTCCGATTACTGAATTAAGTACCTACTAATAATTCCATATCCGCATTATCCACACATATTTATAATGTCCAATATCAACCATACAATATATACACATACATTCATCCTCTCAAAATCTGTTCGTTTCGATAATGGTACAAGTTGATTCTGCAAGGTCATGTCTTAATCATTAATTAACTCTATGACTAATTCCTTACAGTAGAAACACAGAGGTTTTCTAACAGCTGGAAACCCCCATCAAGTTGCTATCCGTCAAGCCGGAGACCGTGACAGACGTAAGAACCTCGGAAGAACACTATTAAAAGGGCCTATGTACGAAGTCACATCGGGGATGCTGGAACATTGCTGCCATCAACCCAAAGTCCTTTTCCATTACTAAAGAGTAAAGAAGGGGACAATGAACAATACATCCCAACGCGGGACGTGAGTACTGATCTTATTACCTTACCTTGAATTAGAATTAGAACGAGGATGATTTCTAAAGACAAATGACCTTAAAGAGAGCCTAAATGATGAGTCTAAAGACCCACTCATAGAATGTAAAAAAAATGGTCCATGAACAGAGTTGCCATCCCCAACAATGAGAGAACGATTAAGAAGGCCACAACACCATCGGGGATGCTGCATCATTGCTGCCGTCAACCCAAAGTCCTTCTCCGTTACTAAAGAGTTGGGCTGGCTGGGGTGAGGTCAGCAAGGAAACAATGCACCCCAACGCGGGACTTCAGTGGAGTTCTTATTCCCTCACCTCGAATTAGAATTGCAACGAGAATGATTTGTAAAGACAAAACAACTTATAGAATGTAAAAAAAAAAACATCTGAAACGAATAAAGAAAACGTTCTAGTAGAACTTATAAATATGAAAACAGCATCACATCTGTCTCATAACACGCCACAAATCCTACAGCCGCGAACGTTCATAAACAACGTTCAGAAAATAAACCAATCAGACGAAATCGACGCGTGGATAAAACGACAAAACAGCCGGCTGAATTATACCGAGAATGGATACAACAACTGTGGCCTGTGATGAGCGATCCAAGGGACAAGAGGGAGCGTGGGCTTAAAGAAATATTTTTCCGAAAAAAAAACCGGACACCATAACATATTATTATGTTTTATAGATCTATTTATTCTACTCGTTTCTAACCATCATCATTTACTTATGAGTCGAAAACTATACTACTACATAACAAGATAGCTACGAGTATGTAGTCAGAATGTTTAACGAATGAAAAGCTTCTAATTTTAAATTCTTCAAATTAGGTAGACACCTACCTCCCATGATCATATTTTTGATGGTGCAAGGATTTATATAAACTAGTATCTTCTAGAACGGCGACTGCTGGACTTATTTGTAGTCCAGCAGTCGCAGCGTATTTATTACTTAAAAATAGATGTTTTTTATACACTCTAGGACTTGTAGTTTAGGCTGTGCGTTGATTATCAGTCAGCTTCAAAAGAGTTTTATATACATATTTAGAAGAAGATGGAATAAATTCAGATAGCACTGTTGTAAATTATCTACATTTACAACAGTGTTTGCTGAATTTATTCTGTGTGTTTTCACAACAAAAACCCGCAATAAAGCAAATACAGGGCGTATTTAGTTTTAGTTTCGTACAGCCGCCCCCGCCTCTGCCTAATCCCCCAAAAGAAAACAAAATCCAGAGACAGAGAGAAATATTGCTACTTGAACGTGAGCAGGTGCGTACCAATAACGACTGAGCACACACTCAGTCGTATCTGAAGCGTTTATTTGTATAAACTTACGATTATGGCCTTGAGAATATACCTAGCTCTCGAACACTAAAATAAACATTTATTTAGATGAATGTAAAGGTTTATTGGTTTACATTATCAAGCACATTATTATACCTACAAGACTGTTTTTATTAAAGTCAGTGATTTAGAAATGCGAGACATTATTTGCAGTAAATATTCTAAGATGATTCGCGCACTTTTCAAAGTAGAATTGGAATGTGGTGATTAGACGAAATATAATATAATTTAATGTAGCAGATCGTTACTTTGTTGGGTATATCAGTTTTCAGTTTTTTGACGGGCACCAAAGGGGGCAATCGTTGTCTCATAAAAACTGTTTTCTGAACTATATTCTGTGACTAAATTGTGAAATTAGCGCGTTTCAGCGCGTTTTTTGCCGTCAAAAGCTTCTTGTTTTCGTATATCTGTAGCAACGTCGCTTAACATTATGCTGGGCAGCGAAAACCGTTCAGAGCTTGCGATATGGGGGCATCTCGTCTTTTCAGATACCAAGCCACATAAACATACGAAATCCTAGAGAGGAGAAAATGATACTGTTGGAAAAATTTATGAATTACTTGTTATTCAGTTTGGTACTAAGCAATTTTGAATCTAAATACATCAGTATCAAGCTACAAAACGCATTTATCAAGTTTATAGTGAGAATGATGTGCTAGCGTTTAGCGTAGGATTTATCACACTTTTTATAAACTACCAAATTTTATAGCGACAGCCTACGACGGAGTATTTTGGAGTAAAGCCGGTTGATGGATGGTGTTCTGCGAGACGTGAGAATTCAGACTATTCAGCGGATCGCAGTGATCGAGAGTGAACAATTTAATCATGATGTTGTTTTCTGGTATTTTATTGCTGAAATATTTTAACGAATCAATAAAAGATTTGATTTGAAAAATAAATAAAATAAAAATAAATAAATAAATGAATTTAGTTACACAATAAAATTTCCGAAAATCAGTGCGCTAATATTTCATATTAAATATAAATTTGGGTAAACCTTGAGCGGCGTAAACAAAAAAACATATTTGTGAATAAAAATTTGTTTATTAAAATAAATATAGGTATATTGTCAAAAATAAATAAAGAACATGTTGATGATTGATTCTTTTAAATATTCCTAGAACTCACAAAAGTCATGGTATTTTTGTAAACTCCTCAATACATAAAATGCGATGTTATATATTATGATTTGATTGAACAGTAATTACGACTATTGGCATTCGGACCAAAAAAGACCTAATTCGTTGAATTACAGCTTTCAATGCTGAAAATAACTTAACCTCGAAGATAAAAAGAAACCTTTTTTATATTCATTGTTTCGTTCTGCTAACTCCCTTGGGAACATTTACGTTATGATACGGAGAACTCTCTTTGTAAAAGGGATTTCATACAAGCCCCCATATCGCAAGCTCTGAACTGCTTTCGCTGCCCAGCATAATGTCAAGCGACACCGCTACAGATATAAGAAAACAAGACACTTTTGACGACAAAAAATGCGCTAAAACACGCTAAAATCACTATTTAGTTACAGAATACTTATGATTTAGTATGAAAACAGTTCAGAAAACTTGGCAGGTTTTCTGAACCGGCTTAACCTTTGCAGGTTTTTATGAGACATCGCGATTGCCCGTTCTCACTCGGTCCGTTCTATCCCGATTGGAATAAATTATTTGATTACGTTGGAAACCGAGTACTGTAACTGTCCGTCTCCGGCAAAAGACCTAGAGGGAGACCAAAAACCACCTGGACAGCCGTGTTAAACCGCGACATGGAGGAATGCAATGTTTCCGATGACGACGTCATGGATAGGGCGAAGTGGAGGAAGAATGTGAGGAAGGCTGACCCCACCACCATGTGGGACCAATAGTCGGGAAGAGAGAGATTTACTAGATTTTATTATGAGTAACGCTCATTTTTTGCCAAAATAAACTGACTTATCCTATACCAATCGCTTACTTAGAAGAGGAGATAGTAAACGAACAGTTTAGAAGTCTGCATTATTGATTGCTCTTCGTTTGAAAGCACCTTTATACAGAACAAACCTCATTGTAATGCATAGAACTCGAAAAGTTTATTAAAAAATCCCAGTTCTGATAATTTCTTGGATAACAACTTACAAAGGAAGAAGTATCCTTGTTTTCAATTAACTTAATGTAAATTGAGATCTGATTGATTAAAATCATTCACTACTTTTCCAGTATAATTATTCATATTAAACTCTAATTTAATGGATTTTTTTATTAAGCTACAATTTTACTTCTAGTCAAATACTCTGAAGATTATTATAGTTATCTTTGTAGCTGTTCCTAATTTAAACCACCCAGTAAAAAAGCTGTTAAACTACTATACAACTAAATACTATGAACATTTCTAACTTAATACCTACAAGATCGTAAATAACCGTTGACTTAGCACAAAGTCGGTGTTCCCTCGTAAAAATAATAATTCACGCAGTAAACTTGTACGTCACTGGATTTAATATTTTCATAGACACCGACACGAGAGCGATATCTACACGATATCGGAGAGCTAATCTGGTACATTTTGTAGGTACTAGACGCTTTCACATTGCGTGGGTATTTCGACAGGCGTCACACACAACTCAGTCGGTATAGCTCTGTATAGCTCGGGGGCGCAATCGTTGTCTGTACTGAAAAAGATGGACGCCAAGGGACTTGATTAGCTGATCGACGATATTTTGTTTAGATTAATCAAAATCTTAGTTAAGTTGATCATAAAAATAGATAAAAGTAGTTGCTGTGATCATTCTAGTTGATAGGCTCAGATCCAAAAAAGTTACTAAGTCAATCTAAACAAAATCTTGATTGAAATTCCACTTTTTTTTTCAGTGCATTGAACTTTTTTCCTACTAAACCATATGTATTCTGTGTCTCAATAGTGACATTAGCGCGTTTCAGCGTATTTTTTGCACTCAAAAGTTTCTTGTTTTCGTGTATGGGTAGCCACGTCACTTGACATTATACTGGGCAGCGAAAGCAGTTCAGAGTTTGCAATATGGGTGCAGGTTCGATGACTGTCAAGAACAAACATTTGCATAATAGCAAACAATGATTTTTTTGTGTCTGGATTTTACTAAGTCATAGCAAAAAAGTATTTATTGTATTGTATCAGCAATATAGTTCCCATTGTACAAGCTTTGCTTAGTTCAAGACGACAGAGCGTTGAGGGAATGTATGTGTATGAATATTATCTAACTTATTAGTAGGTACGATGTGTGTGTCGGTTAGTGTGCAAACACCCATAGAACCGGGTTATGAGATTATGACGGTGTGTTGCAAATAAATTGCCGTTTCTTTGTTTAATAGGCTATGAAAACAGAGACATTGTAAACATACAAATTACAAACCAAGAAACACTCGCGGAATCTGTAAACATGAAATTCTTGAAGTCGCTTGAAAATCTCGACGTGAATAACAGAGAGTAAATAAATTACATACCTACAACGACATTATCTCTTATAAACGCTGCATAGTTAAACAGTTGATTAAAATCTAGCTCTGTGGGGGTATCGTTGTCTCATAAAAATCTGCTAAGTTTAAACCTGGCAGGTTTTCTGAACTGTTTTCATACTAAGAGCCGTAAGATCAATAGTAATTTAAACCACGAAATAGAGTTTAACCTCCAGTCTCCGATTATTTCATAAGATCAATGGTAGTTAATCGACCATCGGTAGCTTAAGCTGACAGAGATGACAGTAGATTAATCCATCGATCAAATGTAATCGTAGTTTACGAAACCCATAGTTTAAACCGCTTTTGATTTTACGGCCCTAAACCATAGGTATTCTGTGACTAAATAGTGACATTAGCGCGTTCCAGCGCGTTTTTGCCGTCAAAAGCTTCTTGTTTTCGTATATCTGTATCCACGTCACTTGACATTATGCTGGGCAGCGAAAGCAGTTCAGAGCTTACGATACGACGGCTGTTCCAATGTCGTTAGCTCTGAACTGCTTTTACTGCCCAGCATAATGTCAAGCGACGTGGCTACAGATATACGAAAACAAGAAGCAATCATAGGCACATGAGACTTAGGTACTAATACTTTTATGTCTTAGAGTGACAGGCGCAGTGCAATGAATCACAAAACATGTCCTTAGTGGATGTGTTCACTGAGGAAATACATCGTTATAGGCAGTGATTACCACACATCAGTTAGGCCATCGGCTTGTTCAATCATTCAGTTGTATAACAAAAAAAACCCATTCCATAATCACTCGCTTTTCTTATAGCCCAACGATTTTAATCGACGAGTGTTTGATGTTTCAAGTAGAATGGTTCAAGTTTTAATGTGTTTTAAGAGAATAAACGTTTTATTCAACGAATTCGATGGAAATTGAAAATGTACCATTGCAGTCGTTAGAACTTCAGCGATGTGGAAGAAAAGCTCTCAAAACGGCTTAAGATCTAGAATATTCTAGAATGGTTTTCTTAAAAGGTTATTTTATCAATTGGTACAACTTCACAGAACATGAAGGCAATCGTTATCTCATAAAAATCTGCCAGGTAAGCCTGGCAGGTTTTCTGATCTGTTTTCATACAAAATCATAGGTATTCTGTGACTAAATAGTGACATTAGCGTGTCCCAGCGCGTTTTTGCCGTCAAAGGCTTCTTGTTTTCGTATATTTGTGGCCACGTCGCTTGACATATATGCTGGGCAGCGAAAGCAGTTCAGAGGTTGTTGTATGGGGGCATGAGCACTTAGCAAATAAGACGGAAGTTTACTTATAAAAATACTAGACATGGAACCAAAAAAATCAAGTTCACGAATTACTAATGTGATATTATGTGGCATGTAGCACAAATAATAACCACAAAGGGTGTTTTTTTTTTTATGAATGCGTTAGTTATTTGATTGATGTTCAATTGATGTTCAATTGTTGCAATTAGTAAGTAAGTAAGTAAGTAAATTATTTATTTGCAACACACATAAAATTACAAGCAAAGGTTTATATAAATACAGCTCATAAAATAACTGTGCAGTGGTGCTGCAAAACGGTCCCTAGCTCAGCATATTGCGGGTTGGTAACAACCCACGCTGGTCTTCCGCTAGAACCAAAGTTGGTGTGCGGACGTAAACTTAGAAACTATAAAGATGTATAAAAGTTTACTAAGAAATACATAAAAAATAAAAACAGCGGCTAACACTGACTAAAGTAATGTAAATAACTACACATTAAAACCTATAACATAACTAAAACTTAAAACACTGATAAAATCTAATTCATAAAAAAAAGCAAGTACAAAGAAAATATTAAAAACAGCGGCTAACACTAATTAAAATAATGTAAAATAATGTACATGGTAAAACTTAAAACACAGATAAAAAAGAAATACTAATTATCTATTAATTGATGTTCCTCTGAACGAATGTGCCTGAAAAGCAGCGGTTCGGGAGGAATGGCGGAAGATTGTGAGACGGGCCACTGCTCCAACATGACGACCACGACCACTCTGCCAAGAGTGATACGACAAAGGAGAAGTTATTTAGTTGCACGGTGAAAACCGGCCTGAGGGTTACTATCTCGTATGAGTTAGTGGCCAACTCTGGTGACGGAGTTTTTAGGCCGCCATATGGCCTCCGTCATAGCTTAACGACTGCTAGAGCCGTGACCTACAATTTAACGTGCCCTCCAAAGCACGGAAGCGCTCAGATATAATTGCCACTAGCGGTCACCCATCCAAATAGTGACCGCGCAGAACGTCGCTTAACTTAGATAATCGGTGAAGATTGACTAAGCAAGCCTAGCCACAAGCGCTTTAGGTTACTATTTATAGGTACTAATATAGGATAAATAAATAAATAAAATAAATAAATATTCACGGACACTTAACACAACGCCTTCAACTAAGCAAAGCTTGTACGATGGAAACTAGATGGCTGATATAATACTTATATACTTTTTTTTTTTGTAAATACAACTTATAATACATAGTAACACCCCAGACACAGAACAAACATCTATGTGTGCCACACACAAATGTTTGTTCTCGGTGGGGATCGAACCCACGACCCACAGCACTGAAGGCAGAGCTACTACCGACTGAGCCATGACGCCTGTCACCTGAGCCTGAGTATTATAATATGATCTGTGCTATAGGTCATTGAAATAACACGGTGTCTATGTGAATGCTAAAAACCGAGAACGACATAACCCACGAACTTTGCTTTTAGACAAAACATTATTTCAAGATATTTTGTATTTTTATCCCAAACAAAAAATGTTTACATTAAAAACCCATTTATCAGAGGTTTATCCCCAACCAACCAACCAATCATATTCTTTTATTAAAAGTGTACAAACAGCGCTGACTCGAAGTAATGGCTGCTTCACACCAAAACGAGAAAACTTTTCAGTAAGTAATCCGGATAAAAATATGCAGCGTTTGCTTGCATGGCACATTTATCATAAACTTTACTAAGTACTAGATAAGAGCTAGATAAGAAATGTTTTTTATTTAATATATTTTCGGGACGACCTCGACGCCTTTGATAGGAGTTGGTGGAAGCAGGCCCGGGAGAGAGAAAAATGGAAGACGTTGGGGGAGACCTTTGCCCAGCAGTGGAATGAAATAGGTTAATAAAAAAAAATAAAAAAATATATATATTTTCTAAATCCTCTATTACCTACTTCATTAGGTACTTATTGGTAGTAATACTGTTTCGACACAATCGCAAATTAGGTAGACCTACTTATTGATCTGTGGCAGGCATCACAGCTCAGTAAGTAGGTAGTAGGTAGTAAGTAGCTCTGCCTACCGTGCTGTGGGTGGTGTGTTCAATCTTTACCAAGAACAAACATTAGTGTTATGGCCAATAAAGATTTCTGTTTTGCCTAGATACTTTTGTATCTACAAAAATATACACTAAGACGAAGTATTCTATCATGGGGCTAGAAGGCGTAGTGTTAAATGCCCTTGAATATTATATTTATTTTATTGAATCACAGGGCGTTGTAGGTACCTACGTAAGTAATATTATCAGTGACTGTTTGGTCAAAACAGTAAAAATAAAACGAGGAAAGTGGGTACTATCAAAGGGAGGCTGAAAATGATATTTAAAAGGCTTATAATCACTTCAATGTCGTAATTAATTAACTCTGTAAAAGCCAGACTTCGTTCTATAGGAAACTGTTCAAGCAAAACCCATCGCTAATTTAACATTTCCTTTCAAACTATCGTCTTAAGTACAAAGACTTCTGCTATTGGCAGTTCCGCTCGTTCTTGAACAAAATATAAGTTTTCCGAGCTTTGGGTTTTAAAGAGTCCTTGATTATATTTATGCAAATTTCAACCTTCAGTAAAACTTATCACATCTTCTAGTTAATGCTGTACATACATGATAACATGCCCTCGAATATATGGTCCCCTATTATGCGCTTCACAAGTTTGAAAAATGCTCAAAAATACTAGGTAACTTATTAATTCTCGGCCGAAAAACGAGAGGGATGTAATTAGATTGACGGTGTTGTGTCTATCTCTCTGTTTGTTATCTGTGTTTTCGTAGCACTAAAAGTAGATCTACGATTTGAATGAGTTTTTTGTTAAAAGGTGATTTATTTGTGATGGTTCAGTGAAAATTGGTGGAGCCGTTTTCGAGTTATCAGAATCATCAACGTTGAAAACCAGTTTTGAGGAACATTAGGCATAAATTGCAGTTTGAAACATTTGAAACCTATGCTTTGTGCCTTGCAAACGTAAACTCGTATGCAATAATCAATTTACGACGCTCATTTTGTGTACATTATTTACTTAGCTCATAACAAAGAAGTGAATAATACAGAACCAACGACTGTCCGAAATAAAGAACTTTACAAACAACTCTAACACATCTTATAGTACTCAAGTTACCTGCGATATCTACTAGAGCTGGAAAATACATTCCCTCTCAAAGAACTAGGTACAAACTGGGTACAAGGAAAAATCGATTTGAAGCTCAGACTCTCACGTATCACTGATCACGAAAGACATGGAGTAGGAAAATATCAAGTGAAATAGTTCGAAACATTGTATTGGGAGATCGGGGTCGGAAAACTGATATTTCTTTGTGGAACTTTCACCCGTGAAGTGAACTAAAAAGGTTGATATATTTCTGGGAACTAAGAAGTTTTGCTAGCTATACTGCTAGCAGAAACTGGTAACATACGTCACGTCAATGGTGCTTGAAGACGCGTCAGTGATCTGATACTAGTGTTCGTCGAAGTCCGATCTAAAAGCTCAGGGGGTAATCGTTAGCCTGGCAGGTTCTCTGAACTATTTTCATAGTAAATCATAGGTATTCTGTGACTAAATAGTGACATTAGCGCGTTTCAGCTCGTTTTTAACCAACTTCAAAAAAGGAGGAGGTACTCAATTCGGTTGTATTTTTTTGCCGTAAAAAGCTTCTTGTTTTCGTATATCTGTAGCCACGTAGTCAGCTGGTCACTGCATAAGAGTCTTCTTTATTAAAATTTTATGTATTATTATTTTTTCCTAAAATATTACGTAAGTACTATATGCCGGGGCCTAGCAGGAAATGTAAAATCAAATTTTGTTTATTTTCTGTGAGTGTGGTTCATACAAATCTCTTACAAACAAAAACGCATTAGTCAAACGTCCATCCAAGGTGGATTGCCTCATAACATACAAACAACCATACTGAGAGATCCCTTTGTTAAGTGTGCACGGTGCTTCGTATCACTGGTAGCTTGTTTTAACAAATATTTGGATGAAAGCTTGGTTATTAAGGCAGTATTTTATCGTTTACGGTATTACAGGTATACCTACTTAGGTTTTTTTTTTCAAGAACTCTGTGCTCAAAGCTGAGTTTTTTGACGTTTTATAGTATGGTTTAAGATACTTTATTCTCAAAAAAGACAAATACAGTCACTTATATGAGAACAATTACAGACTTAAAGTAAATAGATATAACTATTTGTTAGCAGTTGTCATCTTAATAGTAGGCAGGTTTGGTTTATTTTATAGCGTGTGATTTAGGTATTTTATTTGGTTAGGAGCGTATGGTCTTGAAGTACTGTTGGCTTATATTCTACGCTTCAATGCATAAACACCAAAAAACTAAACCCCTCTTTTAAAAAATGCTACTTTTCTATCCTAAAATTCTATTAAAACTTAACTATCATCATTTTACTTTTCACATTGTCTGTACCGTGAATAATATTTTTTATTTTTAAACAATCTTTCCCAAAGTGGCTGGGTATTCGGAATATTCGCATCAACAAATCATATGCCACCTCTAAAAGCATTCTTAAAACAAGAGGAAAAAAATCAGGACAGCTCTTTGAAAGAGTCCCGGCGGAAGTCACGAGCGGACGCGATTTACAAAAATAACTTAGGTATAAAAAGTAGGATATGTGTCAGGTCACGGACAATATATTATATTCCAAGTTTCATGCAAATCGGATCAGTAGTTTTTACGTGAAAGAGTAACAAGCATCCATCCATCCATCCATCCATACTTACAAACTTTCGAGTTTATAATATTAGTAGGATATTTGAGTTGCGCTGCGCGGATCAAAAATAATTTCAGTTTTAAATATTTAGTTCATCTCAATGAATTCAGATTATATTTTAGTCTATACTACGGTCTGATGATGACCAGCAATGATGAAGATGATCCACCTAAATTTGCATGACGGGGAATTAAAATTTTTGTATAATTTACTTGTTTCTGATCGCGAAAGTTCAAGGAATACATTGTTTTATCCTCTGCCCCATACCACACGGTACAAAGCGTTAGAAATACGCCACTGAATCACAGTGGGGCGGCGTGAGGAATGCGTTAATAAGTCTCCCAGGCGTTCCAGGATTCTGTAAGAACTGTTACTATATCTATGTCAAAAAAGATAATAGCACGTAGGGCTTTTGTAGGTAAAACTATTAGTTTTTCTTTTTCGAAACGAATAAAATACAGAGAAGTATATAGGTCTTTTATAATTAAAGCTGTTAAAATGCCTGCTAAATATGTCGTATCTATTTTGACAGAGCATTTTTAAAGCTACTAAAACGCACATTTTGCAGCCGATTTTTTTATATTTTTTATTTTTTTCGAACGGACTAAAATGCTGTTGTAATCGTCTGACGATTGCTGATAGCGTTACCGGACTACTGGTGAGTGTTGAAGGCTCTCGACCATATCAAATGGTTTGTTGGCAACAAACGCAAAGGCTTTTTTGCAGCCAAATAATGCAAGGTCAATACATGTGAAGCTGTTAAGGAGCCATAGATTTCCTCACGATGTTTTCATGCACGTTTTGAAAAAGCCAGCATTCATAATCATCATCATTTCAGCCCGTTTGCACGCACTGCCGAGTATAGGCCGCCTCTCTATTACGCCATTCTTTTCGGTCCCTTGCGAGACAGCATTGCGCACATTAAATTTTTCAATTAAAAAATTATTGGTACAAGACTGGACTTACTTTAGGAACAGAAAGCGGGATTAGACTAAACCATCAGGCCCATGATAGAGTAATCGAAATTTAGCACAGAAAATCAACATCGTAATGAGTGTAAGTTGAGGAAAAATTAGCAGCAGCTTACATCGGTTATTATTATTTTCGTCTCGTGCCGACTCAGTTAATAAACCTTCGTACAAACTTTATCTTCCTTATTTCTCAAACAATATCAAGTTTCTTCTGAAAAAGTAGTACCCCAAATAGCGAATCCGTAATAAGTAAAAGAAAATAATATTACGGGATTGCGCAAAATCAGTGAATAAAAAAATTTGCCGACAAATTGAAAGTGATCATCCGATTTCAGTAGAGACAGAATATTACGTAGAGATACCAACCGGTTCAAAATTAATCCCGAATCACTTGGAAACCAGATTGGGTAGATGGCGCCACAGGAAAATTTAAAGGGAGCTCGCAAAACGCAATTTGTAGTCCAAGTAGGTCAACGATAGACTTTGATTAACAGTTAGAGAATGATTATCTTTATAAAAACAATGTTTGGATACAAACTTATTACGTACATAATTATCAAAAGTTAAAATTAACTTTAAGGATGATATAAAAATCATTGTGTTTTACCTTAGTGCTTGTTTACATAGCTTAGATTTTTAATAATCTAGCTATCAACTTTACAATTTTACTTGACTTTTTTTATACATAAGTTAAATATTTAACTTCAAAATACTTGCCTATGTAAGGCCTTTGCAAAGCACTCTTCCTCTTAGTACAGTTACTAACATAATTAATTTACTTCATAGAGATTTACAATTAGGTTACATACATTTGAGCTCGCGTTTAAGTAATACGCAAAATTACGACCATTTCTAGCGGAAACTCGCAATGTATTTTGTCCTATTACCGCTACTAGGCCATATGATAGGATAAGTCGTGTCGGCAAGGATTAGACCAGATTTGTACGTTTCCCTTTGTAAAGTGAGTTGGTACAAATTTGTAGTTTTGAATCAGTTGAGCTTGAAGTTCTTTGATGGTAAAACGGAGGGCGTTGATACTTGTGATATAGTTCGTCCAAGGTTGTCTGGGAGAGATCGCTGATTAGCGATAAGACCGCCCATTATACAATTAATTTAAGTTTTGTTTTTCATTTTATTGTAATCCCTAGGTTAAGGTGTGCAATAAAGTATTTTTTACCTATCTATCTATCTTCTACTTCTTGGTTTATTTTGCAACTTGTTGTTATGTGATATAATTTACTCACCGAGTAATTACTTTTACTTACAAGTATTTGATAAAACACCGTATAGTGGTAGCAACCTTGACTTTTGGCCGTGGGTTGAAAGTCGATCCACCAATGTTTTTTCTATTTAGAAAAATGTACGTAATGACAGTGCTTTTAAACGGTGAAGGAAAACATCGTAAATAAACCTGCGGCTTAGCTCTGCTCGTATTGACTTTGTCCTTCTTGTAGATAAGGTCGACTAGACTGAGAGGATGGTATGTATGTATAGGTGCTGGGCAAGCTTAGTATATAGGTGCTGGGCGCCTACCCCATCTAAAAACTGTCCCAGGTACATCAACGTCTTGGTCATAGGGACATGGGTAAAAAGGGGTAGCAACCCTGACTTTTGACCGTGGGTTGAAAGTCGATCCACCAATGTTTTTTCTATTTAGAAAAATGTACGTAATGACAGTGCTTTTAAACGGTGAAGGAAAACATCGTAAATAAACCTGCGGCTTAGCTCTGCTCGTATTGACTTTGTCCTTCTTGTAGATAAGGTCGACTAGACTGAGAGGATGGTATGTATGTATAGGTGCTGGGCAAGCTTAGTATATAGGTGCTGGGCGCCTACCCCATCTAAAAACTGTCCCAGGTACATCAACGTCTTGGTCATAGGGACATGGGTAAAAAGGGGCCCCTGACACTGTAAAAAACTTCTAGTTTAGATGCAAAGGTTAGATTATAAATACTTTTACTTGCTTTTGTATCTTTTTATTTATCGATTATTATTTCAAAATTTGTTTAATCAATTTTTGTTTAATTTTGATGAATAAGTTTTATGGTAGTATCCTTCTTTTAGATTTATTATCGGTAATTAGATTTCTTAGAGATATATGTACTTATGTAACTAATTATTTTTTCTTACACTTTTGCCTGCACATGTGTACACGTGTGGCTCGATTGATCATTAATAACTACGTATCTAAAATTTATCTAAATTACCTGGGCAATTATTGATTTTGCTCTGTGGACTTCCAGTTAATTTAAAAACGTCCGTACACGTTACTACACCCTCTTCTACCCCTCCTCCCTTCCAAGTACTAGATGGAAATACTACTTAGTAAACTAGGAACGATTGGAGATAATTCAAACATTTGATTTATGAAGAAATGTGAAAGTTGAATTTATTTTATTAAAAAATGCTAAAAAATGCGTATCTATCCTTCCCGCGTGCATGACTGTGTCGATTTTAAACTCTATTATTAGGGCCAAATTTTCAAGATCATGGGCTCGGGTAAGCGGCTTGTGCGCACGTATATACCCTAAAGCTTTTTTTTTTTTTTTTTTTTTTAGCTTTGTCACTGAGACTGGAGCGCTGAACTAAATTTTCTAGATCATTCATATTCCAACAAAGTAAACCTATTCTAGCTCTCAGACAAATTCTACCAAGAACTTTGAAATAATTATAATTAAAATTTCAGTACCTACTCTGGAAAATAATTTAGCTAAATGGTTTTATTTTGATTACGTTTTAGGATAAAATCCAATATTGAGTCCTTTGTTCATGTTTTAATAATGTAAATTAATAAACAAGCGTAATCTAAAATCACATTTAAAAAACCAAAAGATAGAAAAACCCGTGTGGTAGGTAACCAGCAATTAGTTCATTCGGGTCGGGGCGTAGCTTTTATTAGAAAAAATAAATACTTAGCAAACATCTTATTTAAGTGGCTAATGGCTAATATCGATTACTCTCATTCACTGAGACATTAGCAATCCTTATTTGTCACTTTGTGCATTTTGTTTGAGTCCGATTTGAGTACTATACTTGATCAAACAAAATTAATAGGTAATTAGCTTTTTAACAAAATTGTACGAACACATAGTACGCACGTTTTTTGAAAAAAAAAAATTAGATAAATATATATTTATTGTACTTACACAAAATATGTCGTATGAAAAGGCGAGCTTAATGTTAGCAAGCATTTTCTACCAGCTAGCCTATTGTGCATTGTAGATTAGTAAACTTAGGTATTTTTTTGTTTTTGAATGACCTAAAATAATAATTTAACCCTAATCTTGCAAAGTTTTTTAGCTAGTAATATATTATACCACAGAAAAGGTCAAATAACAACCAATTTTCATGACTCAATACTAACATGTTAATATTTTACCAGTGCCACAGATAATATAATACTATGTTAGACAGTGCCTAATGACGCATATTTCTTACTTAACTTGTAAAAAGAATTTCTATTCTTAACTCACCGTGTATTTTATTTATCCTTTATAAGCTTACAGCAGCCTGTTTGCTGCTAGTAATTATATTTACTCTGAACATTTACATAGGATAAATCATTTTTCCTATCCACAACCTTCAGCAGACAATATCAAGTTTTACTGCTATGAAAATAGAATAGAAATTCCTTAGACAATCTCTGAAATAAGATAGCCTTGTATTGACTTCGTTTTTATGTTATTCTTCACATTATGACCCGAAATATCGTAAAGGGGGAGTTATCAAAGGGAGGTTATGGTATCCGGGATGTCCTTTGAACCAGTTCTAACTGGTTTTAAGCAGTAACTAGCCAATATTTGATTCATCTCGGTTGTTGGTAACTTGATAGGCAAAGTGGCCTTTAAGTTTTATGAGAAGGGTTATTGAGCAATTTCGGTGAAGGAAATTGGAAGTGATTTCACTGAAATATTACCGTTAAACATGACTGAGATTGGGTTTGGTTTGAAGTATAATAATTAAGTTACTTATACATGTCAGTTACTGGCAGCTGAGTGTACCTTGGAATAGTTACACCGTGTATTGTCTTTTTCGATAGAATTTGAAATTGCTTGTCATGCAAAAAACAAAATACGGTGCAACTATTCCAACTTTTATAAATAAAAAAAAATTTTTTTACAGTATTCAAATGAATACTGTAAAAAAATAAATTTTGGGCACATCGTTTACAAAACCAATTTAGATCAAAACAAAGACCTTGTCCCTTTATTGGCGTCGTGAAAATCAATTTCATAAACACCTCTCCGGGTCAAAGTCCATTATTTTTGAAACCCCTTGTGGGGCCACACTGCATGGGTACCGTGAAAGCAGCGATTTTTCGATAAATTGAATCCTTTTGTCTCGTCGGGTTTTCATTCAAATATTTGTATTGCCGTCCCATTTTTAGTACAATGAGTTTTCGAAGTCACTTGGTTTATCGTGATGAAAATGAGGTTTTCCAATGAACAAAACAAAATGTTTTAAATTACTTTACAGGTGACATTTTGAAAGGTAGGAAAGTGAAATCGAACGGCAAAGGTCAATTTTTTTTTTAATTATTCTAGAAGTGCTTATGCTTACATTTCGGGCCCGTAGCCGATACAGAAATCGTTACTCAAGCGCTCGTGTTTTTATAAAAATCTATGCATGAGTCCGGGTTAGTGCTTTAGCAGTAAATCAACATACAAATCCATTTCAAATTTCAAATTTCAAATAGGCTTAGAAGGCGTAAATTTGCAAGTGTCCAAGATAACCACTCAATGCATTATTATCACTTAAACAGCGTATGCGTTTACACGCTGATTCTACTTATCGCTTGACACTTGCACTTGTCACTCGCGCTCGATACTTGACAAAGTTTAAACCAGGCATAAAACACTTTCATATTACATAGCACAAAATACCCACTCAATCTCTTGTGAATTTGATCCTTTTGTCCTTTTCTTTTCCTTTTGTTTTGCACTACCTACCTAGTTTTTATTAAAATTAGTAACTACTTATTATATTTAGGAAAACCTGTAATTGGCTAGATAATTAGTTTTAATATAGCTTATATTTGCTTATTGTAATTGCTGTTGGTTTTCTAATAAAAATAAAATAAAATTATGCTTTCACTCAATAATTATGGTAAAAACTTGTCTTTGCCTTTTTGTGATGTGTATTTTTAGACATCCTATTATCTCATCCTGTCCTATCCTGTAATATCATAAAATGTCAAAGTTTAGTTGTTTGTGTTTCAACTACTGGTCCGATCTAAATGAAACTTGGAATAGGTATATTATAGTTCGTTGGATTAACACATAGTCTACTTTTTGTCTCGGAAAATCAACGGGATCAAACCGGACCTGGGTGAAGTCACAAGCGAAGACTAGTGTCTGCCAAATGATCAACAGAGCTAAGATTAGAAACGTTCTAATATAAGACAGATGATTATCATATTTTTTTTTAAACTATACTTGTTTATTGGTTTTAAATTATTTATTAATAATAATCATTACTTACCAAAAATAAAATTACGTATTAAATTTTCTTTGAGACTACTCTGTTCTCGACGTACTAATTAGTTACTTACCAATTACCGAAGCTCTAAGACTAAATGCTCATTAGGTTGCTTAAACCAATGTCCACACGTCTATATAGCCACATAGTTATATGTATAGTTGTATACCACTTATAGGTACCCAGTCAACACAGGAAAACACGTTTCTATGAAACCGCAAATTGAATTTTACTAAAACTTCCTATTCTGCCAATTTCAAGATTCTATGTAGAGTATCAAAGTAAACATCGTGTGTTACCTTGTGTTATAGATAATAATTCGATAGAATGAATGTGATTTTTGTGTTTTTAACATTTTTGTAGTTATATTTTAGTTGTTAATATCCCCATAGCTTAAAAACGGCCGCACCGATTTTCAGCAAAAATAGCTAAGAGCTATCCAAAATCAACTATCTTTCTTTCATAAAAACCGCATTGAAGTCAAAATCCTAATTTTGCAGCCACAGACAAACAAACAAATATGCAAATAGTCAGTAGTTATAATACTTTCCTATTCTCCATCTCTAGTGGTTGTAGAATTTTTACTTTGCTAGAGGCGCTGATTATAAGCTATCTCGTTGTCTGTTGGTAACCAATCGTGAAATTTATTTTCCTATAATGAAGTTACCTAGCTATTTTCTCTAGCCTGCATCCCAGATCTGTCAGAAACGATTAATAACGTCTATTAGTATTAGCACAGCTAATCTCCAATTGAAAGACAGATGGGCACAAACGAGGACAGATTACGCATAAGGAATAGATACGAAGATTTTTCCATTTTTGGCACGGTAGTCGAACGCTATATGAAGCATTTACACAGAAAACTGACTGCTACTCCAACCAAATTGACACTATAAACGCTAGTTTTCTTTCTGGGCTGGTGTCATATTTTTAAAATTTATTTTAGTTTATTCGAAGGGTGTTATCGCTTGGCGATTATATAACCGAATTATAATACATCACTGAAACAACACAACTAAAAAACCTATATGAGTAGGTAAAAAATTTGGTAGTGAATAAATTTGTAACTAAAACTAGCTACCTAAGAAATTGGAATGCACTTTGCTAGATCCTACTTACAGCTACCTACCCATACCTATCTAACCTAGTTGCTATACCTACCTAATGTAAGGCTATCGACGCTAAGACTCATGTAGCATTATTCCTATAAACCTTGTGGTTTCCTTAGTGCTATAGTACAAAATAAGTTATTATGTATTTTTAAAACAATAAATGAAAAAAAAAAAAAAAAAAGAGGTATATTAAACCAAAAGCCAAAAGAATTTTGTTGAAGCTCTCCGAAAACTGAAATGGTTTTTTTTTAGTTTTCGGGCGAAACTAAGTATAGCTTCAAAACGTCACTAAAATTTATTGAATTAATAAGATATTGCAAAAAATTAAGCATGGTTAAGATTAAAATAAGACAGTGTGTTAAAATTTAGTGACGTTCGGTATTCGGACGTTTGCTAACGTGTTTCCATCGATCAATTGTGTTATGTTGTAAATGGAGTTCTTTTAGAAAATAGTCAAAGCAGCATTGAATGTTCACAAAAAAAAATTGTGGAAATAATACTTACGAAAAAGGTTGGCTAGCTATTAGCAAAGCCCCTGTTTTCAGTGTAAGCTCAGTCACACGGGTCAGACAAGGGCAGCATTCGGAGTTTCCTCGAACAACCGTCACTCACTGTCATCCTAGTTGGGTATTCTAAACTCAAACTGTGTCAGATGGCTGTATATTTTTCTCAGTTTTGTTTTAGACGCATCCTCTATTTTGCGACTGCAATCGAGAGCTTCGTTTTATAGATTGCTGTGAAAAAGCTATGCTTTCTAGAGTTGTTTATTGATGGATAGTTTTTTAAATGAAATACGAGAGTTTTTGGATTTATGTGTTAGCTATCACGCTGCCGAGCATTTTCCGCATACCATTTTGAACGAATGGTTAGGACTCGTAAGTAACCGGTAAAAATAGGTGCAATTCTTTACACGGCAGTGGGTTTTTTTCCATAGTACTCTGCTTAGTTTAGGACTAGAAAGCGTTTGAAATATCCATGAGTAAGTGCAAACGGGTTGAATAATGATGATAGTGACCCGGGCTTATTCCCATCGAGCCCACCGCCCGGCCCACTGGTGGGCCGGATGGGAAAAAAAAGGGGACTTGGAATCAAATCATAAACAAAAAGCATAACTATTAATTTTCTTAATAATAAATGAATTAATTGTGATAAACATGGTTTTTATCTCTTTTTGGGGGAACACGCATTCGTAATTCTTTCCGTTTTATCTGTTATCATTTTAATTGCTCGTTCGTTATCTCCTCTACATGTTACTGTGCTATTTGTACTACTCTTTACCTTTACCTCTTTACCTTTGTAGGTGTTCTCTTTGTACTCTACCTTATTTGTCACAAATAATTATTCTTAGATACTGATAAGTAAAGATACTTTATTATATTTTTAGGTAGGTAACTATGTTTGGAGATGTCTAGGAAAGAGCTAGATTTTGGCAGATATTCATTTTATGATGATTTTAGTATTTCCAGGCAGCTTTATACCTCTGCTAAAACACGATGTTTTCCCTCACCTTCTAGGAATAAGTGCCTTATATTAATTAGTATGTTCTAATATCTGTACATCGATGCTTATATTTCATTATAACTACGTCACCGTCACAAGTTCTAAGCCAAAGTTTAACCTGTTAACCGCGTTTTAACCGCTGCCGTTCCCGTGAGGTGTATCAGACCGAACTGCAAAGTTATAATAACTTGTGTTTGTAATTTGTTGATTTCACGCAACGGTAGCTGACTGAAGTTTTGCCGACGCTGAGTAGATTCGCAGCTTCAATTAGGTACCTGCAGGGGTATAACACACCCCACAACTGGAGTAGTTACCTATTTTAATGTGATTTAGTGATAGATGTAGTCTACATAGTGTTCACAACTTGCAGTGGGGTACCTCGCAGCAGTGCTTTAAAGTTCAGGATTAATTTATTTATTTTTGTATACGTGAAGAGTGGTAAGTACATAATATTGATTCTCACACTTTGCCAAAGAAACCCAGCATGCAAAGAGCTAGGTAGATTACACTTCAATGTCAAAAACAGATTCATTTTTTTTTTCCTTATTTTCTTTCTTTCAATGCATTATCTCAAAGGGCAAATCCATAAACTTATGCACTGTCGGGTACACTTGTATTTATTGAATACTTGACTAGTTTTTCTCTATAGACCCTTTAATGTCCTGATTCAAGCCGTGTGTGGCACAGTCTAAGTAGACATTAACTGATCGCTCCTCGAGGTCATCACTCATGTACAACGCTGCTGAGAGATTGGCTTTCCTGAGATTATTAACTATCGGGATAGCTGAATTTCATCGTTAGTCTTGCTCATGTTTGAGAGTTTTGGTTGATAATCCATCTGAAAAATTTAGGTAGGTAGTTATATTGTTTTTTATTTGAAAATAAGCACTTAAATTAGATTAGATTATTGGATACCTGTTACCCTGTTACGAACGACAAACCATACTATAATGTTAACCCTGTTCTCAAGTAAGTGACTGTAATTTACTTATTAATTTTATCGGCCGATCAAGGATTACATTTATTCACAAAGAAAATTAAAACTAATACAGTATTTACAATATTCACAATATTTACAAAATACACATGAAACAGTTGAGCCATCTACAAACCGTTGCAAACGATTTATAGATAGCTCAACTGGTCCAAATCAGTACCACTGGCTGCATTGCCGCGCTCAATAACACTGAATAGACCGTAATTTGTCTTTTGTGAGAATAAATTTCTTTAACCTTAGCATGGAATACCGGTATACCTACTTGGGTTCATTCCAAGTATTCCCGTCCCACGGGTGGGACAAATGGGAAATTTTCAAAACAACTAATAGAACATTTAAATCCCACTGTACTTTGAACAACAAATAATTCAGTGGTGTTGATTCTGTTGCATTATTTGAAACTAACCTAATTTTGACAGCATTTATAACTGTCCCTCTCTCATAAACTGAAACAATAAAGAGGGCTATAACTTTATCGTTGTCGAATTAGCTTAATTTAGAAAATTGGTACAACAGAATCGACATCAGTATTATGAAATTATGTTTGACTTTGCAACCGCTTGATTATTTTATATACTAGCGACCCGCTCCGGCTACGCACGGGCGCAATACAGTGATGATGATGATGTATCACTTCATAGTATAAAGCAAAGTCGCTTCCCGCGTCTGTCTGTATCTATCCTTAAATCTTTAAAACTACGCAACGGATTTTGAAGCGGTTTTTTTTAATAGATAGAGTGATTCAAGAAGAAGGTTTATATGTATAATACATAATCATAATCATCACTGTATTGTACTCGTGCGAAGCCAGGGCGGGTGGCTAGTTATACATATAAACCTCTTGAATCATTATATCTATAAAAAAAAACTACATCAAAATCCGTTGTGACTTTGCTTTATACTATGTAGTGAAGTGCTTCCCATTATTATTGACAATCATCCAACTTTTACCATGACATTATTATTATTTCATTATGTAGGTGATCTAATATTAATTTACTACTGCTAACCGCTTTAGTAGGTACTATTGCTGCGCCCTCACAGGGTACATGACTGTTCTTTTAACTAACTATAATCAAATCTATATACCTATGTATAAACCATGTATGCAATCAATAAATGAAATGAAATGAAATAGGTGGCCATAGTTCCTTTGATAAAGCCAAGAATGCTTTCGATCTAACTCCAACCAACCTAATATGCCTTTGATCAAAGTGTCACGTCTAATATTGCACCGGGCGGCCTTCGGGTAAATGTTTGTAGACCCCAAGAACCAATCGGGCTTGAGGTTACTAATGAACGGGTATTATGTGCACCTTGGGTAAGGGTGGGTGTATACTGGGTTGTTTTGTAATTCAAATGCTAGTTACGTGCCAAAATGACTTTCCAAAAAATGTACTGATACAACATATTGGTGGGTACTTTAACTTCCGAAGTGTTTGGAAGCGATTTTATTACATTCGGCAGATGAGTTTTTTTTACCTATAGAAACCTTTTTTATTCTGCTAGCCAAGCTGATAAAATGTTCTAGTAAGTATACCTAAGTTTAGGCTTTCTCTAAGGACTAAAAATTTACCTTGTGAGCTTGCTCAGAACATTAGTAATCTGAATGAGCTTGGTTGACATTCTACTTAATCATTAGCCTACAAAGCTTAGATAGAGGCGAAAAAAACGTATGGATACTTAATCCAGGCTCTGCATGTTATAAAAAAAAATGTGTGTAATTCACACGTGGTAGAAGTGAAACTTTCAAAAAGGTTTTCAAATCGCAACGACGCTAAAGAAGTTTTCACTTCAATAAATTTGCAAAAAGTGAATGAGTTTGCTTGAGACTTGAACCCACGCACTACGAGCTAGCCTCGATCTGATCCGTTCGACCGCTTGGCCAGCAGTCTCCTTAGAATGCCTACGAAAATTAGGGATCTCTCTTCTCGTTTCATCGACTTTCAAATCACAACGGTGCTCAAGAAGTTTTCACTTCAAAAACTTACAACTAGCTTCTGTGACTTACTTGATATTCTACATTTGAAATATGAATACTAGACAATCATAAATAGGCATTACTATCCAGTAAACTGTCTTAGGTACAACGCCAGAAGCAAGCCTTTATCCTTAGGGCATAATTACATCTTTGGCACTGCGTAATCTAGGCTCTACGTCAAAACAATGTTTAGTGGATTTAGTACCTTAGAGGTATGACTTAGGCCGTATTATTAACAATGCTCAAGCTTATATTAAAGGCCCAAATATAGATTTTTAGGTTCTTCAATCAAAACCTGTAAAAATCTATGCTCGAGACTCTATGCCGCGTGTCGAGTTTACTCAGCTTAGAGCCCGTAGTCTGAATTTTGTTTTGTTGATCGAAGCACACAACGAGATGCAACTTGCGAGATATTTAATATGAAAATCCGATCCGATAAGATTTGCAAACTATTTTTCTTAATACAAAAACTATGAGAGTTTCTCGATTCTCGCCTTGTCGCAAATCAACATCAAACTCTGGTAGGCTGTGTTTCCTACAAATGATTTTGTATGCTAATGTTTTTTTATCTCTATATTTCTTTTATACAAAGATGTATGTATATTCTAAAATAGGTTTTGTATATAATGCTTTAATAGCTCTACTTTGTATTGTACCGTGCACTGACGACGTAGTAACTACTTGGTAAACTATATCGGGGCAGGCCAGAACAGGTTCAAGCAATTTCAACCCTCAATAGCTACTACTAGAAATCTGGAATCCTACTAAAGGTAATCCTACCAAATGTAAAAAAAGTTATCCGACCATGACGTGTATCCGCGATGATTTATACCACGACACTGGCAACTTTTTACTCATTTATATTTAAAGGTGCCTGCACGCCTTGGAAATGTTTTATAGACAAAGGTTTCCCCAGTATATCATCTTCACAGTCTAAGACCTATATCGCCTTATTCACAGGTGTGATAAAACAATTGCGTGAGGAGCTAAACTGGATTCCAGCAACGTGTTATTTTACAACAAACGCAAAAAACACAAACTGTAAAAATGACTGCAAATTGACTAGGATTCTAACTTGATGAAATTGACTAATAAAATTTAGTGGTTAGAATAAAGTAACTGTGCTAAGTTATTAGTAAGCAGATGTGCTTTGTACAATCACTCTTTTTTGAAGAAAAATCATGTTGTCAATTAAGTTATTTTGTATTTTCCTAAACCGAATAAATTTATTGCAATAAAAAATCAAAAACGCAGCAGAAACAATATTTATGCCTGAATTGTAAATTCAAACCATCATCATCATAATAAACAGATAATTATATCGATTCTCTTGTTGTATTTATCTAGAATAAAATTTGACAGCACCAAAACTGTTGCTGGCCTTTTCTCATAAGCGGAAACAACAAAGACGGCTATAATCTTAGAGCTGTTAAATTAGGTTAGTTTAGGAAAATGCAACAAGAGAATCAATGCCAGTGTAAACGAGTCCTAAAACTATTTGACTGAGCAAATATTGATAGGCTTAAGAGTGTATTGGCAACCTAATGGAAGCAAGTCCAATTTGAAACCTATGCAGGATATGCACACGATGTACCTAAAGACTTGTATTTACATAGGAATTGATTGGGTTGAGATTTAAGATGGTAAATCGCTGAATTTAGCCTGTGTATACTAATATTATAAATGTTCCTAAATGGTTTAACAGCATAGTTTCTAGCCTCAAGATTATTGCACTGTTTTGTGAATGGGAAAATAAATTATTTTCATATCAAAGTTTATGATAAAATATAAATATTTTAACTGTTCTAGGAAAACGCGAAGGCGCAGCTTGCTTTGTCAATCTTCACCGATTATCTAAGTTAAGCACCGTTCTGCGCGGGCACTATTTGGTTGGGTGACCGTTAGAGGCATATTTATGTGCTATATATTACTATTATAGCTATATATTGTAGTTCCGTGCTTCGGGGAGCACTTTAAACTGACGTTCCCGGCTCTAGCAGTCGTGAAGCTGCGACGGAGGCCTTAAGGCGGCATAAAAACTCCGTCACCAGAGTTGGCCACTAATTCCTACGAGATTGCTTGCTTGCTACTGTTCTAGGTGAATGCTGGTAACTATTGACATGTATTGAGTTATACCTACTGATAACACACACCTAAATGTTGGTTGGTACACACCTACTACGTTCTGGAGAGGCTTAACGTTCTCATTCTAAACATCACGTTTATTGCATGCCATACCAATTTTCTAGGAAAATGTGACGTAATTTTGACTCTCTCAGACATGTTACGTGCTTTGTTCGGTACATGACGTTTGCTTTTTTTGGTATAGTAGTTGCCAAATAACACCGCAATACAGGTCATTCACCCACCTTCAACACGATGTCGCAAAATTCAATTTATGTATGGTAAACAAACAGTACTACGAAATTCGTGCGATTACCGTCTTAGCGACATGTTTGTATGGAAAGCGACAGAATTAGCCATTCATAAATTGAATTTTGCGACATCGTGGTGAAGGTGGGTGAATGACCTGTATTGCGGTGTTATTGGGCACCTACTAGGTATAGTATATTTTCTCCATAGAAATTGGCTTTTTTTATTCCATCAATACGACAGTAAAACCGCGGGTAAAGGTAACACAATGTCGCTTAGAAATTCCGAAATACGTCAAGCAACAAAATTGTTAACTCGACAACAATAGAACCTTTCTTAGGTTCGTAACCGCCACGTTCTGTACCTTTTCCCTTTTTGTACCACTTTCTTGCATATACCCAACCTGTACTTCACGGTACATTACATTCGCATAAAAGGTGTAAAAATAGGTACTTTTTATCGTATTTTTGCGGTTAAATGTAACGTCACATTAGGCAGGAACTCACGCTCACTACTTATTAGAACAAGGCAGGAACAGCAACAAGGCAGGCAGGAACTGTCTCAAATTTTTAGTTCCTGCAATTTTTTTTTATAACTGTATTACATATTAACGATACCGATAAAATGAAACTAATATTTCAGTTGCGTAAAAATGCATGGAGCTTTAGAACGCACATCGAAGTGAAACTCCTTTATGATTGTTTGCAAGTTTTTTTTTTAATTTTGATCACTGATGAGACTCGGTGAGGATCCTGATGGTTTAATAGTAAGTCAAATCTACCTAATTCTAATGATTTTTCTATATACCTATCTAGTTTGAAAAGTTTAAGGAAAACAGAGCACATCGATTAAGGTTATGTCACGAGCAATAATGGTGACATTTGAGAATATTCAATAATCCTATCAGATCAATATGCATAAAAAATAGTGCGTGGAGTCCCTCCGCGCGGAAGAAGTTATACTTCGAGTGCCTTTTGCATTTTGTGGGGGTCTCCGTATGTGATCACTCTCGCTCTGTCTCTTTCTATTCCCCCTCCCCAGGAGCGTTAAACGTTTAACGCGTTAAACGCTCTCTCTTTCTATTCCTCCTTCGTTTAGCGTTTAACGCTGTTGGAAGTAGCATTAGAAGTATAACTTCAATAAATACAGTTCGTAGTCCACTGCATGCTTTGATGTACTCTGTTTTGTAGCCTGTATCTATCTATGATCATTAATTAATTTTGTAAGAGTTTCAGTTCTACGAGATACCTATTAGTTTTAGCTTCTGAATTTCGCTGTCATGCGGGCCTAAGCTCTCATTAGTGATTTTGCTGTTGATTTACTGCTCGCGTTATCAGCTTTGGCCGTTTGATTAATATTTTCACGTTTTTTAGCAATTTAACGTTTTCGGAAGACAAATCGGGTGCTAATATTTCATGAAGATTAAAAATCGTGATATAAAACAATTTTCTGTAAATGCGGCGCAAATAATACTCAGTACTTCGACTTAACTTTTATAGAACACACAACACACCCTAGGTGAGATTCAGTTTTGACTATGACTGCATTACTTCTAAAAACTAAATTTCACTATTATCATCATTCTGATATAATTAGTCTAGACCTCATTACTTCATGTGTAATCGATAGTTTCACGTGTGATCTACAAACTGGAACACGTGGTAGAAGCTTTTAGATACTTCCTCGGGCAAACTCGTTCACAAAGAACTCTACTAGGAGTTATTTAGTATTAACGATATAAATGCAACAACTTTGTATTCATATTATGGGCTTCCATTATTCATTGTTAGCGGATGCAATACAGTCGCGTTTAAGCTAGTGTTTAATGGTAGAAAAACTGACTACGAAACAAGAGGAAGATAATAATTAATTGCGTTACTTTGTCGGGAGCTTTTCTTAGGAAATTGCACTGTTTTTGTAAGCATTATTTTGTCGCTGGTTTTTTTTTTGCTATCGTATATTTTTGTCATGAGAGGGACTAGAGGGGGGGAGGCTTTTGCCCAACAATGGGACAGTATGGGCTAGTAGTAGGTAATAGCACAGATTATATAATACTATGTAATAGTAATATTTTTGTCACTGTCGTATTCCGAATAGGTAGGTGCATACGACGCAGCTGGTTTTAGATAAATATTATAATGTATTGCATTTTCCAACCTTCTATAGGTATAGAAATTGAATCGAAACATAGCTCTATACGAGTAGGTAATAATGTTTTATGTTACACAAAAACCATGTTTTTTTTTAAGTTATACGCTGCTAAATAGATAATACGAGCGTGGGTTGCATAATATTCATAGAACAGAATTTATTTTAAAATACCTTCAGGTAATGACTCAGTAAAAAACTCATATAAAAGTTTTACGAATTAATCGTCTCTTAGTTTTAGATCAAAACATAAAAATAAGCAAAATAACGTTAAATGCAATCTAGCACAACACTATTAAAAGAACTTAGTCGTGTCTGAGTACATCCAGCTTAAACCCTCGAATAATCCTTTCTCTTTTCCTTTTGTTCAAATCAAAAATAGCTCGTGCACTTCGGCTTTAAAACAATTTAGCACTTATTCCTGGATTAAATCACGTCCCAACCGCGAAAACCTCTCATCGAAATCACTGTTTCATTATAGAAAATTATTCCAGGGAAAATATAGACGTGCTTGAAGAAGACAGCTATACGTGACACTAATGAGGAGGAAGGAGAAGGTCTGCCAATAAAATTGAAGTGAGAAAACTATGCCACAGAAGGTATGGTAGAGCTACCTTCGGGGTCGCTCACTCTAAGTAGAAAAATGCAGGCTTTCAAGCGATTTTGAAGCTTAAAGTTATTATGAGAAAACTCAATTTCATTCAAATTGACTCAAAAAATCATCACCGCAACAACTCACATCTCCCACAATAGATCGAAAACTTCAGCGACGTGTAGTGCTTCCAATATTCAACCTAAACATGCAAGCTATAACGTTCATTTTGCTAGATCCTCACTGAAGTGATGCATGGTGAGAAGTTTCATTGAATTCTAGCAATTAGAGGCACATACGGATGGAACTATTCCCATTGCGTGTTGATTACGTGGAGAATTTTCATTCTATTGAAGGAAAATCAAAGATTTCTTAGCAGTTATCTCTATTATTGCGAAGTGTTGAAAGAATTCAACCCTTACTTGCATTCCATTTTGCAATAGGTACTTCCGTAAGTACTGCAAAGTGTCATCTGAGTGAAATATATTTTGACTTGCTTCTGATCAAAAATATTTTTGGTAATAAAATTTACCAAAAAAATCACACACTAATGTGTGTGTTTTTTTTTAATAATTTAAAAATCTGCTTCTGACCACGTGGTTTGACCGCATGGTTCGATCAATCGGACGACGTGGACTTTTTTTTCAGTTCTCAAAAATCTTGAATAGAATTTAGCTGTAGAAAATAGTAGTGCCGCGGCTACAAGTTGTCTTCTATCTGATATATGTATTCTAGAAATCCCCACTAAGAAATCCGTACCAGTGGAGATTTCAGTTTTTTTTTCCAGAAATTCCCACTGCTACGATTTAGCATGTCTACAACGTGACAGTGGGCATTTCTAAAGTCAATGTCAAAGTCAAAAAAATCTTTTCTATACTAATATTATAAAGAGGAAAGGTTTGATTTTTTGTTTGTTTGTTTGTTTGTATGAATTGAATAGGCTCCGAAACTACTGGACCGATTAAAAAAATTCTTTTACCATTAGAATCCTACATTATCCCTGATGAACATAGGCTATATTTTATCCCGGAATTCCCACGGGAACGGGAATTACGCGGGTGAAACCGCGAGGCGCTGCTAGTATTCAATAAAATCTCACTGATCACTTTGAATCGTCATTACGTTTTGTATGATTAGGTATGATTACAAATTTTTTTATTGGATGAGTTGGAGCTAGTTCGTCCCAAGCTTGTTTGTCTTCTAAATAATTAGATATTTTATAGTAAGGTTTTAAAAGAAGTCTCCGTTTTATTACGTTTTTGAACTTGCCAATCGACAACTGAGACACATCACTTGGGATTTTTATTAAGAAGCTTACACATTGCCCTATTGAATAGATTGATATTTTTTGTAACATACAATAAGTTTTCATAGATGTACTGGCAAGGTACTGTCTTTATATTTATTTCTTTAAACTTATACCTTAGTGATTTTCTGGGACCCATGTTATAAATTGCACGAATAGCCCTCTTCTGGGTTTTTTATTCCCAGAAATCCGCACTAAGTATGTGGTCCCTATTAAAAGTTTTCTTTATCCATTGAAATTGACTGTGTTAATACTTCTCTTTACTAAAGATAAAAAGTAAAAAATAAATAATGTCTTATCTATCCAATTCTGCAGTTGGCTACAAAATCATGCCTTATAAGAACAGAACCCAACTTAAACATTTAGCAACATAAATAATGTCATAGCGCATCACCCCTTACAAATTGAATAACAAGGCCTTACGAATCCTTCCTTTTAAGACATGTTCGAAAGCCTTCGAGCGAATTATTCCAGCTCACACGTCTAATAAAGATGACAGGCAGCATCAAAAGTTGAACATGTTTTCAGAAATTCAAATTTATTTCTTTTTTATCTTAGGTGATTTTGTAGGGATTGTCACAAAATATTTTGATATTGATAAAAATCTCTATGATATACAAAGTAAAATTTGTACTTTATCTTAAATATTCGCATTTTACAAACAAGTTTGTACGCTAAGATTTTTGGTTTTGAGTAAGTGCATCCAGTTCTGAGATAAACCTACATTGCGAAGACTCAGAGACTGAGAGACGCTTCATTTGATTAAATAGAAAAAGCAAAAAAAAAAATTGTAGCAAAGTATTGAAAATAATAGTACATTATGATAATGAGTGCGGTAAGTTGAAAATTACAGCCGAGGCGATATTGCCGGCCCAAGCCGTAGGCGAGGGCTACAAGGAAGCAGAGACTGTAATTTTCAAAGCGCACGTATGTCATACGACGTTTTATAACACATTTGCGAGGAAATAAATAAAACTCGGACTTTCTTCAAAGAATAAATCTTTATTCACTTGTTGAAGCAGTTAAAAAAATTTGAACAATTTGTAAAAGAATTAAATGCTTATTTTTTATCGTAGAGCGCGGCGCGCGCGCCTCCTCCGCGCCCCCCCCCCCCCTTCGTTTTAGTGGGAGCATCTTGATAAACCGTACGTTTTACATTACCATAACGCACGAGTGCGTAATGACATACATCACGATACTGAAATTGGTGAAATAAGAGACCCTTTACGAGCAAATGTGTTATAAATATTTTTATTTGATTCTTTTAGCGAATGCTGTAATACGTACTGCGATTTTCCCTCAACTGAGTGTAAACAAAAGACTAACGATGTTTTAGAATCAACCGACCTTCGTCAAAGGCACGCCGCGCCGTGAGTTCTAAAGTTACATCACCCGACTGTACTTCTAATAAAGCCGTAACAAAGTTACAACACAGTCTAAACTTGGTCTTTTAACTCATGTCTATAGAAATTCGTCGGCTCATTCGTAAGTCACAAATTAGGCCATTCACAGAGGAAGTACAAAGATTTCGGCAATTAGAAGTTACAACGCTCTGACTTCTGTCTTTTGTCTTGAAGGCATTTGAATTGAATTTTACGGAAGTTATTTTAGAAACCTTGAATTAAAAAAAAAGATTTGTCATTTCCTTGTGAAAGGATTTTTAAATAAATCTGCCAAGTTTCAAATTAATTGAATCCTTTTAATGTCGCAGTCTCTAGAGGTCCCAATGGCCTTCATCTTGACTTATCAGTCGTTGGCTAGTTATGGCTTCATAAGCGCGGAAACAGTCAGATAAAATTGCTTTGCGCAGTCACATTATATTTGAATGTCATTATTTATCTCTAAATAAGCGTGCTACATCGTCGACCACATCATCGCTTAAAATCAGGTGAGATTGTGGTCAAACAGTTACCTATATTGTATTAAAAAAAAGACGCATCTGACCGTTTTCCAGCTTAGATTATCTTTGGTTAAGCATACACAATGAGAGTTCAATGATTTCAATGTGGATTCAATACTCTTGTGTTGATTAGATAGATAGAAGCTAGAAAATACTTTATTACACACATTAACCTAGGGATTACAAGAAAAAAAACAAAACTTAAATTAATTGTACAATGGGTGGTCTTATCGCTTAATTAAAGTCCCTTCCAAACATTTATTGACAAAAACTGAGTTGAACGCTTTCATTCAACAAATTTTTAATTTGTAAATCTTACGCATTATGTAACTTAGATATAAATAGAAACTATTGCACTATTTTTATAAAAAGTTAGAGTAGACATTATTTCTTGATTACCATACGTAGGTAATCAGAACATAATGTCGACTCTTACCTCGTAAAAGTTCAAGGTAAGGGTGGGTTAAAGCTTACGTAGGCTTACGTAGAAGCGCTCGTGGCGTAGCTTGCTTAGCCAATCTTCATCGATTATCTAAGTTAAGCAACGTTCTGTACAGTCACTATTTGGATGGGTGACCGTTAGTGGGTATACATCTGAGCGCTTCCGTCCTTCGGAACTGTTGGTCCCGGCTCTAGCAGTCGTTAAGCCACGACGGAGGCCTTGAAGCGGCCTAAAAATCCGTCACCAGAGTTGACCACTAACTCATACGAGCTTGCTTTTAGGTTGGTATACTAGGTATATAGAAAACACGTACTTTTCTCAAAGACGTGGAACAACTAGCAACAAATAACATAACAATTTATCTTGACCTAAATCATGCAGAGTACACGGCCGCTTTGATGTATCGAGTCAACGTGGGGAATAGGAATAACCGAAAAAATTTGAATAACATGAAGTTTATTATACAGTATGTAAATACTAGCCCTGGATTTAGAAAAACAACAATCGTTTTCATAATCAAATACATGCGAAGGCTCATGCCTTCGCATTTCTTATCGCTATAAGCGATAGTATACCACAAGTTCATACTTGTGGTATACTATCGCTTATAGCAATAAGACCGCCCACTGTACCTCATACTTAATTCTCTCTTATTAACTTATTTCTCTCTTATTGTTTTTCTTCTTTTCTTGGTGTACAATAATAGTAGATTATTATACAAGGGGATAAAGCAGTGTCTTCTGTCGCGGGTGACGATTTAAATCGCGAGCGTAACGAAGGACTCGAAGTTTACTCCCGAGCGTAGCGCGGGTGTTAAAAACTTAAATCACGAGCGAAGCGAGGGATTTAAGACGAGTCCTGAGAGTAGCGAGGGATTTAAGTTCACCCAAGACTAAGACAGCTTTATCACCGAGGAAAATACTCTACTTTTCGTACCATTTGCGAAAAAATTAACACAATAATAATATGAGATAGCATTTTAGAACATTAACTTATTTATAAAAATAAATTAAAATAAACTTAACGTTTATGTATTTGAAGAAAACAAAAACGCGGCATTTTCTTAGACTAATATTTTTTTGTCGGAAAAGCAAAGGCATCAAGCTCATACGGCCTGCATAATAAATGGGTATTCCTTTTTCAAAAAGATGTATAATGCTTTGTATACAAACTCAATGGTGTAAACACAGATGTAGTTCAGTATAAAATGTATTCCAAATTTAAATCACTTTCTCCCCCTAGAGGATGAAAGAAATCCAGTACAATTTTCTCTCCCTGTTTTTAACAGATTAAAAATGACTATTGTTATGTTCGCTTTTTGTGGCATAGAATGTCACTTTTTTGAGCAAGTGGTACGAAAAGAATATATCTATCTATACTAATAGTGTATGTAGCTTTTTTAACATATTTTTTTGCTAGTCTACAAACTCCTCCTTTTCGATTTCGATTATGAGTCTGTTACTATTTATTTTGTGAAAGTGACAATGGCAGTATATTTGTAAAATGATAAAAAGAACTTCTAAAAGCCCGTGATCACGTAAAGTTTGGGAAACTAACATAATAAGTAAATCTGGGATTTTATTAAGATCTCGAAAACTAAGTGCTACAGATACTTTGTGTAACCGCCTCTAGTGTATAAAGAATGCTCATAAATAAAATAAACATAGAATACGTCCAAAACAAACAAGAAACGCGCCTTGAGAATTCACAATTAAACCAAACTTATCCTGAATGGTCCCGGCTCATACGTCTTACAACTTTGCGGAAAACTTCGAATCCTTCTTCAGAAGACGGTCTCTAATCTGTACCATGTGACATTAACATACAAACAAACACAGGATAAAAGGTATAATGCCTTTATTGGCTTTGCTTGCGTAAGAACGAAATATTGTCTTATCTAAAAGAATTTTCTTCACGAATAGGTGAATGCTCCACAAATTTATTATAAAAAAAAGGAAAAAAACTGACTTCGATTTGAATACCTTCAGGCTTCAGATATTATTTCAGGAAATAAGTCAGAAGCTAATTGATAGCGTCATGACAAAGAGTTTCTGAAGGCAATTCATTGTCTTCACAAAACGCAGTAAGTATGATGAAATGCTAAACTTTAGACAGAAGTTTTATTATTTCAAAGTGCTTGTTTACGTTTAATTTAAAAACTCTAGAGACTTGTTTTATTAGTACTTCTAAGAAAATATTCGTCTCTTGATAACTATACATTATTTATGTACTATACACGGTGTTGCCACTGTATCGAATCAGAAATAGGGTCATCACAATATAAACATGAGCTCTACGACTGTTTAGAGATCATTCGAGAAAAGTCTACCAAGTTTTCTTCAGTTAACGGTTACACTTAGTCTTGTCCGATATAACCGTTGAATAAACCATTGATATCTCTTTTTTATCTCGGGTATAAGAAGTCGTGGTGGACAACAGCGGAGATGGGAAGACGATCTCAAACTCGTTATTTTTTTTATATAAGTATCATCATAATTATCATTTCAGCCCGTTTGCACCCACTGCTGAGTATAGGCCTCCTCTTTATTATGCCATTCTTTTCGGTTCCTTGCGAGTTTTGTCCATTAAAAATATATAAATATAATGTATTCTTCACACAACGCCCTCTAATCTCAAACGTTGCGATGCCTAGACTACCAATTGACTAGTATAGTATTATGATCCGTGCCATTGTCTACCCTAAAGGACATCTCAATACTCTCACATCCCAACATCTCTTCTAACATTATATATTTTCTAAGCACATTGTTTATCGCGTAGTCTGACGGCTCCGTAACTCCTTAAGATAGTGAAATCACTAGCCTCAATCTATCTATAGTTCTAAACATAGCTCGTGTTTCCTATAAAATGTTGATGTTACTGGATTACACCTATCTATTGATATTTTATGGACTTTTTTATAGCCCCAAACGAAGTAACATTCTGTATTTTGTTCCAAACAAAGTCAAATAAGGTGCATTGGGGTAATTGCGAAAATGGGTATATTCCGAAAATCCATAAAATCTAGTATCATAATGCGATATTTTCCTGTTGGCACGAGGATATATAGGACTGTCACGGCGATGCCAATCAAGATGGCGTCTAGACCAATGTTGCCAACAGGAAAATATCGCATTATGTTACTAGATTTTATAGATTTTCGGAATATACCCATTTTCGCAATTACCCCAATGCACCTTATATCAGTATGGGAGGAATAAGAGGTTTTTGGTAGAGATATGACGTCATACTAATTAGAGTAAAACTAGCGAAAGGGATGACGTCATATCTCGGCTGAAAACTCGTTTCACCCACTAGTGGAATGCATTTGACGACATCTCTACTAGAATAAAATTTCTGCCGAAATGACTATGAGGCTCCAATAATAATTTACTTACAAAAAAAACCCGAATCGAGAACCTCCTCCTTTTTTAAAGTCAATTAAAAATAATGCATTCAGAATACATTGCAATAGACACCATTGGAAGAGTTTCTGAAAACATCAATCTTATTTGCAAAAAGTTTTTACTCACTGGGGATTGAACCTGCCACCTCCTGCACTGAAGGTAGAGCTACCAGAGCCCGTAGTCTGAGTTTTGTTTTGCTGATCGAAACGAATACCGAGAAGTGACTTGCGAGATATTTTGTATAAAAATACAATAAGCGCCTCTAGTGAGAGAGCAAACGATTTTTCTCCAGGCAAAAACTGCGAGTTTCTCGATTATCGCAATTCGCAAATCAATACAACAAAACAGACTCTAAGCTAAACTGTGACCTTAGTCAAAAAGGCGACAGCTTTTAGTCGTATCCGGAAATGTATTATGAGATAGTTTAAATGGTTTATGGGCCATTTGGGACTTCGTTTTATGGGTGCTAATGAATAGGACAAAAGAAGTTGGAAACATTAATTAAGCTATAAAATGGACGAACTATACTACCCGTAGTTTCTTTCAATAGAAATTGTGGTGTGTGTTGTGCTATAGTAGGTTCCAAATAACACCGCAATACAGGTCATTCACCCACCTTCACCACGATGTCGCAAAATTCAATTTATGAATGGCTAATTCTGTCGCTTTCCATACAAACCTGTCGCTAAGACAGTAATCGCTCGAATCTCGTAGTACTGTTTGTTTACCATACATAAATTGAATTTTGCGACATCGTGGTGAAGGTGGGTGAGTGACCTGTATTGCGGTGTTATTTGGCACCTACTATATTTGGATATTTTAGCCTAAATACGTATCTTGTGACAGCAGACCTGTTGCATAACCGTAAATTGTGTATTATTAGTAAAAAATATAACGTAGTATTAGGTAGGTATAAGTAGTATTTAGGCATCACATGAAAAAACGCTAAGAACTTTAACTTCTAGGTTTTGGCTGAGTAGAACAATAGTTTTCATGTGTGTGTTCCTAAGTAGTGTGTTATATTCTATATACGTGAGAACCTCTAATTGGCTCTCCATTGCCTATTCAAATTGTAAAAGCTGTTGGTTCTCCAAAAAATAAATAAATTAATATCGCTAGAAAAAATCTAATCAAAATAATGATATTAAAATTTCTAAATCTAAAATTAAGAAATATTGTTGGTCATTTCTATTTATGTGTTTTATTCTTCACAGACTTAATGCAAACATAATGCCAGCTTAGTTAGATCTGGTACGTAATGTAAAAAAAACTCCTGTCGCAAACCTATGGCAGGTTACGTCAAAATAAAAAAGAAAAGAATAAAAAAAAAATCGTAAGAAAGCAAATGCCATCAGACTACGAAGATATTGAGTCCAGTAGCCATTGTAATCGATGACCACTGTCAAGGTTTCACTCACAGTTTTTACATCACCCTTAAAACTCATAATACCACTCTCCATTTGCCTTTTCTCATTTATAACATAAAAATATCAATATCTTTTACGCCAAATACATCAAACATTTTACTAAGTAGCTCTTTCATTTTGCAGAATTCAAACGATTCAAAATATGCTTTAATTTAATGAAATAAAACTTAAATTCCTCTAGCAGGAATATTAATCTACGAAGTCTCCTCCATTACCAATTCCGGTTTACACTTTAAAGTGAGTTTCAATGAGGTATTGCTTTTAGCTTTTCTAAATAAACTTTTTCTATTTTATGTAAATAATTGATCAGCCATTAATATGAACAAAATTTTACCTTATTTTTTTAATATTATTCAGCCGCTACTGTCCCACTGCAGGGCAAAGGCCTCCCTTTCCTCTTTCCACTCTTCGCGATTTCACGATGCCGCCTTGTATTTTGCGGGATTCACTCTGTGGTCCTCTTTGCCCACAAGTCTTCTGGTATGCGGCAGTTATTATATTTTGTTACGTATTAAAAACGAAAAACGACTACTGAAAAATCACGCTCTAAAAAGGAAAATATTTTCATCTGAAATTGTTATGTACATGGAGCATATGCCTCGTTACCCTAACTAAAGCATACCTACTATTAGCATTAACTATTAGCATGATGTTTTGTTAGGATAGGACATTAAAGATTACCTAATAATAATTTGTGAATTCACAACGAATCGAGATTAGTATCGAGTAGTTTCATTCTTCTGAGCTATCGAGTCTCTTTAGTTACCCGGGCCGAGGTTCTGCTAGATCGATACATTTAATAGTTTGACACCTATGCTTTAGTAGTGTCACAGATTATAATACTATACGTAGTGTAGTCGTTTCAAATACCAAAAACGCACTAAGATACATTTAAGTGTGTTTAAATGTGCAAAGTCAAATCACTTCCATTTTGTAGTGTGATGCAAAAAAATTCAGCTTTCCATACCAAAAAATAAAAAAACAACTATGACAATAAAATTAAAGAATAAATAGAAAATGACGAACTCAATAATAACTAGGTCAAAGTCTTACATAAACCTATCATAACTGCAGGTATGTACATGTGAATTTGACTTATAATGTAATATTATCAATAAATATCTATTTGTCTATTTATTTGTCTATTTGTCATAAGTTTATTTTAATTTTAAATCAACAACCCTTTCTACGCTTATTGAGCGATAAATACAAGGCATTTCTTGGAAACCTTCACCTTAAATTACACCGGGTTTTATAAACGGGGCACCTTTTACATGTAAAAGTAGGTTCGTGTAATTACTGACAAGTAATTAAAACGGGTTACTCTACAGCTATGAAATATCACTGAGAGCAAAGCTGTACACGAAATGAGTTCTAGTAACGTCGGTATATAGGTAAACTAGCTGATACCCGCGACTTCGTACGCGTGCGAAACTTTCCACCAAAATATCTGACAGCCAGCATACGATGAACCTCGTGCCAATCGCGACTTTTGGGTTAGAGAGGTCAAGCTGTATCTAAGAATCCACGTCTTACATTTCAATAAAATATAGCCTATGTTTCAATCCGGAAAAAATGCTTCTTAATGGTATAAGTTTCATTGAAATTGGTCCAGTAGTTTAAGCGTGATCCGCGAACAAACAAACAGACAAAAAACAAACAGATAAAAAAACAAACAGATAAAAAGACAAACAGACAAACTCGATTTTCGGAATCAGAATCGTTTATTTAGTAGATCTGCATATTTAGTTTATCCATATCTTTAATTTTAGTTTTTGGCTTTTTTACAGTTTTATAATAGTATAGAAGGGTGAGTTTCAGTGCTCTATCTAAACCTTTTTATATACAGTTAAGTTGATAATTTTTTCGGAATATTGAATGTTTGTATTACGGTTTGGGAAAGTCCAACAAAACACAAAAATACTAGACACGTATGTATAGTTATTTTATTTCACGAAGGCGGTTGGTCTATGTTCGTGTGCGTGAGCTCCGCAACGCTCAGACGTATTGATATAAAACGCCTTTGTGAAATAAAAAACTATACCCGTATTTAGTTTCGTTAGTCCTTTATGTTCAACCTGTGTCGCTACATTTATTTTTTCTGTTTTTATTTGAATTTTTCATCATTACCTACGTGATACTGAATACTATGTTTTACTTTCTAAAGATTGCAAAAAAAAGTTTCTAGTTTGTTCATAAAACAGTTTTGAAACACAGTTTCATTTATTTACTAATGATGTTGACTCTTGCACGAATATTCGTCCAAGTCTATACGAACCCTTAAAAACCAAGACCTTTTTATTTTACTGTGACAGACAAACCTTTTCTATAGGAAGAGGTGAGTTTGCTTTCCGAGTCCAAAAACAAAAGAAACTCGCTGCCAGTATCAAGAAACAAAAGACAACTCAGTGCGATATTCCTTTTACCGCATCTCGAAAAAAGGTGAAAAGAGTTCTGTTTAAAACTCTACTTGACCTAACATAGTATTATATAATCTGTGACTTAACTGTCAAACTATCATTAGTAACTTTTACAATGTTTTAATGTAACTAGCGACCCGCCCCGGCTTCGCACGGGTACAATGCAGTGATGATGATGATGTATTATACATATAAACCTTCCTCTTGAATTACTCTATCTATTAAAAAAAACTGCATCAAAATCCGTTGTGTAGTTTTAAAGATCTAAGCATATATACATACAGACAGACGCGAGAAGCGACTTTGCTTTATACTATGTAGTGAAGCCAGCTCGTATGAGTTAGTGGCCAACTCTGGTGACGGAGCTTTTAGGCCGCCTTAAGGCCTCCGTTGTGGCTTAACGACTATATAGGTATCTTCTAGGCAAATGTGCTACAACATTAGGTATAGCACATTTGCCTAGAAGATACCTAACATCAGGTGAGATTGTGGTCAAACGTTTGCCTAATATACTATTAAAAAAAAGCAAAAAAAATATTATCTCATAATTTATTGCAAATACACGCTCATAATTTAACCCGTGAATGACGCTTAAAGAACGCCTTGTTCTTGATATACCGAACAGTATAACGAAGAGTATAGCATACAGTTATTAACTGTACGCTTCATTAACGAAACACAATTAAGTACTCACCGTATACCATCGAAGCGATTAGCAGAACAGCATTCACCATGTATGAATGCCTCTTCAGTCTGTCCAAACTAACTCCCATCTTGAACATTATTCCTTATTATTAATTTATCCTATTTGACACTTCTTCTCTTCATCACTCATTTACACTAGTACAACTAATCATCCTCTAATTGGTTAAAGACTGTCTTGTTACGTGTCAGTAAATCTGTCAGCATTTATTTCACCTAATTAATGCGCTGACATATAACTTTATGACACTAGAGCCCTTAAAAAGATGCCGCATCGTCTATTAAAGTTCCCGTTTTCTATTTTTATTTCACTCTTAAACATTTACACATAAAATCCACGGAAGTTAAGACGGTTTTTCTACATACGCGTGCACGGATTACCGCGTGCAACATAATGTCGCATCTATTTTAAAAAGAATTATCTCTTGTTTTCAGAGATAAATCTTGTTTAATCCGCGCGCAAGTTTAAAGGAAATTTCGCTTCGGCACGGCATATCCGGTGGTTCTGATTTACGAGCACTGCACTTTGTTTATAGTTTGGAAGCACTTGGATCTCCGGCAATCTTGTCCGTTTCAGAGTAGGGACCGGCCGAGAATTTCGGCATTTTCGTGAGAGGCGGCGTGAGTTTGGTGCGCGACTGATCGCAACGGCCGCCGTGAAAGCACTGACTTACATAAGGAATTTGCTCCGGCTGCGGCGCGTCTGCCAGAGCAGGATGGGGATGGTTTTTCGTAAGGGTTGCAGGTCGCGTTCCTCTGTAACGAAAGGGACAGAAGAGATTTCCACATTAGAGCCTGGACTGAAAACGGAATCCTGTGTGAAGACGCAATTAAAATGTACATAAATCTGGGAGAGATAAGTTCGCGAGGCAACACATCCGAGTTAATAAGTGTTTAATCTACCATTTAATAGCTTTTCCACGTATTTGTTTAACTCACTAAGATGTGAGGATTTTAGATGATACCTCATGTTTAAACTCATCAGGGTGAAGGTGGCAACACTTCAATGGGTTTAATTTAATATTTGAAATTGATACTTTTAAAAATAGAATCTTGGGTCTATCCTACCTACCTGTGAATCAGTATTAGACATGTCTTCTTCTCTTATTAATGGCCTCTGTCCGTCATTTTGACAGACAATTTTGCCAGTGTCAAGTGATATATTTAAAATAATAATTATAATATTAGATAACTTAGATAATCGAACTATTACTCGTAGTAGGACTGGATGCATAGTAGTTATATTTGGAATAAAATCTGTGTATCCAAAATGTTCGATTAGTCAGTCTACTATTTGGAATATTTTTATCCAAACAGTTAGATAATCGAACTACTAGTAGGACCGGATGGAATAAATAAAATAAATAAATAAATATTCACGGACATAAATACATATATATAAATATAATAAAAATATAAATAAATATTTATAACGCCTTCTTAGTCCCGAACTAAGCAAAGCTATGGGAACTAGATGGCTGATAGAATACATTATATTTTTTTTTTGTAAATACATACTTATAGTACCTACATAGTAACACCCAGATACAGAACAAACATCTATGTTTGCCACACACAAATGTTTGTTCTCGGTGGGGATCGAACCCACGACCCACAGCAAATCAACGACAAATCGTGACATTAGAAGGTCAGTAATATCAAAAGCTCCTTCCATAAGTACTAGGTACACGTTTAGATAAATCTCAATTTTTAAAGACTTTTTAACTCATAAAATATTTAATAGACTCACAAAAATTCAGTTCAGATGAGTATTGAGCAATCCAAACAAACTTCATCTTTTTATTAGTAAGTAGGATAATCCAAAACGATTCTTCTGCAAAATACGAAGGGGAAAGTTTTTATTGAGTTCTTCAGTTCATTAAGAACTGGGGTGAGGTAATCATTTCAGTCTCCAAGTTACTTCGGTATTCATAATCGTTAATCATCTTTTCGGGCTCATATTTATTTATTACTGGCTTCTGTCCGCGGGTTTGCTCGTACTGTAAAACTGCTTTTACACGAATTGTAAGATAACGTAAGTCTCTTTCGTAAGTGAAACTTACAAGTGTAAGGGCGGCCTAATGACAAAACTTAGTAAGCAAGCAAGCTCGTATGAGCTAGTGGCCACTCTGGGGTCGGACTTAAGGCCTCCGTCGTGGCTTAACGACTGCTAGAGCCGGGACCGACAGTTTAACGTACCCTCCGAAGCACGGAAGCGCTCAGATGTAAATGCCACTAGCGGTCACCCATCCAAATAGTGACCGCACAGAACGTTGCTTAACTTAGATTATCGGAGAAAATGATGATGTTTCTAAATGTTTTTATCTAAATTGAACCACTTAAGCTTTTACATTTAAACCTAGTGTAATTAAAAACTGAATGGCGTCCAAGGACCGGTCACAGAAACGTCGGTTGACCAGCAGCGAGATGGGCAGATGATGTTGAGAACATCGCGGGCAGGACATGGATGAGATCAGCACAAGAGCGTGAGGAGTGGCACAGATAAAGAGTGGCGTATACCCAGCAGTGGGTAAAGTCGGGCTGTGAATCATGATGATGATAACTAAACACACAGGAATTTTAACCCTTCCTTATTTATTGACATGGGTCTCACGGACCCAGAAAAAACCCAACAGCTTTCACATTTTTATTACAGTAGAAGTAAATAGATTAATATTTGATTGGCATGTTACGTGATAGAATCTGAAAATGCAGCCATAGGATTACGCATGATTTATCAGGCACCACTTCTTTATTTGGTTTAGTGGAAGAAATAGTGAAGATGCTGTATTCATTGGCATTTTGAATTAGTAAAAAAAACCGTAGTGCAGTCGAGAGCAAAAATTCCGGGTCATATATAAAAACTTGAATATTCTAGAAAACATGATTGTTAGTTTGGTGAAATAAATTGTGTTCGTAAGACAGGTTTAATTAATCTTTTTTTTTTTTTTTTATTAAATAAAAGTAATCTGAAATTACATTATTATAGCTTGCATAATTTTACTATAGGTAGGTGCCAAATAACACCGCAATACAGGTCATTCACCCACCTTCACCGCGATGTCGCAAAATTCGATTTATGAATGGCTAATTCTGTCGCTTTCCATACCAACCTGTCGCTAAGACGGTATCGCTCGAATCTCGTAGTACTGTTTGTTTACCATACATAAATTGAAGTTTGCGACGTGGTGAAGGTGGGTGAATGACCTGTATTGCGGTGTTATTTGGCACCTACCTACTATAAGCTAGCATCCATGGTTTCCAAATTAATTAAGTTTTTATAAAAGACTGGAATTTTTGCTCTCGAATGTAGTTTTACAGACCAGTATATATTCTTTCAACTAAAAGCAGTTTGACAACTAGATCTTTGATGAACCTTATAAAAATACAAAAAACTCAGTTCAGATACATAATTCTTTAACATAAAGAACATCTTTCTTTATGTTAAAGAAATAAGTAGCTGAGCTGAGTTTTGACTAAATAGTTAAAAGTTCACTAGTGACTTTTCAAGTTCATTTTGCTTCATATATACATTTTGTACTCACCTAAGTTTCTTTTATTTGTTGTTCACTTTTTTCTGATATTTATCTTTTTTTTCATTTTCATTGCAAAAACTGTCAAACCAGGAGGACCGGCTCTAACAAAAACAACGACTAATAAGGGTCATTTTACCAATATTGATTCAGGCACATTGTAATGAAGATTAAAGGAATGGGTAAAACGTAGTTGGGTAGTAGGGTAGCTTGAGGACTGAAAGACGATGCTGAGTGGTACTTGTAATTTAGAATCGTGTGTAGACAGATGCTAACAAAATGATAAGCCCGAGATCACTCACTTGCGAAATGTAAATAGCGCGTTTTCAGAATAGATCTGTTGGATTTATATAAGAAACTAATTTTTTTTTTTAATTAACCTATGTCGTCCCACTGCTGGGCAAAGGTCTCCCCCAAAGACTTCCAATGTTCCCTGTCCCGAGCTTCTTCCCACCATGCTCTTTCGAAGGCGTCTAGTTCGTCGCGCCAACGCTTCAGGACACGTAACCAAGAAAATATATGTCTACACTAACTTTTTATAAGATAGTTCATTAAAATTTCGATCGATTTATAGTTTAGCTGAAACATCACTTTGCAGCTGAATCGTTATTTACTAAGTAGTACCTAAAATACAAAACAACCTAAACACCGTTGAAAAGTTACGGTTGAGCTGCGTTTACGGTTCAGTTAAGTTTGATAACTCTAACGTTGTTCAATGTTCATGAACACTGAAGTTAAATATATCATCAAAACTATAAACCATTTCAAAAACCTTTGAAACACAAGCAAAATAAACTAATGAAGTAGAAATTCAATTAATTATTTTTATTTATCACAAAATTAGGAATGCTCTAACAAAATTAAAACGCAGACGTATAAACAAATTAAGAACTCCATTCTCCAAATAATTTAACCCAAATCCGTGTCAATTAGTGCAAACAGATAAAATGTCAAATCAAAATGTCAAACGAAATTCACGAAACTATAAATTCTGGTTTTTATCTTTAGAAATGGTTTGGCGACTAATTTAAGGGCGTGTTGAAACACAAATCAAATTGATTTTGAGAGATTTTTGAAAATAACGTACTTCTCTTAAGTACTCGTATTCAGTAAATCTATCGCCTAAAAGTAAGTAAGTACCTACCTATTTCATTATTGCCTTATGTAAAATAAAATTCATAAAGTCCAAAAATCTACTTTTCTTTACTGTCACCAGTGTACTTTACTATACATACTCATAATACTTTAGTAATACGGATTATTTATTTATTTATTTAATTAAAACGGTCACACACAACCAGTTACACTAATTAATTAAACACTACCAATTAAAAATGTCAAAACACAAAAATTAAATAGATATCGTGAAAAGTTGTACTATTTTTTATTGATAATTTATTAAATAAATAATTTTAAAATGTATTTGTTTAGATTTATTTTATGAATTATAATTAATATGTATTTATATATTATATACTCTTACTTTGAGAATACGTCCAGTCCAGGAAAATGTATAGTAAAGTACACTTGCATGAAAAACACCTAAACAATTTTATCTTTTGAAGCAGCATCTAGAAGCGACAGTTAATTTTACGTGACATAAATAAAAACGGAGGGCATTCCCTCGAAGGGAAAAAATAACAAACATATCTCTCAAAGTAAGAAAACAAACAACGTGTGTTAACATCTGTCGCGGCACGAGCGGTACAGACGCGAACAGAACGCTTAGCATCAGTTCAACATTTGTGAAGAGAACAAACATTTGTGTTGGCAAAACATAGATGTTTGTTCTGTGTCTGGGTGTTTCTATGTATTATAAGTATGTATTTACAAAAAAAAAATGTATGTATGTATTCTATCAGCCATCTGGTTTCCATCGTACAAGATTTGCTTAGTTTGGGACTAGATGGCGTTGTGTTAAGTGTCCGTGAATATTTATTTATTTATTTATTTATTCTTGATAGCGTGAGACTGATTAAAAATATTTACAACACTGTGTAAATTTTTTTGACCCTTTCGTTCAATGTACGTTCCATAAAAACTGAAAACATGGGATAACCTTCGTGTGATTTATCAATGACAGAATCAACATATTTAGTGAAAATTAAAACAAAATGCAGCTCGCTGTTTTTTTTTTCTTGCTATGCTTTTGTTTGTAATGATGTAGACTGGTGCTAAAGGTAACATCTACAGAGAAAAAAGGGAACTAGCTGTCTTCTGAAGTATGATATTTCATTGTTATTGACTTTCTTAATTTAAGTCTGGAAATAAATTGGTGGGTGTCTTTGAAATTGCTTTATAAAAAGAATTGTGATATTCTAAAAATTTTAGAAAGTCGCAATTTTATAGATCTTTTTTTGCGGGATGGATTAAAATGGACGTATTCTCAAAGTAAGAGTATATAATATATATAAATACATATAAATTATAATTCATAAAATAAATCTAAACAAATACATTTTAAAATTATCTATTTGATAAATTATTATAAAAAATAGTATAACTTTTCACGATATCTATTTAATTTTTGTGTTTTGACATTTTTAATTGGTAGTGCTTAATTAATTAGTGTAACTGGTTGTGTGTGACCGTTTTAATTAAATAAATAAATAAATAATCCGTATTACTAAAGTTTGGGGGAGACCTTTGCCCAGCAGTGGGACGACATATGTTAATTAAAAAAAAAATACTAAAGTATTATGAGTATGTATCAGTATCCACTATTTTACTCAAAGCATAATTATCAAACTAGTAAGTAAGTAAATTAAAATATTATTTTGATAGTGTCAACTCTCTAGTTTTAATTACTTAAATAAAGTAATATTAACTCTTTATTTTAATTTCCTCCTATATTATATAATTATATTGTATTATTAGTCAATTTTTTCCATAATCGGTCCCTCATTGTTGAGGATTTTATTTCAACAATCTTTATATTTTTACCACTGCTTTTTGCACTCGACTGTACAGAATACTTGAAATTCAATACGTCAGTGTTGATTGCAGTTAATTATAAATCCGTCCCCCTTCCATTGTCCGACCTATTTTTACATCCTCCGGGTTTCTTTTCTTCAACGAATACTGACCTTTATTTTTTCAAGAATAAGAGGTATAATTAACTGGCAGTTTTAAATGTTTCAGGTTCTTTAATGTTTACTCTTCCTAAATCAAATCTAAATCAGTGTTTAAAAGCTTTGAGGGTATTACTTCCGCTGATAAAATGTTTTACCTTGTTCGTGAGTAATAAAATAATCTTGTTCTCTATGACAAATTGACTTGTAAATAAATAGTCTTATTAAATTTAAACATTTCACATTTCAAATTTCACATTTCACATTTCACATTTCAAATGTATTATTACATAAACACTAATCTAAATCTCCTTGATTTTACTAGACAAGCAGGGTCTGACGTGTTAAAAAGGAGTAACTCCATAAAAATGTCATATACTCCGTCATTGTTTGTTCGATCCTTTTTAACCAATTTATGAGGGGAAGTTATATTTTTCTACTCAATTCTACCCCTTTGCGGAGATAAGAGAATGAACCAAAGTCCCCCGTTTTAACCGACTTCAAAAAAGAAGGTTCTCAATTCGGTTGTATTTTTTTCATTGGCTGTATAAGTGTAACTGGAAAAAACAAGTCATCCACGTACACCACATTGCGTATTTTGCTTTACTGTAGTGTTTACGATCAATGGAACAGTCACAATGAACTGCTATCATCATCATCATTTGATGATGAAGCCGTATCAAATTGAAGGCTGTTTTTCCAGTTTTTTAAGCTTAACATCAAAATTTATTTTTAATGTTTTTTGTTTTATTTTCGTATAGTAATTAGATAGAGTCAATTCGCCCACGTAATATCCTTCAGCTCTAAGTAAACAAGTCATTAATTCAGCTGTCCCTCTCAATACCCGAATTAGCCGGATTGTTTCGGATCTGAATTTTCAACAACCGATACTGAACTAAGCGATTTGAATAATTGGAGATTAGTAGGTTCGTTCACACAATATAATAAATTTAATTATTTAAATAAATATTTAGTATACGTTCTCTTTGTACAAACATAGTTTATTATGTTTGAAGTGTTTCTGTTCAGGTTCAATTGTTCAAAAATTTTAATGTACTTAAATCTACTATTTTCAATTCCCAACACTACTATAGTGGTATGGTTCCGTCCCACCCTACCCCCAGGAGTATGGCCAGCGGTATGGTGGGTCTGCTGAAGTGAAAAATATTTAGTTTAAAATAGTTCAATAGTTATTTTATTGATAGAAATATTTTAAATAGGACGAACGTGTATTAGTATAATATATCATGCATTTTACTCCTAATTAAAGGTGCTGGGCAAGCCTACTCCATCTAAACATTGTCCCAGGCACTAGTGTCTCGTTATGTAGGCATAGGTTGCCTCCTGAAGCTGTATAAATAATCTTCAATAGATATAAAGGCCTAAGATACTCCTAATTAAGTAAGTAGTTTGTTTTGAAGATATACAGCTCAGAAAGATATTGCTGACTAGTGTTTTTTTACTAAATTATTAAAAACTCTTAAATTATTTTAAAGATAAAAGCGTTAAACGAGCTAGGTAAGTCATAAAAATAGCTTGAAAGTAAATTAGTGCATCAAATTGCCTTGACTCATTAGAAGCGACGTTCGAATTAAGCTCTTTGATATATTTTTTTTAGTTTTTAATTTTTTTAGTATAACGAAGAGAAGAACGGGTTTTACACATTTTGTATTTTTTTAATGAAGTCTATCTACATAAACATACGTACAAGATGACCAGCGGGCCTAAGATGCGCACCGCAAGATATTTGTCATGACGTTCTGTCAAAATGTAAGCATTTTGTACCAGTTTAGGAACTATAGTAGGTGCCAAATAACACCGCAATACAGGTCATTCACCCACCTTCACCACGATGTCGCAAAATTCAATTTATGAATGGCTAATTCTGTCGCTTTCCATACAAACCTATTGCATTATCTGTTGTCCTAATGGTGTCGAAAAAACGCGCCATAATGAACACTTTTGACACTTCTTAGTCGTCGTACCTCTCTCAGGACGAGATAATAGTCATGCAGAAATGTCAAAAGTTGAAAATTCAAAGGCGCGGTTTCTCGACAACATTACCACAGACAATGCAATAGTTCCTAAACTGGTACAAAATGCTTACATTTTGACAGAACGACATGACAAATATCTCGCGGTGCGCATCTTATGCCTGCTGGTAAAAAACTATAGCCTTCTTCTTCTTTTTTTTTATTTATGGCTTTTGTTCGTCATGTTGACAGACAATTTTGTCAATATAAAAGTCAAATGTTTGTAGTTATAGATTACAAAATTGCCTATCGCGTGATACAGAGTAGTTTAATTCCTAAATTCGATACAATAATTGTATCATAAATAGAAATCCACCAAATTAACATTTTCTTGTATCAATAAGTACCTACTCCGGGCAATATACATAAGCCTTATACAACGAAGAAAGTACTTATAGAAAGACATCCGTAAATGCACACAAAGCTTCAATACCGAAATCCAGCCATAAATGGCTTTGACATAACAAGAAACACGTCCCAAATTGCTTCTACGATTCTCTTTGGTCCTTTGATTCTCAGAAGTCATGCGATTTATTTATAGAGCGATCTGTAAATCTTGACAAATGCGAAACATCTAAGTTGACTCACAAGGGGAACTTTAAAAATGACTATTTTGTATTTGAATTTATTTTGGTTTACGCTTTGAACCTGGATTTTAAGTAGAAATTTGTCAGTGAAGGCACATGTAGATTTAAAATTATCAGCTATGCATAACAAATCTTTTTCTCTATAAGTTAGCTCTACGTTACAACGAGATTAATATCCCCATAATTTGGGTTATGTTATCTATAAATGGGCATATTAATTTATTATTTTTTCTTAAAACTTTGAATTAATTCGACGTCGTTTTTGCAAAAGAAAACATATAAAAGCGGATCATTTATCTCAGTTCTTGCCAACTTACTAAAAGTACCAAGCCAATTTTTGAGCCTGTTCCGAATTTGAAAATGTCAAGTCATAGGACTCATAGGCCTAATACTAACTTCTTAAACGGCTGTTTAAATGAATCAATAAAATCACACTTTGTTTTATAAAAAATTGTGACAGAACAAGTCCCTTTATGCCGTATCGCAAATACGCATTCGCAAGTTTCATTCGACCCAAGCTTAGAAAAATCAATTCAAATATTGTATAGGAACTGCGTTGATTTAACCCAGTTTTAACCCTACCTTAACCCATTTTCGCCACTGTCTCTTTCAAAAACCAGTTCTCTCTTTCTTAGACCTCTTTCTAACTAAATCATACTTTTGATATTCTTTAGGCACACCAGGACCACACAACACGGATACACATAATACAATGAAACAAAAAACATATTATTATATTAACCTACCCTACTCCACAGACAATACAAATAGATAAATAAAGGAAAAAAAGTCGCAGGCATTGGCAGCAGGTAGTATTACTACACTCTATGCTACTGTCTTCTGTGCGGTGTGTACTGTGGCTATTAATGACCATCGGCTATACTAACCACCGGTCAGCGTTTCGATAAACTTGGTCTAATTCGCTTTATCTCAAAGTTCCGTATCTGCTGGTGCTACCTGGATCACGTAATTACCCTCTTTGTTTACGTTCTTTCCCGGAAAAAAGAAAAGTAAGGATTTCCCTTCGCTCGTTTCCTGTTTATTTTTTCACATTCCCCGAACTGCGATTCAGTTTCGATTATCTGAATACGTTTGTTTGGAATGTGTTGGAAATATTTGGGTTAAGTGGTTTTGATATTATCCGATTATGGTAAAACTAAAATTTTATCTACCAAGGCATAATGGCATAATATAGGTACGAGTAAGTGATGTGAGTTTTTACTAGATACCTAGGTAGGGGTTATTCCCATCGAGCCCACCGGCTGGCCTACTGGTGGGGCCGATGGGAAAAAAACCCAACGAATCCACTATGTAAATGAGTGGGCTCGATGGGAAAAAAAATGTCTACAGCTTGCTTGGGGAAGTAAAGATTGTTTGTAATCATGCATTTTGCTAGGAACCATCTACTAATATGTTTAAAAATAAAGAAGTACTTATATAAGAGACTACTTCAGGGTATGTCTGTCTGTCACAATAAACTTACTGAAAATACAACCCAATAATAAGATAAATAAAACATTGAGAGCATTTCCTGGCTATTTTATTTTCGATTTTCTACTTTATAACCGTACAAGTGTTTGTCCCGATACAAAGAGAAATAAAACGAAAACTAATTACACTCAGTTTATAAATTCTGTTTGAAACAAACTCTAAAGTTTTATCCGATTTTGAACTCTAAAACTGGTTTATAAAGGCTAGAATTCTTTGTATGGTTCTGTGTTTACGTGCACCACAAATCAAAAAGCAATCAAAGTGCATTTTATTCGTTCGTTCTATTTAGGGTTTGTTTCCTTCAATATAATGCTGAATGCTCGTTACCCATTTTGCAGTTGTCCATTTCAACGTGAATTCAACTCTATAGTTTAAGAAATATGACTCAAAATAGAAACTTTATTTAGATAATTTTAGTACAGTTTAAACATCCTCGTGTAGAGTGGTTGTAATGTTTAAAACATTGGTTTGAAGAACTTGAAGAGTTCTATTGTGTACTGAATTATGAATAAATAATAATAATTAACATATTACACAACGCCCTCTAGTCCCAAACTAAGCAGAGCTTGTACAATGGGAACACGAAAGGCAGAGCTTATACCAACTTAGCTATGAAGCTCAGAGATATTTATTGAAGTTATACTTCTAATGCGACTTCCAACAAGGTTGTGTTATTCGAGAGGACACAGACTTTGTCTCTTTTCTATTCGAGGGAATAGAAAGAGACAGAGACTAATACGCTACAATCAAATATAGATGGCATAGTTCAGCAATTCAGCATTTGACCGCCCGTGTTTTTGAAATTATAGTACGACTTCCAACTGACAGCGGGGGGAATAGGAAGAGACTAATCCGCTACAGTCAAAATATAATAGATGGCAGTGTTCATGCAACTTTTTACTTTTTATTTTGAAGTGAAAATTTAGTACTGCGTATTGGTTAATTACATAAAAATTAATACTAAATTAATTTCACATTAAACACAGAGCGAGAGTGAATGCGTGGCACTCGAAGTATAACTTCTTCCGCGCGGAGGGACTCCACGCACACGTTTTTTTATTTATAAATTTCACACAAACAAGTAATGCTAGGAGGACTTAATGCCAAGAACATTGTCTACAAGTCTTCCTGGGCGTGCAAAAAGATGGTATCTATATACCTATATATCTTTTTTTTTACGATTTTGATATACGCACCTTTAGATTATTCTACCTCTTATAAAGAAATCACTAAAGGTAACAAACTCAAGGTTAAAAACCTTCTATAATTCAGGAAGAGGCCTGAAAGCTAGAAATATAAATGTACCTCAAACGTAGGACCGAATGTTAAATAACCGAAATGTCTTAAGCCTAAGATCCACTGTAGCATATAAGATTTCAACTTCAACTTCTTGGGTTGTGGCTTTAGTGGCTAGTTGTCACAATTCTTCTCGAGTTCGCTAATACTAATGTCATGAAGATTTATAAACCTTTAACAAATAGACCAACGGGCCTAAGATGCGCACCGCGAGATATTTGTCATGTCGTTCTGTCAAAATGTAAGCATTTTGTACCAGTTTAGAAACTATTGCATTATCTGTGGTAATGTTGTCGAGAAACCGCGCCTTTGAATTTTCAACTTTTGACATTTCTGCATGACTATTATCTCGTCCTCAGAGAGGTACGGCGACTAAGAAGTGTCAAAAGTGTACATTATGGTGCGTTTTGTCGACACCATTAGGTACCACAGATAATGCAATAGTTCCTAAACTGGTACAAAATGCTTACATTTTGACAGAATGACATGACAAATATCTCGCGGTGCGCATCTTAGGCCCGCAGGTATTATTATTACAAAAGTAGATAAATGTTTGTTTATGTTCTGTCCATAAAAGGTTTTTTCAAATACAATTCTGATGATTGTTTGTGAATAAAATGAAATAAAATAATTATACAGATGTTTGTTCTGTGTCTGGGTGTTTCTATGTATTATAAGTATGTATTTACAAAAAAAAAATGTATGTATGTATTCTATCAGCCATCCAGTTCCCATCGTACAAGCTTTGCTTAGTTTGGGACTAGAAGGCGTTGTGTTAAGTGTCCGTGAATATTTATTTATATTTATTTATTTATTATACTTTCGACGTAGTATGAAGCCATATTACGAGAAGAGTACTAAACATGAATGTGGACGGATGTAGAAGTAGAGGTAGGCCAAAGAAAAGATGGATGGACTGTGTGAAAGAAGATATTATGAGTAAGAAAGTAGTGAACACCGAGATGACGGCTGATAGAGGAGAGTGGAAGACGAAGACATGTTGTACCAACCCCACTTAGCGTGGGACAAGGGTAGGAAGATGATGATGAAATATTATGATAAAAACAGTACAGGTTTTCTATTTATGTGTGCGAACTAAACCGCAGGCGGAAGCTTGTTGTCAAATAATTGGTGAAGGATATGGTTTATTGTACTCAGCAATCAAATACTATTTCTCAAAGTAATTCTCAATTAAAAATGTTTTTTTTTACCAATAATTTGGTATTTCGTTCAAATGATTTTCTTTTGCTCATTTAATTTACCTCCCTAAGGAAGCGGACCATTGTAGATATTTATTTTCCCATCGAACCCACTAGTGAGCCAGATGGGAAAAAAACTCCCATCGAGCCTACTCATTTGCTTAGTAATCTCGTTGGGATTATTTTCTCATCCGGCCTACCAGTGGGTCAGCCGGTGGGCTTGATGGGAATAACCCGTTTTTAAATATATTTTTTTTAATCTGGATTATAAAATTTAACGCTATGATGGACAGTAACCTTTACTGGTTGTTTAAGTGCGCCGATGCCTTTGGACCCTTTTTTTTTTTTTTTTTTTTTTTTTTTACGTGAGGAAATCCATCATGGATACCTACTGCTTGTTACAGCGGTAGGTTATGTCAGACTCTACTGACTAAAACCTCACGGTCCGTCGGGCACTTTTACTGGGGTCCGGAAATGTTGCCCGTAAACCTCGGAGGTATTCTAGAGATATGAAGATGTAATACTTAGCGGGAATTTCAGAAATCATTGAATCAGCAATTTATTCTGACGCAATTTATTTGAATTCTTATCTATTCATTTTCTTACGGCTCGTGTCGAAGTGAGAGAAAAAATGAAAACTGTATATTACGATTGAAACAGACAGAGAGAGAGAGAAAAGTCCCAAGATTTACGTGAAAGCTAGTCAGACATGGACAACTGCGTCGGGCTAGTATGGCCTGACCCCATACTGGCCTGTCCCCGATGTTGATTACCGAATAGTTACTACATCGTCAATGGACGGTATAACAGCAAACAAGTCGGGGTGTGTCTTTAGGCGACACTTATAGCAAGCGAGAAAAAAACTAACGCGATCTCGAAAAAAAATTTCATATAATATATATGAATTGTTTTTTCGAGATCGCGATTTGAATACATATTAGGTATTCCAATTCCATTAGAATTATATTGCTGAAGCGCAGTGCGTCAGGACGCTGCGCTTTATACAAAATGTATGGAAATGTATGGCTTTTCATACAAAATGTATGGATACGCGTCACGACACGCCCTGACCCAATAATATAATTCCGGCTTGACGCTGATTGGTTCGGTTGTCAGAACGCTTCCTGTCAAATGTTTCAATCTGACACAACCTGTCATATTTGGTTTGACCAGTTTTGACATATTGATACAAAATGTGACATTGGCAAAACTGCGGGCAACACTGCAAAGGCCACAGACAAGAATTGACACACTGATAGTCAAGCCATAAACCAAAAAAGTTGAAGTTAATTTGACATACTGATAATCAGGTGATACAAACAAGACACATTTAATTTTGTATCACACAAAGCCCGTGAGGGGTTAAGTGCACGTAACGCGTTTTCCTGTTAACATCGACTAAGGAAACTACCTCAACATCCCAATGCTACTAAGGGCCGTAAGATCAAAAGCAGTTTAAACTATGGGTTTCGTTAACTACGATTACATTTGATCGATGGATTAATCTACTGTCATCTCTGTCAGTTTAAGCTACCGATGGTCGATTATGGCTAGCGTCCACAGACCCGCATCGCACGCAATGGATATTAGTTTGCCTTGTATAAAAACTCGTCCGTACGGTGCGGATCACTGGACGCAGTTGTATGAGTTTTTATATAAGGCAAACTAAAATCCGTTGCGTGCGATGCGTCCGATGCGGGCCTGTGGACGCTTGCCTTTAACTACCATTGATCATGAAATAATCGGAGACTGGAGATTAAACTCTATTTCGTGGTTTAAACCACTATTGATCTTACGGCCCTAAGACCAGCAGTACTCAATAGGTAAACAAATCAGCCAATCAGAAAAGACCAAAAGCTAAATCAAAGCGTGCAACCAATCGAACACGCTATTTATTTTCCCGACATGTGTTTGCGATTGTACCCAGCGACCGACAGCTGTTAACATACGCCCGTGTTTTTCTTTATTTAAGATATCTGTTTGTTACTTTTTGTACGAAAACGCGGCGCCTCCGGTCTCTCACTTATTATTTATGACGGTGAATGTACCCTTACATTGAAGTAGAGATTGCAGAATAGGTTAGCTAGATGATACATCGAGAAAATAAAGTGACGAAGGGCTGCATTTGCAATTCAAACTTACCTATATCAAAACAACTTTTAATGACTGTATTTCATAGCCTGTAATTTAGTATAATTCAGAATCTTGCTGATGTTTGATGTTTATCCATAATAGTTTTGTAGCGCCATCTATCTCGCTACATAAGAACTAATATGAGAAAAATCCTAGATCGCGCAAACGAAGTTATCACGGAGTTTGAAAATAAGTAATACTACCGAATACCATCCGTCGGTCCTCGGACCCCAAGCCAAAGGTCGCTCGGCGTGGAAGATCTTCCCTTTTCGTAGGAGGACACCTATCCTACCATGTTCTCCTCAGTTTTTTTAGAAAATTCCCTAAACAATTTATCAATTATTCGGTTTTCTTGGTATTTCGAAACTGATGGAGATACATACACAGAGCTTTAAGACTTGTTTCTACTTACTTACTACAACAAGTCTCCTTCCTGGAAAATGGGAACGCTTCCAGCACTTTACTTCCTCGTTTCAAAATGTACGCTCATGTAGAGATCGGACAAGTTTCCCCATAACTCAAACCACTCGATTTGCTAGCGGACTTTATTATTTGCGTGCGCTGATACAGGACGATAAAGTCTATAGCACACTTGCTTTGTGTACGATAAGGGGTTTTCTCATAGTTTACATTGAAGCAATGTGTGTTGATGGATGTGCTCTGTGAGATAATGCAACTGAGATAAGCAAAGGTAATTAATATCAAATTTAACTCATCGAAAAAACTATGTCGTTTTTTTAATAGCTAGTTAAAACCTATGACAGGCGTCATGGCTCAGTCGGTAGTAACTCTGCCTTCCGTGCTGTGGGTTGTGGGTTCGATCCCCATCGAGAATAAACATTTGTGTTGGCAAAACATAGATGTTTGTCCTGTGTCTGAGTGTTTCTATGTATTATAAGTACGTATTTACAACAAAAAAAATGTATATATGTATTCTATCAGACATCTAATTCCATAGTACAAGCTTAGCTTAGTTTGGGACTGGAAGGCGTTGTGATAAAAAATGTCCGTGAATATATATTTATTTATTTTATTTATGTATCTTTTTACAAGTTTATATCTTTGTACTAAAAAACTTTTTGTTATTACTTAGGTACCTAGTGGTTATAAATACCTATATGTTCTGGGCAAGCTTACTAGGTGCAATAATGAGCACTACAGCGTTCCGTTCATCGGGGCATGGGTATAAAAGTGGCCCCTGACGCTGTATAAATCATCTAAATTAAATGCAAAGGCCTGCTTATAGTGGTTATAAATGCAATTCAAAGCGGAAAATGTAAGACAGCCTAATAATACACCAGAGAACAAAGCATACAAGTCAATGCCTCCAATCATCTTAGCATTTGTAAGGCGTCTCTTATTAGTTCCAAAGGAAAAGTACTAAGGTAGCAGAAGCAACCAAGCTGCGTATAGTCCAAGATTCAAATAAATATGTCACGTGACTCCTGCGTATAAAGCCGCGTATCGACTACGCGCTCCTAGAAGACGGAACATTGGCGCGCGTTCCGGCCGCGCGCAATGGATACCGATTTGGAACGCACGAACGTCGAATGGGCCGTTCCAGCGGCCGGCGGTTTTTTACCGCGCATCAAAGGAAGCTCAGCTGTGGCGCGCGCGCCAGTTCAGACGGAAGTTTTTCAATTTGTGTGTTCGTTGCGTTCCGAGCGATGGATAATCAGAGTTGTTGTAAATTAATTCAACTTTATGGTACAAAAGAACTGCTGTGGAATAGCAAAAGTTCTTTATATTATAATAAATCGCTCAGAGAAGACGCTTGGAGAGACTGCTGCTCGTACACGACTGGCCTGCATGTTGAACAACCGAGCACTGGAACAGTTGCCACGCGCGCCACGCGCGCTCAGTTGAGATCATCTAAATATTTGGAGCGCGTTCCGCGGAACGCACTCTCGGCGCGCTCATTCATATAGCGCGCGCCGGGAGCGCGCAGTCGATACGCGGCTTAATAGTCCGAGATTCAAATAAATATGTTACGCAACTCCTGCGTATAATATAAACACCTGTCACGTGACTCATGCGTATAGTCCGAGTTCAAATAAAAATGTCAAGTGACTGAGTCTAACGGTTTCAACGAAAAATTGCGCAATAAACGAAATAGCGCTTTCATAGGTAGTATTTCAATAGCCATCGGCTACTCGCAAGAATACTTTTACCCACAATAAATCTAATAAATGGATATTGAAATGAGGAGGGTTGTCCCGAACAGATCCCGTAGCTAGAGCTTTGGATTTCTGAAAAACATTGACCGTTGTAATGACGTTTTAAGTTGGTATAAGCTCTGCCTTCCGTGCTGTGGGTCGTGGGTTCGATTCTCACTAAGAACAAAAAAAATCGAGAAATCGCCACTGCTACGTCGTAGCAGTGGGGGTTACTGGGTTAAAAAAAAACTGAAATCCCCACTGGTTAGGATTTCTTAGTGGGGATTTCTGGAATATACCAAAAATTGGTGTGGGGAAAATAGGGATGGTTGTTCTATGTATGGGTGTTACTATTTATAATACAAAAAAAAATATTATTTGTATTCTATCAGCAATCTAGTTCCCATAGTACAAGCTCTGCTTAGTTTGGGACTGTTTGACAATTTAATAAATTTTTTGAGGTAAGAATTCGATAAATTAATATATTTTTTTTTCTTTAAAATCATTTTAACTACTTCACATTATTAACTGACTCTAACAAACATAAATTTGGTCTAAACATAACTGTTTATCACAATGTTAACTTTAAAATGAATCTGCAGTTCGATTTCATATGGTTATAGACTGAACCGCTATTTACGATCGTAAAAAAACGGTAGCAGTATTTAGTGATACCATAGCTCTAGGGTTAATAAAATACATTTTGTAGGTGCAACATTATCCTTTGTGAGGCCATGTTTACATTGTATTGGTATTGCCAATTTCTATGTTATATCGCACAATATGGCTGACATTTCGTCGTCAAATTTTCATGTTTCAGTAAGGTACGAGTTGGCAGCGGGCGACATGAGGCGGCAGCGGACGACGTGTCGCGGCGACACTACTGGTTTCTGTGTATTTCTATGAAATTCCCCCCGTAGTTAGCGACACGAAGCTAGCGACGCGTCGTCGAGCGACAGACGTCAGTTTCATAGAAATACATAGAAAATGACGTAACGACGTGTCGTGGCGACATGAAGCGACGACACGTCGTCTGCTGCCGCCTCACGTCGCCCACTTCCAACTTGTACCTTTAGAAAGTAGCACTGGTAATATTACCTTTAATAACATAGGAACTACAAAAGAAATAAGATTCAACGTTTACTATTTTTTAATCTGAAAAGTCGTGTTTTGTGTTTTACGACACTTGAATGAATGAACGAATGAATGAATGAATGAATGAATGAAAACGCTTTATTGTACCTACATAAATAACACCGAAACATATTCCTATGATATAAACAAAACAGGTTGCATTAAATGTACAATGGGCGGCCTTATCGCTCAATAGCGTTCTCTTCCAGGCAACCTTTGGACTTGATACTCAAAGGAATTGATATTGTTTCACGATGAAAAATACAGTCAAACTAGAATCACTTATAAAAAAATAAAAAACCTTAATAAAAATTAACGTTATTAATATTTAACCTTAATAAATATAAAATAAAAAACCCTTCTTTTTTTTTAAAAAAAGTTTTTAACTTTGGAGACCACAGATTAGTTAGTAACTAAGTAGTTAGTAACACAATACACCGATTTCATAATATTTAATTTTTTTTGGCATTATTCAATCAAAAAGCGTGGTTGTTCAACTTTTCAGTTTTACAACACCCTGTTAACATAGACATAACCATAAAAAAAAACTCTTAAAAGAGCTTTGTAATATAGAATGTGTATTCTGCAGCGTCCTTGTGACAAGCCATCGGAATAAGTACCTGCAATAAACATTAAGCTCGTACGTAGGAGACCCGTACAAAGGGCTTGGCATCGCTACCATGCATCCGTTGCACACTGTAAACATCAATCAATGAGAAGTGCACAAATATGACATTACCAAAAATATAAAAAGCTTTAAAAAAATACCGACACGCTTGAATATTCCTAAGCAGTATGATTGAAAGATTACAACACCGCAACTTCAATAAATTAACCGAGAGGAGAAAGTGACCGATTACCGTCGAGGGTGTCGTTTGAAGCCCGATCCGTAGGCGAGGGCTTTAAAACACCCGAGATCGGGAATCGCACTTTCTCTCGAGTGATACATAGTGCTTTATACTACACCTACGAGGAAAATAAAAAACTAAAACTGAATCCTCAAACAACACACAAGTTGAAAATGGCGCCAATGGCGTCTGCAATTTTCACATGTTCTTTTTTCAAATTGTTTATCCTGCGGCCGCAGGGTCGCACTGCCAGCCCGACACCGTCCAACACACAGCTAGTGGCCAGTGTCATTTTGCGAACTTGGAGATAAAAACTCACTGTAAAAACTTTTTGGCTTTTGATATTTAGGTAACCGGCGCATAGTCTTACCCAAAATTAAAAAAGAAAAACCACGTATGAAATGGATTTTCATACACTTTTCTCTCCCGCTCAGATGCGTTTTCTCCCCGCATATTTGTTCGATATGCAATGACGTACTTTCTACCGTAAATTTGATAAAGTATCAAGGTACTTTCCAAGCAGGTGTAGTATAAATAAATAAAAATATGTCAAAAAGAAGGACATAAACGCGAAACGATCGGATTATTTTTGATATTCAGAGAAACTTTTTGTTCACTTTAACTAAAATCTCTTTTAAACATTTACTTCAGTCAAAGTAGTCCTCAGTTTTCTAATAATAAGGAGCTTTCTTTTGTTTTCTATAGAAATAGATCAGATAAGAATAGATAGGTACTTTCACGTCAGTATTGATGCCTTTGTGGGCACGGCTTCAAAGAGTCTCTATTCAGCAAAATAAGGTTTTGATTGACGTGTTTTTTTTGGGGAATACGAGAAACGTTTGTGCTATTGGACGAATTTAAGAACGTATTTGAGTAAAAAACTACTTTTAATGAGATCTAAAATAGAGGAATAAAATATTTGTACTTACTTAGTTACTTATTACTTAGAGTATAAGACCACCCGTATATTTTTTTCGATCTCGCTTAATCTTTGGTAATGATCTAGAAATAGCGGTAATCAGATTTTATTATTAAATTTATACTTAGTGAGTATTATAATACACACTCATCTCAATCATTATATAGAAGGTCTAGAAACACACAAAGCACACCCTAGATAGATGGATAGAATATTCTTTATTGTACACCACTTTTAAGTAAACAAAATAACAAAAAAATACCATAATTTGGTAATACGATCAAAGTTTTAGGAGGTAGGTACAATGGGCGGCCTTATAGCTTAAAGCAATCTCTTCCAGGCAACCTTTGGATGGACAGGATCTGATACACAAAACACGGACGGGGCATAAAAAATAATTTGTATTATTAAAATAAAATTAATCTATACATCTATACATCTATACATCTATACAATCTATACAAATATTATAAAGAGGAAAGGTTTGATTTTTTGTTTGTTTGTTTGTTTGTATGAATTGAATAAGCTCCGAAACTACTGGACCGATTAAAAAAATTCTTTTACCATTAGAATCCTACATTATCCCTGATGAACATAGGCTATATTTTATCCCGGAATTCCCACGGGAACGGGAATTACGCGGGTGAAACCGCGAGGCGCTGCTAGTTAATAAATATAATCAAAAAGTACATAGTGATACCTACATAAACTAATACATAATATATTATTAAATATTTATAATAAACATACATAAACCTAGATAAATAAATAAATACCTATCTGAATAAATACTATAATTTAAAAGAGAAGAAATCCTTAGTGTGTTTCTAGATCTTCTAACTTGAAAATAACTAGCATTGACAGGCGTCATGGCTCAGTCGGTAGTAGCTCTGCCTTCCGTGCTGTGGGTCATGGGTTCGATCCCCACCGAGAACAAACATTTGTGTGGCAAACATAGATGTTTGTTCTGTGTCTGGGTGTTTCTATGTATTATAAGTATGTATTTACAAAAAAAATATGTATGTATGTATTCTATCAGTCATCTAGTTTCCATCGTACAAGCTTTGCTTAGTTTGAGACTAGAAGGCGTTGTGTTAAGTGTCCATGAATTTTTTTTTTTTTTTTTTTTTATTTGAAAATGATCTCAAAGATTTAGAAGCTCTTTTATTTCTCAAAACATAAAAAAGGCAAGCTGAACTATAAAAAACGGTTCTGCTCACGCCTCTTAGCCATATACATGATCTATGGTCATTGTATATTGGGTTGAGCGGCGTCAGTGCCGACAATATATTTGGGCAAGTACTTTTTTTTTTTTTTTTATATTAGTAACGCCCAGCGCACAAATCGGCCCAACATTGTTAAACTGTTTTGAAGCTGTGTTTGTAGATGAGAGGTATCCAGATGAAAGGGCCTTGTCATAATTATTACGAGTTTACAGGTGTACTTAGTAGGTAGACTTTAGTTATCTTAATAAGTACCTAATAGTATAACCATACCATATGACCGCGATATGACCGCCCATTATACGTAATATAATATACACCTTACAAACTAATATGTGTCGCATATTAGTTCGTAAGGTGTACCTACGTACAATAAAGTATTTTCATTCATTCATTCATTCATTCATACCATACTACTATTATTATTATAATTTTTGCGTTAATCAAACCTTTCATGATAACCCTTCTCTCTTTTTATTTGATGTATATTTTTTGTTAGTGTCCTACGTTTGTGGTTTTATATGTTAATCCGTTTTGTTCTCGGCCTCTTGCGACACAGGGTAGACCTAGTGCGGGGACCATTGGTAATTTTAAGTATTATTATGTAACTACTCTTTTGGTAATAAATGAATTTGTGTTTGTAGAATCGCTAGAGAAATAATGACTCACTAGTTCCCATTAGTATGAGTAAACTATTAGGTACCTAGGAATTTTCAATAAAAAGCCACACAGTTACAAAAATTTATAGAAATACATTTTTGACGTGTTTGCCCTAACGCCATATCGATTGTATTTTTTTTTTACATTTTTTCGACCACCACTTACCATTTTGTCGGTGCCTCAAAGATCACGGTGTCAAAAGTGGACTTTCATTTATGTAAAAAATCGTTTGGTGAACATTTGCGCCGTAAACAAGAACGCACTCTCAATCCAAGACTTCAGGACAAACAACTCATAATTCCAGTTAGTAACAAAATGGTGACAAAGCTGAACGGAACCGACACAGCTTTTGATGAACCTCCTAAAGTGAATTTAAATTTTGTAACAGTCTGAAATACCTATTTTAACGGGTTTATATTGCGAGCGAAATTTTAATAGGCTTTTATACATTTTTGAAGTACTTTCCTTTATGGTCGGGTTATTTTATGAGTTTTGAATAGTTCAGGAATCTATTAAACTTGTTTGAGTTATGGATTCTGAAGTGTTTTATGATTTGTGAAATTACTATTTATAACTTAAAGGTCTGATAAATATTGAACTGTTTAAGGGCCGGGTTCAATAACAGTGAGGAGAACATTGTAGGATAGATGTCCTCCTACGAAAAGGGAAGATCTTCCACGCCGAGCGACCTTTGGCTCGGGGTCCGAGGACCGATGGATGGTATTCCGGTAGTATTACTTATGTTCAAACTCCGTGATAACTTCGTTTGCGCGATCTAGGATATTTCTCATGTTAGTTCTTATGTAGCGAGATAGATGGCGCTACATCACTCCCTTTCCAGACCGGAGGTCGATCCGTTGTTGGTAGCAGCGTCGATGAAAGCCAAGTTGTGCCAGCGTTGCTCATTGTCTACGGTGAGTCGAGACGTGGTGAGCAGATGCGATGCGAAGCGTTCATTGTCTACAGTAAGTTGAGACGGAACGAGATGCGCTTCTTGTCTACGGTGAGTCGAGACGAAACGGTGCGGTGGCGTTGCTGTTGGCGTGAATCTGGCGGGTCTGCGGTGAGTCGAGACAGGTGCTGGGATTCATGTGCTGGATGTAGCAACGATGAGGAGATGTCGCGATAGCCTGCTTGTCCAGGAAGCTGACTGTTGCGGCTGCGATGGAACTGCGGAGGCTGCTGGCTGATGATTGCTGCTGCTGCTGCATGGCTGATAGAAGCTGGGAGGATGAGAGAAAGTAGATAGATGATGATCCGGCTAGATCGGCTTGATGGTTGAAGAAGGTTGTGCGTGTTCAGGAAACTCCAGTCGTCAGGCTTCGGCAGCTGTTCCGTAGTGGTTGACGGCTGGATCACGTCGGCTGGTCACCAATGAGGTGAACATGGTAGGATAGGTGTCCTCCTACGAAAAGGGAAGATCTTCCACGCCGAGCGACCTTTGGCTCGGGGTCCGAGGACCGATGGATGGTATTCCGGTAGTATTACTTATGTTCAAACTCCGTGATAACTTCGTTTGCGCGATCTAGGATATTTCTCATGTTAGTTCTTATGTAGCGAGATAGATGGCGCTACAAACAGTATAATGTATAGTATTATATAATCTGTGGTATAATTAAGAGCTACCTACATGATTATAAGTCGTTAGTAAAACATTTAAAACACAGTCAACCTTAATGTAGATGATTATAATGATGAAAAGATGTGGGTATGTTATTGAACGAGATTACTCGTAAAATATACGAAAGCGTAAAAAAGAATGTGACAAAAAAAGACAGTCGATAAAATTAAATACCAATAACTTTTATTTTTATCAAATTTTATACAACAAACCTTATTATGGTGAACACTGTAAAACCTTAAAAGTTTGTCTCAGTGCCTGCAGACACTGGAGCTTTTACACTTAAGTCTGGAAATACATTTTATTTATTTATTTAATACTTTATTGCACAAAATTATTAATATGTTACAAAGGGTGGACTTAATGCTGAAAGAATCGTCTGCAGCCAACCCGAACGTGGTGGTGTAACGAGGACGTTGGTGTGCGACATTACAGAGAATAATATTGATCTTACATAAAAACTAAGAGCTATACCTACTACATAATTTAATATATATATGTATATATAAAACAAATTAATAGAACATTTATCTGAAAAACGCTACATATCATACACATAATACATTATATAAACATATGTATACATATATTGCATGTATACCTAGTAGCAACAATAATATGATAAAATGGTTTAGCTAGGTAAATACCCATTTAAGCTTTATTTCTGGTCTAGTGAATCTACTCGATTGAAATATATCAAATTAAAGGTATAAACAAAATGATAGCCCGAAACAATTTTCATAAGCCTGTAATCTTGATCAAAAGTGTTGTTTAATCATCAACTCATTGAATTCATAAGCTCCAGTAGATCGTGAACTGAAAACCCCTTTTCAAATAACGTCATTGTGTACAGAGGGCCTAGTACGAGTTTTGGTGTGTAACCCTGGTGTAAAACGTCTGACGGCCAGCACACCAGTTTGTGCTGCATAGTGAGCTCGATGGGATTTTTTTTCCCATTCGGCCCACCAGGAGGCTGGCCGGTGGGCTCGATGGGAATAACTCATTTGTCAGCACACCAGTATGCGCTGATTTGTATGGAGACACTGAGCGGAATCTTTGAGAAGCTTAGCATGGGAGTACGAGCTTGGTGTAGACCAAGCTTCTCAAAAAATCCGCTCAGTGTCTTCATACATCTAGTACCCATAGTACAAGCTTTGCTTAGTTTGGGACTAGAAGGCGTTGTGTTAAATGTCCGTGAATATTTATTTATTTATTTATTATACAAATCAGCGCATACAGGTGTGCTGGGCGTCAGACGTTTTACACCAGATTTACACACCAAAACTAGTACTAGGCCCTCTGAGATTAATAATGTTGAGCTGAAGCACCTAAAACTCAATTCTAGTTGAAGTAGTTACACAAAAATTCCGATTTAGTCTCGATATCATAAAAGGTCAACGAGATTTTTACCTGCCTTTACCTACAATAAGACTTGAAAACGTAATAGGCCCGAGTAAGTAATAGTGGGTATATTTTCGTGTAATATTTCTTCAAATGATTTAGGTATATGTACCGTGGTCTAGTCGTTGACAAAACTTCAAAGAAGATAATTTTTATTGTATTTACCAGTCGATTTGTCAATAGGCCGTATAGGCCGCGGCCTAGGGTCGGCAGATTTCAGAGGACGCTCACTCGATTTCGGTGGATAAAAGTTAAACAAGTTCACTGGTTTTCTCATGGTTTTTAATACTAATACGTTAAATCCCTATAGAAACTCATTCATATCGAAAATTATCAATCCTAGGTACCTACCTACTGTTATTGTATCTATTTTATCTACATTATTATTTTAGAACGGTACATGGATCGGCGGAAATAAAGTGGCATACACTCATAAAAAATAGAAATCCGGTACTGATTACGAGAAATTACGTACGTTTCAAGAGCATCCATCCGCCCAATATCTCCTATTAGGTAAATAAGTAATGCCACAAGAACCTCTTACAACGCAACTTTTGACTCAATATACGTGTCACTGAACATTTTGATGTGTTACTGATGTCATGACGTCACTATGAAGATTATGAAGATTGTGACGAAGATCTAGTGACATTCACAACGAGCTATGCTACAAAATAAATATGATGACCGTCACAAGATGGTCGCATTTTTTTAGAGATTAAAAGCTTTAGTTTCGTGGTCGACTGCTTCGCTTTGTATTCGAGGACTTTTGTCTTTGATCAAAAGTTTTAGTTCCATTTAGGTACTTACCACACAAAACCAAAGTGGTTACTCAGATCAACTTTTTCTTGATCATTTTAGTTCGCGTGTATCTTTGAGTCAGTCAAGTTGGAAGAGTCGATATAGTGTTTACTTTTGTTAGCACTAACATTTAATTTTGTTGGATAATCTAGATGGCAGATTATCCGACAAAATTGAATGGTAGCGCTATGGGCACAGATCATTATTACTATACTCTATGGGTGATTGGGTAACCAACAGTGACAGATGTAATAAGGCCCTTACCAAACTATGACATCGACCAGCCAATCCTTTGTGCTAATACGATACGGATTAATACTGGTTTTGGACATTTTAAAATCTACCAGTTTATTTTAAAATATTACTTCTTACACACAATTGCTTGACTCTCCAAATATTCAAGGAACATTGACAAAAACTTTTTTCGAGCGGAAAGAACGAACGTTGTGACATGAAGATGTAAATAGATCTGCAGATAAGCCTCGATATATGGTAGCAATTTCCCCACTGAGGGGTGAACGGAAAGAAGGATATTCTGCCTCAGTCGGTCCTTTTATGCCAAATATTCTAAGGCTGGGTTCAAACAACGTAAATATTTTTTATATAGGTACGTCTTTTTTTGTAACTTTAAAGCTGTACTGCGATCATGTGCTTAATATTCTTTTACTTCCGCTCTATCATCTCACAGCAGAAGCCCAGTAGAATAATAGTGTATCTTTTGATAGCCACAGTGTAACCAAGACTTAATAAAATCAATGTTAGTGGAGTAAAAAATAAATAAAAATTATATTTATTTCAATGCGCAGTAAAAATATTCTTCTTGTTCTCAACCAAGTCAGGTAACCACAATGTTTGCGAATTTTGTTTATACCACTTGCAAATAAAACGCTCGAACTTCCAAAACTAACATACCCTTTAAGATGAAAGTTGAACATATTCATGCGAAGAGCAGAGCCACGGAAAATCGGTACTTACTCTGATAAAATACCTCAACGTGCGAGGGACTCGAGCTATCCACGTAAAAAAGGAAAATACTTAGCGTAGTAGATGTAACAGTTACTGGTTACCTATGAATGTGGCTGTTCCACTCTTATCGCGATGGGACTAATATTACGCCTCAACAGACGTAATATTAGTCAGATGATGGATTTCCTCACGTAAAAAAAAAGAGGATAGACCTATATGTTCACCAGTCATTATCATGACAGTGTTTGAACGAATTTTATACTTTGCTTTTGCTCAACATTCTTTTTTTTTGTAGGTTTCTAGCATTTTTATTACTGGTAGTAGGTACTTGCGTGATCGTTTGTTTGCGGTTAGAAAAATGCTCATACCGACATAATTGAGCTTACAAAATCGCTTCTATCCCACTGCTCAACTAGATTGCTTAACTGCGTCAAGTTGAGCAGTGGGTTATACGTTGTTATTACCAGGTATTACCCACTGCTCAACCGGTAATTGCTCAATTATTAATAGTTGAGCAGTGGGTAATACCCTCTGATCAACTTAAACCCGTAGTTAAGCAGTAGGTCATTATAGTTTGTATTATCGAAAATTTTATGCTCTATTTATAGCTCAACTATCAAAATGTAGAGTAAACAGCTGTTAACAAGAGGTACGATTGGACAAGCTCAAAGTTTCGTGGTGTGTGACGAGTTGATAGACTGCAAAACTTTCAGTGCAATAAGGTTTATTTTCCACTGTACCCTATATACAGTGGAACAGGTTACAAAATAGTTTAGTTTTCTCCGTTTTGAATACAAAAACCTTCGCTATTGTTAATGACCCGCAAACGGGGGAAAGTTCTATAATGCTTCTTTGTTTAGTTGATAGGAGAATAATATTTTTGTTCTACTTTCGGTTTTATTTTTCTTTATAACTAGTCTGGGAGCCAGTGACATTTTTTATGAAACAATTGTCGAGTTTTGACTTTTGTACGATATGAAGGCATTCTCATGGAAATAGATCCGAGATTTTGGATAAATAGAATGACTTGGATAAAGTCAAAGGTTTAGGAAACATGAATGAAGTAAAAATATTTGTGCTAATAAGTAAATAATAATTGCAAATGTACGAGACGTCCGACGCAAAAAAAAATTATAAATAATACGATTTATACAAAGTTATAGCCCATGTATGCTGATTTACTACTCAAGTAATGATCCGGACTCAAACATAGTTTTTTTACATGAAAACTACTCAAATATACTGATAAAGAATACGGGCCAAAGAAAATGGTGCTTTTCAAATACCTATCTCCTCTGAGGTTCAAGCGTAAAAAGCGAGTGCCTTGACCCATTCCTAAAAACTCAAACTACTTACAAAAGGCTATTAGATAGAAAAACGACAAAACATTCCGTTCCATACAACCCATTATGTTATCGCAGCTAAATGTCGGTTCGTGCTCATTTACAACGTAAAAATAATTGACCCACATAAATTGAGTTGCGCTGAACAATTTGCAAAAAGCTATTGCTGCTATAATTCACTGTCTTATCAGCTGATCTGAGGCACAGGGAAATGAGACACAGTCCAATGGTCTTGTTCTCTGTGGAAAACTGACAAAAATAGACTTGCTGACGTTTCGGACAAAATATTTTGGGACAAATTGTCCCAATTGTCACTTTTGATTTACGGACGTTTCGGACAAAATCAAATGGAAGCTGTTGAGTACAGTCAGTTAAACAATTTTTAAGCAAAATATGATGTAGCTATTTAAATTGCTTTGCGAGCGTGTGGTAACCTCAGACAGACCCTTTATTATTAGATCTTTCGATTTACTATTTGAATGACAATGTAGGTTATGTTTCTTTAGTGCAGGAATATACAATTTGAAAGGTATGTTCTGTGTTTCTTTTTATACAACTAAGTACACAAATATGCGACCTACCTGATGGTAAGCTGTTACCGTAGTCTATAGATGCTTGCAACACTAGAGGTGCCCAGCCCACCCTTGAAGAATTTTAAAACACTATTTTTGAAGTGCCCCATACTGAAGTCACTAAGAAGTCATACACCTGTGTGAGGATTACGATCTTGAACTAGATTTTTTTTACTCAAGGTTCTGAATTTTTCAGTAGTTTTCTCGTGGCCTTGAAAGATAGAGGGGTCCAGCCTCTATCACTAACAAATCTGACAGTCTCTGCGTTAGCGTATTCGAGTTATATTGCGTTTCAATGCCAGCTCGACTGCCAACCGTTGTAGTCCTACCGCGCAGTGTATCTTGGATACGCTAGCGTTACGATACGCTTGCGATTGTCACATTTATTTGTGAGCAAGGCTCTGAAATAATAATGCTAGCTTCATAAGTTTTAAAACCGATAATCACTTATTGTCAGCGCCACTGTTAAAAAGGTGCTTAGGATGTCATACAAAAGATGAGGTTATTTTGGCAATAGGCTAATAGGATCCCGTTAGCACCCTTTGAGCACAGAACCAAAAACCAGCTCACCACACCCTGTATAACATTCCCCACTTTATTTAAATTCCACTGTGTATTCATGTTTTTTAGTTGCCATTGTATTGAGTTGGTACGGTTTAAGGTTTAACTAAACGTTTCAATGTTCAAGCGGATTTGCTAACAGTTTAGTTTCGTTCGTTTTGCATTCTTAGATTCTTAGATTCTTTATTGCACACAGAAAAATATGAACAAACAAGTTAAAACTAAAGATATGTACAAAGGCGAGCTTAACCCTAATAAGAGTTTTGCATTTTGTTTGTTTTTTAAATTTTATTTTTGCCATAAGATTTTCGAAAAAAATCATATTTATTAAAGCTTTTTTACCGTATTAGACACCTTAGAGGGCCTAGTACAAGTTTTGGTGTGTAAATCTGGTGCGAAACGTCTGACGCCCAGCAAACCAGTAGGCACTGATGTGTATGGAGACACTGAGCAGATTTTGGAGAAGCTTGGTCTACACCAAACCCGTACTCGCATGTCGAGCTTCTCAAAAAGTCATTCCATACAAATCAGTGCCCACTGGTGTGCTGGGGCGTCAGACGTTTCACATCCACACTATACACTTAAAACTCGTACAAGGCCCTTAGATGTAAATAATATATGCAGTTTACCCATGTTACATTCAACTAAACCGCACTCCATATAAAAAAAACTCACAAGAATCCATACCACAAATTGCATTAGTTATCCAGCAACGTTGTAATACCGAATGATTGTAACAAAAACTGGCTCGCAAAATATGATATAATTTGGTTCTTAATCCAATCTTGTAGAACTCAATTTGCTACCGAAAACTCTGCATGCTGGATGTCAGTGGACATGGGCGATTTACTGACACTTCCTATGCCATGACCTGTATATATAAAGCTTCACTGTTTTTTAATCGCATTCGTCATCATCATAATTGTATTCACTGATTTCTGTTTTTATTTGAATTTGCTGCTCAAGCAGTGATCCGACTTAAGCATAGATTTTTGTATGAGAATCTCTTCTCAAATCTATAGAAATAAATCTTCAGTAACGATTTCTTTGTCAGAGTAAGTCAGTTACAGAGTTTCTTAGCGCTAAGCGTCACAAAAATATGTATGTAGGTATGTTTATTTTTTGTATGTAGGTAACAGGTTATATTGTATGTGTACTGTATGTATGTAGGTTTAGTATAATATAGTTGTGCTAGGTATATATGTAGGTTTATTTATTTATTTGTATGTAGGTTCATTTGTTAGTAGGTTTATATTATTTATTTGCTATTCTTTTATCTATATGTGTTGTACACGTACCCACTTTCATTTTCCCATCTCTCGCATCCTTAGGTTTGCTGGAAGAGAACTCTTTTTAGGGTTAAGCTCGCCTTTATGTACATGTTTTAAGTTTAAGTTTTAAGTTAAGTATCTCTGTGTACAATAAAGAATAAAGAATAAAAATATGCATTCAAGGCCGTTAAAGACACGCATCTCTTTATTTTGTATCTATTCCATCATCATCACCAGCAACCTTTATAAATCCACTGCTGGACATAACCCTGCCCCTTAGTGCAAAGTGCCCATAGAAAAATATCAAAGAGAAATATTGGGTCTTCTTTGGAATTATGTTGAAACTTATATTAGTAGTTGAGACCTTAGGTCATTTTTATACAAACTACGATGCCTTTCATTCTTGAGACGAACCTATAGAATATTTACAAGACAATTTTTATATTTACCAATATTTTTGGTTTCAAGAGAACAAATCTTACGAACGAAGTCGCCGGATACAAGCTAGTGATGTCCTAATACCGCTAAGTCTCACAACTTGGTGTACTATTAGTAGAAGCAAAGCTCGGTAGGACACCGCCGCCTTAGGAACTGCCACCCTTATCAACATCAGTTCACTCGGATTCCCTAATAAACATTGTGTCACCTTGTATACAATACAACTCACGAACACCAACGTTATTACAAGGTACTAAGATTTAATTTCGTAATTCATACAAGGTGGAAGTTAAGGCTATATGTGGCTGAGAAATGGAAAATTTACTATCGCCCACATATTAACTCAATTGAGTTATACTGTTTCGCTTCACCTTTGTAATATTCAATCATTTGCGAGTGTTACGTTGTCTTTGTTTGGGTGTTGCCATTTGAAGCCACCATTTATAAGACCTTACCCTACAGGTAAAAAATAATAGCACTCCTAGATTATAACTTCGGTAACTCAAAAAAACTATTTACATATTTGAGAAATTACGAAACACTACTACATTGTAATAATATAAACGCTGTCATTACAGTAAACAAAATAGCTTATAGAAATATTCTCTTCGAAAACTTTTTAAAATCGTTGTACAGGTTATAATATAATAAAAACACGTTGACGGTTTTTGAGCTAGCAAATCCACTAACAATCTCATTCTTAGTTACACAAGAAACCAATTTCCTTTCAAACCTAAAAAGGGTTTTGTCACAAACTAGGTACACTTTCAAAACTTTTCAACCAGAACCCGAGGAAATATGCGAAAAATAAAAAGCAAAACTCGATTTAGTCGGCACAAGACCAGCTTATAAATAACTGAACAACTTTGGAACCTTGTCAAAACAAGATTGTCGGGTATTCTTTTGAGCTTTTGTAGAAAAGTCGCGAAACTTACAACGACACGGTCCGGCAACACTATACTTGTAAAAGTTGAAAAGTTGGACTGGAGTGCGTAACTCTAACCCATATCAATGTGGAGTGACATTTTAGTTCTGCGGAATGGAATTGGGAGCTGGTTTCCTGCCAGGACTAAACTATTGCTAACACGAGTTAGTGGTTAGAGGGCGATGGAATAATTGAAAATACAGATTCATTTTATGCAATGTTTGCTGGCGAAGTTTACAACCCTGTCTTCAACCTCGATCCTAGATAAATAATTCTCTTTTTGGTGATGTTACCTTTCACTCATTCTGAGTTGGGTTGATGATTAAGCTTGGAACTAGATTAGAAAGAGCACTTTGTGAATAAAGTGTGACCACTGTGACCAGTAAATAATGTGTAGGTATTACTAAAAAGATTTTGTTTATTCATTTTAAGGTTTACAAGAATGACAGCCGAAAACATTTTTGTTTTAATATTTTCAAAAAAAGTGTGCTACTTCAATACAGAGAATAAGAATTTTTGAGAACAATCTTTGGTTTCTATTTCCAGCTGCCATTTTACTAATATTATAAACGCGAAAGTTTGTGAGGATGGATGTTTGTTACTCTTTCACGTAAAATCTACTGATCCGATTTGAATGAAACTTGGAATGTATATTGTCCGTGACCTGGATTAACACATAGGTTACTTTTTACCCCGGAAAATTAACGGGATCCACTGGGACGCGAAAGAAGTCGCGGGCGGAATCTAGTTTACAATATATGACCAAGTGCCTAAACGTATAATATTTTTAGACGTGTCTTTTACTACCTATTTCTATCAAGTATACCAAGATATGAAAACTTTACTATGTTTAAAGGGTCTATAGTTTTGTTCATACTTTATTAGTTTGTCAGTTAGTGTATCATAGGTACACAAACAGTTCAACCCCAGCGTCGTTATTCCAAATTTATCGGCTCCGCAAGCTCCGATCACAATAATTACTTAGAGCATTAATCATACCAAATCGGAAGCCAATGACGTAGTAATGATACATTGCCGTACACATTAAGGTGAGCAAAGTTAACTTATTGGTGGCACTGGTACCTGATTGGTTGTTGGTCTTAGCGATTTGTCTTTGTATTATTTGAGGCATTTTGATGTTGAGCCTAGAACACATTACTTGCAGGGGATTTCTGGAGAAAGCCTTATTTGTGACGTCAACTTCTTTTAACTTTTATGACGCAAAAAAATTGATTGCCTTTTTTGATCCCTTTTGAACATTTCTCGTACATGTTTGAAAAAAGTTTGCATAACTTTTGAAATATTTAACCAATGGAATTCATTTTACTTTTATTGTAATCCTTAGTACTAGTGTAGTATTATAATTATGATCTGTACCCTAAGTTATGGTGTGCAATGAAGTATTTTGTATCGGTCTATCTATGGAATAGATCGGAGAGACTACTGTTTTAAAATGTATTTTTTTATCTGACATTATTTCAATCTATCATGAAGAACATTGTTGATGTTCCGACATGATTTTTGCCCAAAATCCCTCATAATTTCTCCCCACATTAATCACAAACTCTGTTTGCGTCGGTCTTATCGCGTCGAGTATTTATCTCGCGGTGAATAGGCTGCGGACTTTGACATATCGCTGTCACTGTGCCACTTGTCGTGAGTTACTTTGAAGAGCTTTTGGGCCTTACTTATGACAAACGAATAGAAACAGTTGAATCAAAGTCTAGCTCTGTCACTGTTTGACATTACCTGTTAGTAGGCGACAGCAATAATTTAAACAGCTGAATAAAGTTATGCAACGATCGTAAGTAAGGGGGTTTATGTCTTTGGAAGTTGTAGCAGTTGTACTGTTTTATGACAATTTGGAATGATGTCGAGCGTCAGCCGTAAAATTACAGAGATTAGACGTAATTCCTTTAATTTTGACAAAGTAGACATTTTTATCAGACACATTTATCTATCTATCATGTACGAAACTGTTTCTCATAAGGACCTTTTTGAATATAATACTAATATTTTGTGTTATAACGCCAAAAGATCTTAGCCCTAAGGTCCTTATACTGATAAAGAAACGTTACTCAAGCATAGATTTGAGTAAAGATTTTCATACAAAAATCTATGCTTGAGTCCAGATCAGTGCTTGTGCAGTAAACGGGCTTAAAGCTGTTATTTTTCTGCTGCCTACTTACTTACTAAGGTAGTTGTTGCCCACACTATAAAATATTCTAGAAAAGAGGTCAATTGTTTGTGATTACCTCAATCTGTTGCAAATCTTTTGTAAAAGATGTCAACCCCTATTTAGCTTTGACAAGCGTAAGAACTATCGCAAAAACCCATTGAGCAAAAACCGGAAAAAACACAGTTGACTAACAAAAAAGATACACTACAGCGTAACTAAGTACCGTCGAATAAATCCAAATCAAGTCGCCGAAAAACTTCCTGCAAAAACCCCAAGACAAATGTGCCGACCCGTGGCTATTGATCAAACGTTTCAAAACTACGGGCAATATCAAAATATAGTAACTATTGTCCCGGAGTTGATGAAATATGGGCCAAGACGTTGACAAATCGGAGGCGCAATTTTTGGGCTTATTTTTTGACACAATGAGATCACAAGTCACTTTGGTGTGGGGTTGTACTATGTGATCAATGTGTCAATTTTTCAAACGGGACGAATGAAAAACTGGATAGGTGTTCGTAAAACATCATTATCCAAATAAATTCTAATTACGTTACCCAGTACAAAATATCAATAACTAGGTAAGTATTATTAGTAAGTTATTATTAAGTATTAGGTAGGTGCTTCTTTAGGAACCATTTCCAAGAAAGCATATTGATATTCCCTTTAAGAACACGACTCCAAAAGTCCTTATTCTGTTTATTAATTTGTATCGAAGTGGTTCTAATTCCTAATCAGTGTAATTACTTGGGGACACACATTTGCCGGGGCAGGCCAGCAAATTGCGTATAACCACAAGTCGAAATGGATGTAGATGATTATAATAATGTATTATGATAATGCAAAACGACTCTGCGACGTCCCTTGTTCGTGACACATTGCTCTTTTGATTGGAACACTTTTACTGCCTTGGATTTCTACAAGATTTTATTATTAAGAAAGTAATAGACTCTACATAAACCCAAGACGGTATAAAATAGGTTTATCATTTAGAATTTTTTTTACCTAGGACCTGAACCTAGCAGTCTTAAAAAGTGATCCCAAGCAGTTGCAATTGGCACAACCAGAGATGTATCATTATTTTAAGATCTGATATCATAATGCTAAGCTATTTATAAGTAAAACAGTCTGTATCTATTTAGATTTGTGGTGTAAACAGCGGTACATAATAGAAGAAAGAAAGACAAAAGGGTTCAATTTCCAAAACTGAATTAAATCAATAAAAACGTCTGAGCATGCCAGAATCACCTATGCGAGTAAAGCAATCACTCGGACTGCCACAGGAAGCGTTCACTTCCCAAAGCCCATAGGGTTTCAATTTGTTGATTAGTTAAAAGTAATCCGCAATTTTTGTATTAAAAAAAATAGTTTTCATTTCAACAAACAAAGTTGCGACTCACTTTTCACGAGTTAATCAAATGTGACTATGTTTCAAGACTCAGTGTAAAGAATACTCGCAAGCCTTCTCATCCGTGTCTTTCTGCGTTCAAAAGGCAGATGGCGTCGATTGAGCGTTACACTGTCCGCTCATCTAATCCACTAGCGCCTAATTAATTCCATTATTATAGCGATACACCGTCCCAGCAACCCTTATTCAATGCTGCTTGCTTGTCACAAAATAACTCGCGAAAATATGAACCTTATTGCAACCGGTGAAAGCTTCCTTTTCTGACAGAAGTATTCGGCACGGTAATGTACAATTTTCAGACTACAGGGTGTCTGCGTTTTTTAGGTAGGTGCTAGAGTTTTATCGATATTTGAAATCTTAATAGGGTCGAGTTTTAGAGTCGCGTTATCAAATGGATGTGACGTTTATGGGATCTACTGGAATAGTTGGAAAATATATTAGATTCATTTATTTTACACTGCCACCGACACGATATGTACACTCTACCTACACGAATCACGATATTCGCGATGAGATAATCTATTCTAAGCACTTTCATATTCACACCGTGTCGACTCTGTACCGGTATTTGATTAGTCGGTATCGTTGTAGTCTCGGTATCGTATGGTGTCGGTGTTGTGTGTGCAATCCCTTAATCTAGAAAGATTTATTGAAATTTATACCTAGAAGAGAAAAAGAAATACAAAACCTAAAACTCGACTAATGAAAAATTACACCCTAAAAAGTATAAAATAAGAAATTATTCTCTTAAAAAAATCTCTAATAAAAATAAAAGTACCTACACAGTAATGTTTAGATACATACAATGCAACCCTCCTTTTTACTTTGCCGTAGTCGGGTAATAATGGTTAAAGTCGTACAACGTGGGCGTTGCGTATAGTTTATCTTACAAACCATTTAAAATAAAAGTTACGACGTTAAAAATTTAAGGCCTACTTAAATATTCAAAAATACATTTTACAAGTCAAATGTACTTGTCATGGTTTTTACGTGGGTAATTTACAAGTGGATAAAGCTAATTTAAAATTACCTTTTGTAAAAGTTTTTAACGTTGAAAACTTTTACAAAAGGTTGGGTAGAGGTCCCTAGACACGTCTGCCGGAAAATTGACCCTTGGTCAGAGTAAACCGAGCGCCAGTAATGAAATTGTACCCGCATTATAGAAATATAAGAAAATCTAAACAGTTTAGTCACAGCGATCTGAATGTTGGCGCAATTTTATATTGAAGATAAAAAAAATTTTCTTTGGCAAGCAAGCTCGTATGAGCTTGTGGCCAACCCTGGTGACGGAGTTTTTAGGCCGCCTTAAGGCCTCCGTCGTGGCTTAACGACTGCTAGAGCCGTGACCGACAGTTTAACGTGCCCTCCGAAACACGGAAGCGCTCAGATGTAAATGCCACTAACGGTCACCCATCCAAATAGTGACCGCACAGAACGTTGCTTAACTAAGATAATCGTTGAAGATTCGCTAAGCAAGCTACGCCACGAGCGCTTTTTCTTTGGGAATTATGTACTTCAAGCTATGATGGAGAGGAATTTGAGTGCTTCAAACGTTACCAGAGATAGTATACTATGAAAATTAAACTACATATACATAACATACACTAACTCAAACTACTATGTTTCCGAATGAATTAAAAAAAACCTCGAAATCCGTAAAGCAGCGGGCCTAAGATGCGCACCGCGAGATATTTGTCATGTCGTTCTCTCAAAATGTAAGCATTTTGTACCAGTTTAGGAACTATTGCATTATCTGTGGTACCTAATGGTGTCGACAAAACGCGCCATAATGTACACTTTTGACACTTCTTAGTCGTCGTACCTCTCTGAGGACGAGATAATAGTCATGCAGAAATGTCAAAAGTTGAAAATTCAAAGGCGCGGTTTCTCGACAACATTACCACAGATAATGCAATAGTTCAGGAACTGGTACATTTTGACAGAACGACATGACAAATATCTCGCGGTGCGCATCTTAGGCCCACCGGTGGCTTTAGACCCAAATTATACTTTTCAGGATAATTTGAGACTGTTCTGCTGCATCGACGATTTGATCTTGGCGCCATAGAACAAACAGCGTATCTCATATTTAAAAAATCTGAATATTTATCGTTTTCTTGTAAATTTTTTTCGAACTTCACAAATAATGACAAATATCCCATGATATATCATATATCTTTCAAAAGATCTGCAGCAGGCTGATCACAATGTGAAATAGTGCATAGTGCTTTATACTACACCTACGAGGAAAATAAAAAACTAAAACTGAATCCTCAAACAACACACAAATTGAAAATGGCGCCAATGGCGTCTGCAATTTTCACATGTTCTTTTTTCAAATTGTTTATCCTGCCGCCGCAGGGTCGCACTGCCAGCCCGACACCATCCAACACACAGCTAGTGGCCAGTGTCATTTTGCGAACTTGGAGATAAAAACTCACTGTAAAAACTTTTTGGCTTTTGATATTTAGGTTACCGGTGCATAGTCTTACCCAAAATTTAAAAAAGAAAAACCACGTAAGAAATGGATTTTCATACACTTTTCTCTCACGCTCAGATGCGTTTTCTCCCCGCATATTTGTTCGATATGCAATGACGTACTTTCTACCGTAAATTTGATAAAGTATCAAGGTACTTTCCAAGCAGGTGTAGTATAAAAAATATATCCCACTTGAGTGAAAATTATGTTCAAAACCACTATAGTATGTATACACTAAAGGTATATATAGAGGTATTAGGGTAGGTATATATTATATGTTCTAACAGTATTAGGAAATATATTAGGGTCGTGGCAAGAGGTGATTGTGTGTAACACCAGTTAATTGAATTGTCATGTTGAGGTACGATTGTCTTCACCTTGAGTAATTTTGCTTAAAAACCATAAAGCCTTAAGTTGAAAAATGTATGAGTATTTTATCAGCAAACTAGTTCTGCTATAATTTTTTTAAGAGAATAGTGGCGGCCACTAGTGGTAGGTGTGTGACCTTCACAAGTTATGGAACAAGCATTGTTTAGAGGAAGTCCATTACTAGTATAGTATAAATGCTCTGTGACTAATATATAAGAATGTGCTGGATGAATGACTATTATCTTTGAAATGTCAAGCGGTGCATTTTTTGAGGGACATTAAATAAGGAGGACCATTCGATTGTAAGTTTTTTTGGGCCTAGTTGCGATAACCAGATCGCTATACAAATAAGTATTATGTACTAAGGGCCGTATAAGATCAATTAGTGGTTTAAACCACGAAATAGAGTTTAACCTCCAGTCTCCGATTATTTCATAAGATCAATGGTAGTTAATCGACCATCGGTAGCTAAGATGACAGTATCTACTGTCATCAGTATCAATTCATCGATCAAATGTAATCGTAGTTTACGAAACCCATAGTTTAAACTGCTTTTGATCTTACGGCCCTAAGTAGGTATGAATTACAAGTATGTAAATGTTAGTACAGAACAGCAACTACAAAGAATAAGAGTATGTCAAAATGGGATTGAAAGAAGTGTGGTTGGAGTTAAAAGAAGAGTAAGAATGTTAGATATAAAAAGCATAACAAAATTAAAAAATATAGAAACCGTTTTTAGAGAACATAAATGGAGATGGAAGGGGCATATGTTAAGAAAAAAAAGAGATAGATGGACTAAACAGATAACGGAGTGGTACCCAAAGGATAGTAAAAGAAGCAAAGGTAGACAGAATAAACGATGGGAAGATGATATCATGAAAATTGCAGGGCCAGAATGGACTCGTACTGCAAAGGATAGAAGACAATGGAAACTTTTAGAGGAGGCCTTTGTCGAGAGACAAGCTGTACCAGGACCGGTTGCCGAAAAATAAAATAGGTTATAAGTGCATTTAAATATATGTAGTTAGTAATTAAGGCAATAAGTTGGATAGGTTTAAGAAATTTGTAAAACAAACAGTAATAAAGGCTTATTTTATTTTTATTTATTAAATTTTAGTATAAAAAAAGTATATAAGTTTTCCATCAGCAATCTAGTTCCCATAGTAGCATAGCTTGGGACTAGAGGGCTTCCTTGAAATGTCCAAGATAAAAGAGTATTTATTTGCTAAAAACATGTGTACATAAGGTGGTATGGTTTCATAGGTGTAACACAAACATGTCTTACCGGTTACAGTGTGAAAATTAAGATGGCATGCTACATTAATGTCGCTGCTAATATTGCAAAATAATAAATAAGAAGAATATTTAAATAACAAGAATATTTATTTTGATGTAAAAGTGTAACACAATCGTAACTTTATTTCTTCTTAAAATAAAATGCAAGTAAACCTTAGATTATCGACAATTCCCCAAGGAACTGTTCAGCAAGCCTCTACATAAATCACAGAAGCGATATATTAGCAAAGTTTCCATTCCGCGCAGATCCCGGCACAGATGCTGTTGACTGCAGCGGGAAGTTCCGCTGCTGTCATAACTGTTATTGGAGGAAAAAGGTTCCGTGTTCAAACGCGTTTTCACCCTGATTCTTTGCTAAAAAAGAAGCACTTACAGTAGGTACCTACACTCCACATTCGAAACACTGATAGGTTTTTAATCTTTGTGCTTTAAATGGAATAATTTTAATAATAATGATTCCATAAAAAAATGATATAAGTATTTTAGCAAACTTATTTTCATAATACAAGGTTTGCTTGGTTTGGGATTAGAGAGCGTTGTGTGATATGTCCAAGATTATTTTTTTATTAGTTACACACGTATTTATTTATTACCCATAGAGAAACAAATGAAAACACATCTCGGTGTTGTTTGGTATGACCCACTCACAGCTGGGGCATTATTCTGTATGACTTAGGAGATTCCTTGCCGTAACCGTATGACGTCACCGTAAGGAATGACATTTATGGCATAGGAAATACGGCATAGGCATAGGGCGATTTCACGCCGCTGTCTTGTCGTGCTGCGTAATGCGCTTGTATTGGTCATAGTGAATAAGGCCCCTGATCTCTATGGAATGACCATAAAAAAGCAATCAGATAAAAACCGCATATTTTTATTATTCGTTATTTTTTTCTAATATGATAAAAACCTCAACTTTAATCAGAGGCTGTGCCTTTTTAATAATGTAAGCCAGCTTTTTAATAATGTAACTTGCAACAGATTCGCGACTAACATAAATAGAGAACTGATCTTTTATGGCTAAATGAAGTTCCAACGACGATAGACAAAAGTGATTACCTATATTTTACGCTCGTCGCGAAGCTGTAGCAAGCAATCAGACGCAGATTTGCAAAGCCTGAAACCACCGTACTATCTAGCTATTGTATTCAAAACATTGTTCAGAGTACGCCTGTTCTAGAGTTTACTGCTTCACTTATCTACAAACAACATCGGAAAACACGGTTTCAGTGAACTTTGTTTTGTAAACACCACGGTACTTTAGCTAGTACCTTTTGACATTTAAAAAAATACCCCCGAATCATAAACAGATAATTCAGCAGGGTTTGAATTTTTTTCTATCATATTTTACAGCAGGTTGCCTCCTGACGTCAAGACTGTAGTCTTTACAAGACCTGGATTGCCTGAGCCGATAACCCAAGGCATTGTCTCGGCGCTCTAAAGTGAGGTCCGACCCCAAATAATTGGAGAAGGGTTGGTCAAAGAAGAAGAGAAAAAGCTTGAATTTTCTTCTAGATGAGTCTCTATCGTTTATGAACTTCTTGTTATCTGAAAATAAATTCAAAGAGTAAACTTATCATTTAAAAATCTATAGGTATAAATACTTAGGTAGGGTCAGCGTATCAGCATTGCTATTCAGCGTGGCAATGCAGCCAGTGTCTTGGGCACGCTTCCGACTGGTACTGATTTGGACCAGTTGAAATAAATAAAGAAATAATAATAAATAAATATTCTTGGTCATTACACACAACGCTTTCTAGTCCCAAACTAAGCAGAGCTTGTACTATTGAAACTAAATTGCTGATATAATACATACATAGTAACACCCAGACACAGATATCTATAAATCATTTGCAACGGTTTGTAAATAGCTTAACGGTTTGTGTATTTTCTAAATATTGTAGATACTGTATTAGTTGTAATTTTCTTTGTGATCTTATGTAGATATTTAAAAAGTTAAAATGTCAAAACCAACTTCTTATAAGCCTGAACTGTATCTTAGATTTCTCAGTTACTCGATCTGTAATTAGAGCCAAAGATGTTGATTTCTCTGTGTTTGATGGTATTAGGAGTCACTTTCGTCTGTTCACAGTTTCAATTTACCGAAAATCGGGGTAAGATAATTTAAATTATATGTCTAAAACACTTTCTGAATCAAATTTTTTTAGTTTACAAATCTGTGGCGTATTTGGTTATACATAATGTTGAAAATGACTTAATCGTCCAAATTTTTGGTATCTATTACCATCCTTGTACAATTTGTACATACTCGTAGCCCGATACGCATTTGATCAATATTATTGGTTCCTCTTTAGCCTCTTTGCACAGACACCGTCAATAATATGTCTATAGTAGGTGTCAAATAACACCGCTAACAGGTCATTCACCCACCTTCACCTCGATGTCGCAAAATTCAATTTATGTATGGTAAGCAAACAGTACTACGATATTCGAGCGATTACCGTCTTAGCGACAGGTTTGTATGGAAAACGGCAGAATTAGCCATTCATAAATTGATTTTTGTGACATCGTGGTGAAGGTGGGTGAATGACCTGTATTGCGGTGTTATTTAGCACCTACTATAGTATCAAAATTTAAAGATATGTTATGATTTCATAAAATAAATACCAGGTAAGTATACTACTAACTATACATAAGTGAGAGCTATAACGTAGTCAACTAACTGTGTCGCTTTTATAAAATCTTTTTGTGCAGATCTCATCTGAAGAACCGTTAGATATTTTTTCACAACTTTGATTTAAAATAGACTTTCTACATAACATTATAAACGTGAAAGTTTGTGAGAATGTATAAATTTATGGATGTATGAATTTTGGTCACTGTTTCAGACAGACAACAATATATATTTCAAGTTTCATCCATGGATGAAACTTGAAATATATATTGTCCGTGGCCTGGATAATATAACAATAATAATAATAACACATAGGTTACTTTTTATACCGGAAAATCAATGGAATCCAACGGGACGAGTTCTATTTAGAAACGCCTAGAAGATTTCGCATAGTAAATTGCACTTCTAAACCCGTACAAAAAGGCTACACAAAAAAAATCTTTCTTTTTTACAGATATACCGACCTACGTAAAGCATGCTCTTCGTCAAAAGGACAAGCTCAAGCCAGTGCCACACGAGAAGAAGAGAACAATTTCGAACCTGACCCTGCACGAGGTGTTCTCCAAGATAAGAGACATCACCGCTGCTCTCAACCAAAAGGCACAGAGAAATGGATTCAAAGTAGATTATAATCTACGAATATTATAAAAATAAACAGATAAATATTTTTTCGGTACAATAACACAAGAAATAAGTACGTAAAAATCTTAAAACTAAATTACAATGGGTGGCCTTAATGCTGAAAACGATTGCTTCCCGTCAACCGTAAAAATGTCTCCTTTTTGTTTTTCTCGCGAACGCTGCATCCTTACTTTACTAAAGGGGATAGTTAGGTACTATAGTTTGGTTTTAGTTCAAATTAAGAACATTATATAGATTCCACTAATATTGTAAAAGTTGTCACTAGGTTTTAATTACCATTACCACTTCGTGGTCAGACCACTGCTTATCTACTATGAAATATTCTGAAATCCGAAATATGAGTACTCATCCAACAATATCCCTTTTAACACATATTGTGCAGAGCTTTGTCGGTATACTCGCTATGTACTTCAACTGTATCTATATTGAATATGAAACGTCTTTTGAGTGGCTTAGTAGCTATTGACAATATGATCTTCAATTCTAACACATTCTCACGAACCTCGATCGAAAAAACAAAGTAATATAAAACGTGTTTTCATGTTTTTCCAACGAATTTTCGAAAGCTTTGCTAACATTGTGAGTGAACAACTTTCATACGAGATTACCAACTTGCAAGATATTGTTTTATCTCGTAGGGTACACAGTAAACATGATTCAACTCCACATAAAATAATGTGGGCCATACTACAGGTTTTTCTCGCAAGCTACTTGCGTTAATATCGCGTTACGTAAATAACTTAGTAGAAAAAATTATTATAGATGCATTCAGACCACGCCTCTACTTGAGCTCTACTTACAGCCACTGCTTCGAAATAGTATAATATTTTAACACAAGCTAACACGAACAATCTCTAATAAACAAATCTTTACAAATTAGCTTATGCGTTTCCTCGCGTAGAAAGTACCTCTACAAATCAAACACAAAAATATTTTATACAGTAAAATCACAAGGATCACTAAGAACCCGCTTATATAAAAATACTTATCCCGTATGCTATTTCTCCGAATTATAATTATTCGAAGTTTCATTCATATCCGTTAAGTATTACTAAGGGTCGTTTTCTGATAAATAAATCGTTACTCAAGCACATATTTGAGTAGATTTTTATGCAGTTCTCTATATTTGAGTCTGGATCAGTGCTTGAGAACCGAACCTGTAAAACCGAATACGGACTTTAGTGGAGAAAATCAGTTTGAATGAATGAATGAATGAATGAATGAAAATACTTTATTGTACGTAGGTACACCTTACAAACTAATACGCGAGACATATTATATTATATTATATTACATTACGTACAATGGGCGGTCTTATCGCTAGGAAGCGATTCGGGAGCGCAGTTTGTGGATTGCTGAATCTCTTTCGAGTTCCACTAGTTAGAATAAAGAGGTGAGTTATGTTATTTAGAAATACCTAAGTCAACAGTCGTGGGGCATGTTGGGGCAAAGGCCCTGGTTAAACAATAATTCTGTTATTAGATTTCTCCTCGTCACAGTAAGGCCAAAAATCTACATTCTGTTTGCTTAGGTGGTTAACACACTATTCGCCTGACCGCGTAGAGCTACATCTATAGGAACTATTATAAAACAGTAAAAAAAGCCAAAAACTAAAATTAAAGATATGGAAAAACTAAATATGCAGATCTACTAAATAAACGATTCGGATTCTGAAAATCGAGTTTGTCTGTTTGTCTGTTCGCGGATCACGCCTTAACTACTGGACCAATTTCAATGAAACTTATACCATTCGAAAGCCTTTTTTTCGGATTGAAACATAGGCTATAATTTATTAAAATCAAAGACGTGGATTCTTAGATACAGCTTGAACTCTCTAAACCAAAAGCTGCCGTTTGCTACGAGGTTCATCGTATGCTGGTTGACAGATATTTTGGTGGAAAGTTTCGCATGCGTACGAAGTCGCAGATCAGCTAGTCGTGAATATCGCTATTCCGTGCGTTCATGCAAATTCTGTGTGCCAAGACTGTAGTCACAGACTAGTGCAAAATGTCTATCTGACGGCATGGTTTTAGCTGGCAGTACGGTCAAGTGTATCAACAGACTTATTGCAAACAGTGACTGGGTACAACTACCGTTCTAATTCTTCTAAAATGTTAGAATTGTGAAAGATTAAAAGAGTGTTCTCAATCTCGAATTGAATTTATTAGATACCTAAGTAATGATGTTACACATACCCAATTTTTGAATCAGAAGTCAACAGATTAGTTTTTTTAGTGAATGAAGACGAAAAAAAGCCAAAAAAAAGATTTTTTGACTGAAAATAATTAGTATCAACTGTGGCGAAAAATAAGAACGATAAATTACAGCCAAGTAAATTCAGTAATGCATATGATCCGGAGTTAAGCATAGATTTTCGTATAAAAATCTCTACTCAAATCTTTGCCTGAGTACCAAGTTTTATCTACCTCTAAAAAAGTTATCTACCTCTAAGGCTGACTATACCTACCTACTAGGGAAATATTAATTATTAGGTGTCGCCCGCGGCTTTGCACGCGTGGTAGCAGCATACGCATTATTTGGTTCAAGTCTTTGATCGTAAATTTAGAGCCATTGCGGTGCGACTTTTCAAAATTCCTTTCTTAACCCCTAGTGACCCCTACACTATATAAGGATACTACCCTCCAAATTTCATACATATAGGACTTATAGTTTAGGCTGTGCGTTGATTGTCATTCAATTCCAAATAAAAATAAAATAAATAACCTTCAAAAGAGTTATATATGTTTAGAAGAAGATTTAAAACACAAAGATCAGTTTAAAACTGAATCAAAATCATCAGTTCAGTTTCATTATTATATTGTATGATCAAAAATAATGTTAGTTACGACTAAATTAATAACTCACTCATGAAGTTTTCCTTGTACATAAAGTGAAGTTGGTAAAGAGTTACAAACATCAAAGATCTAGATTCTAGGAATTACTTAACTCAAGTAGGAAAATTACAAGAAACTTTGCTGATATTCCTGAGTCTTCGCCATAAGCTTACCACTGAAGATTATTACGTTAAGAAATTTTCCAGACATGTTTCTATGAAAAAGCACTGAGAAAATGACATCAACCTAGCACTTAGACTTGGAACAAAACAAATTTAGAGGTAAGTTTTGTAAAGTTGAATTTTGCTTTGTTGAGGCGTTTGTGGATTTCGTAAGCCATATTAGCTAAAAGACAGGATGGAAGGAATTGCTACGTTGGGGATATACACCAGTTTATTGCTCAGAAAATGAATGAGTATTATTATGATCTGTGGTTTGGGTAACACCATTGCGATAGTAGGTAATTATAAAGTACAAAAAATTTACATCCAATTTGGTAAGCAAGCTAGCTCGAATGAGTTAGTTGCCAACTCTAGTGACGAAGTTTTTAAGGCCTTCGACGCGGCAGAGCCGGGACCGTCAGTATAACGTGCCCTCCAAAGCACAGAAGCACTTTAGGTAAAATTCACCCAAACCACAGAGCCCCGAGTCTGTGCATTTGTTTTGACTTTCGACTAGAGTAAAGCACACGCAAACGCATTCGCAAAGCGATAAATTTTGTTGGAAATTGCACAATTCTTAAATCTCCCGGTAGAGACGCTTATCCGGTTATTATCCGTGTGCTACACTCGAGTCAAAGGTCAAAACAAATGCACAGACTCGGGGCTCTGCTAATAATAACTATAATAGTACCCAAACCAAGAAACTTCCGACCAGGGTATATATCCGGGTTGAATTTCCAGAATATCTATTTCTATTCTGCCGTTTATTGATCACGATTTGGCAAATCCTGCGGCAGCTCCTGCCTCATCTTGCCCGATGTGTTTTCTATTGATCCCGACTGTCCATTCGAAGCTTTAGTCACAGGGGTTTGGAAACTGCTGGATCACTTCATAATTTACATGGATAAAATATCATGGTTCTCATCTTTACATTTTTTACATGTGATATTTGAACGCGTGTCCCAGATTTTACTATGATTTGCATTTTATGTGATCTTAAATCAAAGCTCACGTCGATGCCTGTTTTCGGCTATACTATAAAATCATCATTATCATCAATATACCATTTTGAAAATAGATCATTCCTAGAAAGAATTTCAACAACCAAACTCATTAAATTTTCTTAGAATAAAATAAAAAGATGTGACACACAACTTCCGGTTTTCGTGCGTTGTATTCCTGACATAGTTACTTAACTGTTATTTTCTTCACTGTGAACTTGGTTCCCAGCGATAACCCATTTGTGAGGGATTGGAACCGGCATTATCGTGCATTTGGCATACATTGTATTTGGTAATTGGATTTTTGTGCCACGTCGCGTTTTAGAAAAGTGATTTTTTAACAATAGAACAGCAATGAACTTCAAAGTGTATCAATTTCATAAAAAAAAAACATTTTTCCAATATACTCAAGGACGGAGTATTACGTGCTATCTTAGAGTACAGGTTTTTATAACATAATAATATGAACGACACTAAATGGCCGAATACTCAAACGCCACTAAAATTATTGCCATCTCTTACAAATGAGTAATGTCAAATAGAGGCAGAGCAATTTTAAGTGGTGCTTAAGTTTGAGTGACGTTTCAGTATTCCGGCCTATAACCCATAATTCCATGTTTCGAAATAAAGAAAAGTTGCTTAGGATCAAATAAAATTCAATACTGTAGTGTAGGCATTCCGCGACGCTATTGAATTTTCCCCTTACTTTTGAGAGAAACCAACCACTTTTTGCCACATAAACATTCTCCAATGCTGCTGCAGCGGTGAATCGGCTTCTGACGCGTCAACAAAGCTCAGCTAGCAGTCAGTTTTCGTGGAATCCAGCCAGGACGGAGCCTGATCCGTACGTAGTTTGCGTTGCAATGTGGTAAGGCTCGGCACTCCGCAGTCAAGCTGTCATTAAAAGCAGTGTAACTAGTTAAATATTCCTGGACATTACACACAACGCCTTAACTAGCATGGACCCTTTTTTTTATCTTGAGGAAAATCGATCATGGATACTTACCACCCTCGGGTAGGTGGAAGGTTATGTCAGACTCGTACTGACTAAAAACCTCAAGGTGTCCTACAGGACGCCTTATCGCGTCGTACTGCGGGTACGAAAATGGACTCCTCCGCGGCCTTGAAACGTCGGTTCCTGCTTATGCCCGATACCTGAGAGGCTCATGTACACATACGCGCACCACCTCGAGGCAATAAGCATGGACCCTGAGCTTACGTTGCGGTAAAAGTATGAGTTACACTACACTGTGTACGATAGCGTTCCGCAATCGAGCTGTTTGGCCGCGCAGTGTACACTGTGCTGACTCTCCAGTTTGTCCTCGTGAAATCCTAACTAGCATGAAGCCTGAGCCATGCGTAGTTTGTGGTGCGGTCTCTCATGAATATTCGCCCGGATAATGGCGTTTAATATCGGCTGGCGAGCGTTCCGACACTTTGCTTTACAGATTTCGGTGTTTGGGCAGGCCTGCTTCACTATGCCACAACGGAATAGCAGGATATTTATTTATTTGTTCATAAAGAAAATTACAACTAACACAATATTTACAAAATACACATGAAACAGTTGAGCTATCTACAAACCGTTGCAAACGATTTATAGATAGCTCAATTGGTCCTAATCAGTACCAATCCGAAGCGTGCCCAAGACACTGGCTGTATGGCCTCGGATCACGCGTTATTTGTTTTTTATTTATTTTTTACCAAACAATTCTCCTTATAACGTTATCATTTAAGGTTTCGCCAGGGCTTGGACAGGACAGTTGGAGGTATTTGTATCGATGCTAATCACCAGCAAATTAGTTTAATAAATAATTTGAAGAAAAACACCTACATTATATTACATACAAAATATGGTTCCATTTGTGTTTAAACATTTTGGAAATTTTGTAAAAAAAACTCAATAGTTAATTTATGGACTTGTTTTAAACTAACCATGCAAATGAGCGGTTTAAAAAAGTAGAAGCTAACTTTGAAGTGAAACTTGTGTACTGCAGTATCTAGATAAACTAGCATGTTTTCTGTGGCTTTAGCTGTTGCGTTATGTAACAACCCCCCCTTCAATAAAAACATTTACACTACCTACACTACTAACTAATCTAAACCTCTAACTTATTCAACTAATTTGGCCTTGTGATCGTATAGTGGTTGTGATTAGGACGCGCTACTATTATGAACCGATAATAACTCAGATACTTTAAAGGAATTAAGTTGAGACCTCTTCTTAGTTAACCTATGAATCTACTTAATATGAAAGTAACGTTCTCCTATCTATCCTATTTCTATTATCTATCTGATCGCTAATAAAAGAAAACCGTAAGTAGACTTTTAGTTAATTGCGTAAGTTATTACTACTAGTTATCATAGTCTAATAATAAAATATAAAAGGTTAATTAAAAGGTCCATATTATGTAGATCCTAGATAATTAGAGGTAACAGAAGTTATCTTAAGCAGGTACGACTCATTATCAATGAGGTTTTTTTTTGAACAATATATCGAATGGAAGACCTAAACCTCAATTGTTTATCAATTACTAGCTTTAGGAAGAAATATTTGTTCGGAATTATAAAATATTTGGCTTTGCTAGAATACACGTAAATAGAAAAGCTATATTTCCTACAGTAGAAATCTACTTATAAAAATTAATATCAAATATATAAAATGATTCTAAAGTCTCAGAATATAAGTTTATTATAGCTTTGTTACTAGAAAGATATTAAATTGTGTACTATGAAGCTAATGTATTTACAATAGAATGTATTTACATCAGAGTTAGGTGCCCCTCCTCCGCACCAAACTAGTGATTTTCGACACCAAACTACGAATACATATTAATCACATGTATTCGTAATAAACCCCCTCTTCACAGTACACTATACTTTAGCGGATGTATGATTAGGAATAGGGGAATAAGTAAAATTAATTTTTACTATTTCTCTAAACTGAATCCAACATCAGTGCTACTATGGATTACAAAGATCATGGAACTAAATTCTCTTTAAATAACTTTAGTTACTCAAAGCCAAAACAGTCCCATGCAATTAAATACTGCAGTTAAAGGCAGTCTGTTAGAGAACCACTTCTAACAACTGAATCTAAATTTAAGTAACCTTCCTAGTTCATGGTTCACTCAAACCAGTCTTTCTAGATAGCCAAATCAAAACCACAAAATCAAGAAGTAGGTACGGTCATAAACATAGCTATATAAAGATACTCTAGCTTGAATCAGCCTAGAATACTTCGACATCAAATGTGTCTAGCTAGATAGACCTAACATACATCATAATAATTACTAGGTATCAGACTAGACAGAATAGATCTATATAACTCTCTGATGGTAGTTATCATCCCTTTTCCATAAGATCAGAATAACTACGAGACACACGCTCTAGAGTAAGATCAATTTTATCAAGTACGGACCTTAATAGAGAACAACTTTTCTTTTTAGCTATTCCTTCAAGTATTTAGTTTGAGGGAAACACTCAGACAGGTCCACAAGAACTAAAGTTGACGCTAAATGTCACTATTAAAATAGATAGTCAATGCAAGACATCATGACTATTAGGAATAATCGTTCCATTTGAACATACTAAATACTGTACTGAATTTGAATGATAAAAAAGAGAGCTACTCAGCTGTCTCTATGGCACAATAAATATTGCCACTAAAATAATTAAGTGACTTTACAATGATTTTATTCAAAGTTGAACCAAAGTCATTTGATAAAATTAATCTGATTTGAGAGACTAGTTTTCCTAGTTGTAGTGTATGCATCTGTTCAAATCTGACTTAATATCCGAAAGCAATTAATTGTTAAATTGTATAATCTTTAGTTTTTTTTTTTTTTTTAAGATTAAAAGTTTTAAGTTTAAAGTCTAGAATTTAGTAAAAATAAATAACCATGTCAGTAGAATAAACTTTTCCATGTTGAAGCAAGTCTAATGTAACATGATCTATTAATCTAGATCTTAACCATTTAGTATAAAAGTAAGTAGGTAACTGAAGGTGCTATTAGGCATGAAAACGTATATTTGTACTGACCTAATTATGGTTTACTTTATAAATAAGTATTTTTGCAGTATGAGAATAAATACGTATAACTATCCGAACGAAATATCAAACCTATCTATTCGTGTATCTAAAGTAGGTATGTAAACATAACATAGAAAATTTAATAAAATTCTAGCAAAGTAAATCGAGAATTCAGCGTCATCTATGCTTCTCTGGCTGAACTAGGCAAATAAGTAAAATGATATCTAATAATCTTCACTTCGAGTGCTACAATGATTTTTGACCATCCAACTAATTAGTTTAAATAGTTGCCACCGTAAAGCGCTATTCCTATCTAATAAAAAAACACATCATGTTTGGAGGTTCGCTTCCTTCCCTGACGATCATACTGATTCAATGTATTTACTTATTTACTAACTTTTAGGCTAATAATAAATATATGCTTTGAATTAAAACTAGATGTGAATTTACCAACAAACGTAGTAAGTAATTATCTATCTTCAGCTTATTTTATAAAATAAAAGTAACCGTATCTAACTAGGTATTGATTTTATTTATTCGTGTATTTAAACAAAGAAGAATAAACAATCAATATAACTCGCTGATAGTAGTTATATCATTTAAATAGTACCTACATAAATATGTAAAAACAGGCGAATATAAATAGTACTCATTTAACTATAACTCATTTTATAAGTTAGTCCAATGCAATATAAAATAAATTGATACGTACAAAATAACCGTCTCTTATTTTTGAGTTTATTCAAGCGGTTTCATTTGTATCATAATTTCACGATTAGATCTGTAAATATAACCAACTTTGTGTTAAGTTCCACATACCCTACGTGTGATGCAATGTAGATACGCACAAAAATACAATAACCGACCGTCTCTAACTAGTTTTACCTACTTATTTATTCCTATCTACCCCTCTAGCTTATGTGTGTGCCTAGCCCTATCCATATAAATACATAATGTGAAATATATATAGATAAACAAGGATATCTGTTACCATGAGACCTAAGGTACCAGACGGAATTTTTGGATAGGATATTACTGCCAGCCAAGCAGACTCACAAGACTGATCTTTCGACGGTTAAAGGGATTCTTGACCGCAGTAATTGGAAGGTGATATTAGGTTTATGTACATTGGATTCAACGTACATAGGGGGTTTGGGATATTCTCACTGCCAACCAAGCAGGCTCACTTGGCTGAATCTAATGATTGGAGAAAGGTGTCTTGTCCAACAGTGAGAAGGATAATGAAAGTTTACTTACCAAGGTATCCTGTAATGCACTGTTTACTTTACTCCGGAACAAAAATAACTGCCGAATGGACGATTTGTACCGGCTTATATTCCAGCTTCACGCTCTCGACCAACACTTTGGGTCTAAGCGCGTACGTTGTCGGCGACGAACCGCAAAGAGTAAAGAGTGAGATGGCAATATTCCCCCACCGTGTTGCTCCAAGGTTTTAGCAACAGACAGGGATGCTCAATATCGCCATCTCCCTCGCACTCGTAGTATCTAAAAATAGACTTACATAACTAGATCAAAATTGTATTATTGTTATTATTTTTTTAGTCTTAAGAGTTTTTCATGGTTTTATTTTCTAGTTTTGTTGTTCAGAATTTATATTAACTTACACTCTTTATTGTAATTGATAAACTGTAATTAATTTATAAGTAAAACGAAAGTACGACAAATTGAATTTTAAGAGTAATAATCTTGTGATAATCTCGGAAATAAAGACCTAGGTATCTTCCTAACGAAATTAAAGAAATTGCTAGCATAAACGTTTTTAAAGCAAAACAAAAATTGTATATTTACGAAAACGTGCTATAAAATAAATTAGGTTAAAACATAATACTAAACTAATACTACTAGAATACCTATAACTAAACTAATGAAATTACAATTATCTATACCTACCTATAACCTACCGAGTTAGATAAGTACATAATATTTTATATATAATATACAATCCATGCTAGCACTACCTACCTATTTCTCTACGTCAGATGACTAACTCCGCATAATGTATGTACCTACCTATTCCAAGTTCCATTCCAAGCAATTTAGTAATTTTGGCGTGATTAATCACAAACATTCAAATATACAAACAACTAATCTTTCGTATACTGTGATATTAGCAGGATATACAATACGTAGTAACGTAAAGTAATACAATAAGCAGGTACTGAATTTCTTCCCGTTTGCATCTACCGTTTGTCAGAATGTACAAGAACCACAGAAAGATACCTGTTTTGACCTTCCTACCTGCCTATTGACGAACGATTCGATTCTAGTTCCATATAAACGAAATCATTTCTTTGTCTTACATTATAACTAGATACCTGGCCTACCTTCTTACCCTCGAATTGCCTATCCCATCTTGTTTGGGTCACTGACTAGTTAAGGAAACCTATTTTACTGATCTAAGTTCAAATAACTAGCTACTTAAAATTATCATAGATTTTTGTGTAAAACCTACCTACCTTTTGTATGTTATCCACGTTACTTACTTAGGTTAGTCTTTTTCCTTTATTATTTTTATCTACTTACTAAAATTATAATTTAAGCTCATTATAAGTGGACTGTAAAGTTCTTTTATGTGTAATAATAAAGTTCTTTAAACCGAGATGCCGTAAATTGTATACAAATCTATAGAAAAACTCCTTGCCCATCATTTGTGTGTACTTCTAAATAGAATAAAACATTATTGAATAATTGACAGCAAAAGAGGATTGAGCTAATAACAAAATAGACCAAACAAATAGGAAGTAACTAAATAACAATAATAATAGCCTTACGTGGTACTGGTCAGACCTTGAGCCACGCTAGGCTCACCCGTCGGTGGGGCGACGCAAGTCGGGCATATAAATATTTGCAGGCCCAGCGCGCCGTCATTGCGTCGTCGGCCACCGCGGAGCGCAGTATCAAGAAAGAAATAGTCAGGAAGAACTTATAAATCAAGAAAGAAATAGTCAGGAAGAATTTAGAAGTAGTCTGAGGGGCAGAATAGGCATCCGACTGAAAAGGAATGGCCATCCATTCCGCGCCTACATCACAGTCGACCCATCGATGGACCACCCACACCAAGCAACTTCCCCGAGGTCAAGGACGGTACCTCGGCCATCCTTCCTTCTGCAGCCGACGCGACGTGATGCTGGCCTTGAAGTTGATTGAAGCCTTCGCAGCCCTGTTTTTTGACTAAAACTGTTTTTATCAAAACAATTCGACAACCTATGTATGTTTCTTGGCTCAAACTGTTTTTATCAAAACAATTCGACAACCTATGTATGTTTCTCGGCTAAAACTGTTTTTATCAAAACAATTCGACAACCTATGTATGTTTCTTGGCTCAAACTGTTTTTATCAAAACAATTCGACAACCTATGTATGTTTCTTGGCTCAAACTGTTTTTATCAAAACAATTCGACAACCTATGTATGTTTCTTGGCTAAAACTGTTTTTATCAAAACAATCGTCTCATCGAGGGGCCATCTACACCAAAGCAACTTTCCCGAGGTCAAGAACAGTTCCGCAGCCATCCTACGCGATGTGATGCTGATCTTTGAAGTTGATTGAAGCCTCCGCAGCCTACGTGACGTGGCGCTGGCCTTCAAATTGATTGAAGCCTTCGCAGCCCACTTCTTGTTTCTGGACTAATATGCGTCAACCTATCAATGTTTCTTTGACTGATAACGTCGCGATTAAGTTTTCTTTCTTGAATCTGTTGTTTCATTTTATCCTGGTATCCCGGTAAGGTAATGGTATTTTTTGGTAAAGTCTTGGTATTTCTTGGTAAGGTATTGATCTTCTGGTAATCTTCAAATATTCAAATAAATACATAAATGGCTTACGAGATCGAAATGACCTCGATAAATTGTCTGCCGCCAGCAGATTTGTATGACGCAATATGAGTATCTCTTTTTTAACTACTCGATGGCGCCGCTACCAGTTAAACAAATATCTGCCTACAATTTCATTCCTAATTAATTGTGAAATGACGTGTGGAACACGTACAGTACATACACGCTTGGCCGATTCGACCGCAGTACGCGTGCGTAGAGCTTACACTGGTGGAATCGTGTTCTTGCGTCGATATATTTATGTTAGTGCTATCTCGCTCTTACACATAGGTTTGTCACTTACTTGCATTCTCGGTGCAGTGGGCTATGTGAAACGTTTCATTGGCTATTGTAACTATTTTGCTTGTTTAAGTTTAGCTAGTAGGAAAATTATAATAATAGTAGGGAATATTTGTGAATAAAATGGAGTTTAGAGAGCTAAGTATCAATTCAGTCAGGTACTTAGTAGATGATTACTACAAAATAGATAGGTAGCCAAATAGATAGGTTGCATAAACCAATACTACATAATTAGGTAGCTCCCAAATATGATATTAAATAGGTAACTAGTTAGATAGTTTAGTAAACTAATCCAATATTACATAGGTAAACTCTCAAATATATTATTATTCAAGTAGGTAGACTGTGTCTGGCCAGAATTGTGAAATGAACGTGTGAAACTCGTACAGTACACACACACTTGCCCGATTCAACCGCAGTGCGCGTGCGTAGAGCTCATACTAGCAGAATCGTGCTCTTGCGTCGATATATTTATGTTAGTGCTATCTCGCTCTTGCACATAGGTTTGTCACTTACTTGCATTTTCGATGCAGTGAGCTATGTGAAACGTTTCATTGGCTATTGTAACTATTTTGCTTGTTTAAACTTAGCTAGTAGGAAAATTGTAATATCAGTAGGGAATTTTTGTGAATAAAATGGAGTTTAGAAAGTTAGGTATCAATTCAAGTAGGTAGACTGGGTCTGGCCAGACTGCTGAATATGGCGAGCTGTGACGTACCCTTGATAACTACTAAATGACGCTATAATCAAATATCCAACTATAATTTAAATTCGAATTAATTGTGAACTAACGAGACATGATGTGGACCGTTACAATCGACCCCAAAGTTTTGCGAGGTGAAAGTAATAAATGTTACTGAACCGGAGTAAAATTTTCCCTCAAAATAGTTTATTCACAATTAATTCAAACCCCTAAAATTAATAAGTTATTATGAACGCTGAAACTATTAAATCTATAAAGATTATCAACCATTTCTCCTCTGATCAAAATCATGGCATGAATTTATTTGGTGATTTGTAATTTCAGACAAATTATTTAGTGATAATTAGCATAGCTCTGTATGCAACCTGCTGTTGTATATAAACATTATAGATAAATAAATGAAAGTGTATTTTATACCAATGTGTAAAATTGTCACCATTCTGATTCCAATCTTTCAGCTATAAATGAAAGCTCTTACGAGGTTATACACTCTTTCGCAGGGACCATCTTAATTTTAGAAAGGAACTTGGTTGTGAGGCAAGTCAACTCTAGTAGTACAGTGTTACTTTCCTTCAGTCCGTTTTGACTACCGCAATTGGTCCTGGGAACGCAAACACCACCCTTCACAATCAAGATTAATCTTTTACAGTCGTCTAAGTATAAACGTGCCCCATGACAGCGACATTCAGTTCAAAATCGACCTCAAAATAGTAACACGTTCACAGATTGGTGAGTGTGTAGTGTGTTCAGTTTTGGCCTAATAGGTAGAGAGTGAATTTATATGAAATCAGTTTACACTGATGAACGTCATCTGACCTAACCTAGCACCAACTCTCCTTCATATAAATTGATTGCAAATAGTGTAATGTATGTCTTGATTACAAGCCAACAAATGTCTTATTCCAAGATTCCAGTAAGTCTGCGAGCCCCTCAACCAATTATTCCATTCATCCGTATATTCATTCTACTCCTTCTTACTTCCATTTCAATCTTTCATCATTATTAAACTTTCATAACATCAGACTTCACTTTCACATGGTATCTGCATTATAATATTTCGCACCGATTCATTATACTCGCAAACTTAATAGACCGTGTAGAATTAAGGCTGTAAAATAATTCGTACCATATTATATTTATTTAGTTTTATTTATTATTAGTAATAATTTACTTGATTTTTATTTGACTAACCCCAAACTTTTCCTTCCCAAAAATAAATTTGAGCAAAAGAGAAATAATTGTGATTACAATTAGTGAATTTACTTAACCTAACATAAAATTAAACTTAAAATAAAGTAACGCAGAATGAGAACTAAATAAAGTGACGCTTAAAGCCAAGTAACGACATAACGTAAGATGCTAGTTACGCTCAAAGTCTAATTTTCAAATAAAATGCAATATCTCAATTACGCCAAATGCAAAAAATCTAAATTTTACGCCAAATGCAAAGAATGCCTATTGAATACGTCAAATGTTTACGCAATGCTATGCTAAGTTGACATTATAAATTTCACCAACCCGCCAAAATCTGTAAGTTATTAGTAATTTAAGTCAGTCTGTTAATCAATGACTGATGAATTGATGATTTAGGTAGTCTAAATTAAACAGCATCAAAAATCAAGCTGTAATTTAAACTAATGATTAGAAATAATAAAACGTACTTCTGCAACCCATGAATCTCTAAAAAAAATGTATAAAATTATTTTATTGGATGGGTAAGAAATAATGATATCCCAATTTATGACTTTCTCCGTTTATTAGAAAGGTAAATAACAACAATACTAATAGATAAATCTAGATGAATTAGACTAAAATTACTAGTTCGCCCCAAACTGAGATCCTTTGCAAATCGCATCGAAATCGCCGTCCAGCCACGCCGTCCAGCGACGTCTTACCCTAGTATTATATAATCTGTGCCCGAACTACATAATTTATTGAAACTCCAAGAAATGATAGCTCACGTCAAACTGGGTTTTCGAATTTTATAATTCTTACAGCAACTCAAAAACTATTAGACCTAAAATCAAAATAAAACCGGTTTTGGAATGTCTAAACAAAACTCCATCACATGACACCCCACCCGATATCTTTGTACGACCCCTTTTTTTTCCCTCTTTCGAACCTTATAACTTCACAACCCCTTGACCCATTTACTTTATTTAATAAACCAGTAAAATTTAAAAATACTATCAGCATACCCACCAAATTATGTGAAGATCGGATAAGTGGCTCAAAAGATCTCGAAGACCTAATATACAAACATAAAAACATACAAGCATACAAAGATACAAAGCATTTTGTCCAAGTTGTCACTAAGATCTCGTTTGCTTTGCTCACTCGATCAAATATTTTTTTATATTTTAACCGGTAACTTGTTATTCATTAGTTTTGTTACAAATAAGATTAGATAACGTTTCTATCTGACGACCCCAGCATATTATATAAAATTATTTTTATTGATTTCGACCCCCCGCATGTACAACTAAAGACCGCATTATGTATTTTTACCTCAACGCACGCTAACTACAAACTCAATATAACAACTACATTACTAACAGTGAATTTAATAGCTATATTACTCCGATGTATTGATGAACCTAACAAGAAGATGCTAGAAATCTCAACATAGATCCCCATCCTTTATTACGGCAGCAAATTGTGCGATTTCTCGCACTACTAAACTAATCTGAATCTACCACAAAACAAAAAACAAAAAGATTTTAATAGGAAAAGTTAAAAACCCGTAGTAATCTCTAAATTCTGAATCCTGGTAACGGCAACACCATATTGTAACAACCCCCCCTTCAATAAAAACATTTACACTACCTACACTACTAACTAATCTAAACCTCTAACTTATTCAACTAATTTGGCCTTGTGATCGTATAGTGGTTGTGATTAGGACGCGCTACTATTATGAACCGATAATAACTCAGATACTTTAAAGGAATTAAGTTGAGACCTCTTCTTAGTTAACCTATGAATCTACTTAATATGAAAGTAACGTTCTCCTATCTATCCTATTTCTATTATCTATCTGATCGCTAATAAAAGAAAACCGTAAGTAGACTTTTAGTTAATTGCGTAAGTTATTACTACTAGTTATCATAGTCTAATAATAAAATATAAAAGGTTAATTAAAAGGTCCATATTATGTAGATCCTAGATAATTAGAGGTAACAGAAGTTATCTTAAGCAGGTACGACTCATTATCAATGAGGTTTTTTTTTGAACAATATATCGAATGGAAGACCTAAACCTCAATTGTTTATCAATTACTAGCTTTAGGAAGAAATATTTGTTCGGAATTATAAAATATTTGGCTTTGCTAGAATACACGTAAATAGAAAAGCTATATTTCCTACAGTAGAAATCTACTTATAAAAATTAATATCAAATATATAAAATGATTCTAAAGTCTCAGAATATAAGTTTATTATAGCTTTGTTACTAGAAAGATATTAAATTGTGTACTATGAAGCTAATGTATTTACAATAGAATGTATTTACATCAGAGTTAGGTGCCCCTCCTCCGCACCAAACTAGTGATTTTCGACACCAAACTACGAATACATATTAATCACATGTATTCGTAATAAACCCCCTCTTCACAGTACACTATACTTTAGCGGATGTATGATTAGGAATAGGGGAATAAGTAAAATTAATTTTTACTATTTCTCTAAACTGAATCCAACATCAGTGCTACTATGGATTACAAAGATCATGGAACTAAATTCTCTTTAAATAACTTTAGTTACTCAAAGCCAAAACAGTCCCATGCAATTAAATACTGCAGTTAAAGGCAGTCTGTTAGAGAACCACTTCTAACAACTGAATCTAAATTTAAGTAACCTTCCTAGTTCATGGTTCACTCAAACCAGTCTTTCTAGATAGCCAAATCAAAACCACAAAATCAAGAAGTAGGTACGGTCATAAACATAGCTATATAAAGATACTCTAGCTTGAATCAGCCTAGAATACTTCGACATCAAATGTGTCTAGCTAGATAGACCTAACATACATCATAATAATTACTAGGTATCAGACTAGACAGAATAGATCTATATAACTCTCTGATGGTAGTTATCATCCCTTTTCCATAAGATCAGAATAACTACGAGACACACGCTCTAGAGTAAGATCAATTTTATCAAGTACGGACCTTAATAGAGAACAACTTTTCTTTTTAGCTATTCCTTCAAGTATTTAGTTTGAGGGAAACACTCAGACAGGTCCACAAGAACTAAAGTTGACGCTAAATGTCACTATTAAAATAGATAGTCAATGCAAGACATCATGACTATTAGGAATAATCGTTCCATTTGAACATACTAAATACTGTACTGAATTTGAATGATAAAAAAGAGAGCTACTCAGCTGTCTCTATGGCACAATAAATATTGCCACTAAAATAATTAAGTGACTTTACAATGATTTTATTCAAAGTTGAACCAAAGTCATTTGATAAAATTAATCTGATTTGAGAGACTAGTTTTCCTAGTTGTAGTGTATGCATCTGTTCAAATCTGACTTAATATCCGAAAGCAATTAATTGTTAAATTGTATAATCTTTAGTTTTTTTTTTTTTTTTAAGATTAAAAGTTTTAAGTTTAAAGTCTAGAATTTAGTAAAAATAAATAACCATGTCAGTAGAATAAACTTTTCCATGTTGAAGCAAGTCTAATGTAACATGATCTATTAATCTAGATCTTAACCATTTAGTATAAAAGTAAGTAGGTAACTGAAGGTGCTATTAGGCATGAAAACGTATATTTGTACTGACCTAATTATGGTTTACTTTATAAATAAGTATTTTTGCAGTATGAGAATAAATACGTATAACTATCCGAACGAAATATCAAACCTATCTATTCGTGTATCTAAAGTAGGTATGTAAACATAACATAGAAAATTTAATAAAATTCTAGCAAAGTAAATCGAGAATTCAGCGTCATCTATGCTTCTCTGGCTGAACTAGGCAAATAAGTAAAATGATATCTAATAATCTTCACTTCGAGTGCTACAATGATTTTTGACCATCCAACTAATTAGTTTAAATAGTTGCCACCGTAAAGCGCTATTCCTATCTAATAAAAAAACACATCATGTTTGGAGGTTCGCTTCCTTCCCTGACGATCATACTGATTCAATGTATTTACTTATTTACTAACTTTTAGGCTAATAATAAATATATGCTTTGAATTAAAACTAGATGTGAATTTACCAACAAACGTAGTAAGTAATTATCTATCTTCAGCTTATTTTATAAAATAAAAGTAACCGTATCTAACTAGGTATTGATTTTATTTATTCGTGTATTTAAACAAAGAAGAATAAACAATCAATATAACTCGCTGATAGTAGTTATATCATTTAAATAGTACCTACATAAATATGTAAAAACAGGCGAATATAAATAGTACTCATTTAACTATAACTCATTTTATAAGTTAGTCCAATGCAATATAAAATAAATTGATACGTACAAAATAACCGTCTCTTATTTTTGAGTTTATTCAAGCGGTTTCATTTGTATCATAATTTCACGATTAGATCTGTAAATATAACCAACTTTGTGTTAAGTTCCACATACCCTACGTGTGATGCAATGTAGATACGCACAAAAATACAATAACCGACCGTCTCTAACTAGTTTTACCTACTTATTTATTCCTATCTACCCCTCTAGCTTATGTGTGTGCCTAGCCCTATCCATATAAATACATAATGTGAAATATATATAGATAAACAAGGATATCTGTTACCATGAGACCTAAGGTACCAGACGGAATTTTTGGATAGGATATTACTGCCAGCCAAGCAGACTCACAAGACTGATCTTTCGACGGTTAAAGGGATTCTTGACCGCAGTAATTGGAAGGTGATATTAGGTTTATGTACATTGGATTCAACGTACATAGGGGGTTTGGGATATTCTCACTGCCAACCAAGCAGGCTCACTTGGCTGAATCTAATGATTGGAGAAAGGTGTCTTGTCCAACAGTGAGAAGGATAATGAAAGTTTACTTACCAAGGTATCCTGTAATGCACTGTTTACTTTACTCCGGAACAAAAATAACTGCCGAATGGACGATTTGTACCGGCTTATATTCCAGCTTCACGCTCTCGACCAACACTTTGGGTCTAAGCGCGTACGTTGTCGGCGACGAACCGCAAAGAGTAAAGAGTGAGATGGCAATATTCCCCCACCGTGTTGCTCCAAGGTTTTAGCAACAGACAGGGATGCTCAATATCGCCATCTCCCTCGCACTCGTAGTATCTAAAAATAGACTTACATAACTAGATCAAAATTGTATTATTGTTATTATTTTTTTAGTCTTAAGAGTTTTTCATGGTTTTATTTTCTAGTTTTGTTGTTCAGAATTTATATTAACTTACACTCTTTATTGTAATTGATAAACTGTAATTAATTTATAAGTAAAACGAAAGTACGACAAATTGAATTTTAAGAGTAATAATCTTGTGATAATCTCGGAAATAAAGACCTAGGTATCTTCCTAACGAAATTAAAGAAATTGCTAGCATAAACGTTTTTAAAGCAAAACAAAAATTGTATATTTACGAAAACGTGCTATAAAATAAATTAGGTTAAAACATAATACTAAACTAATACTACTAGAATACCTATAACTAAACTAATGAAATTACAATTATCTATACCTACCTATAACCTACCGAGTTAGATAAGTACATAATATTTTATATATAATATACAATCCATGCTAGCACTACCTACCTATTTCTCTACGTCAGATGACTAACTCCGCATAATGTATGTACCTACCTATTCCAAGTTCCATTCCAAGCAATTTAGTAATTTTGGCGTGATTAATCACAAACATTCAAATATACAAACAACTAATCTTTCGTATACTGTGATATTAGCAGGATATACAATACGTAGTAACGTAAAGTAATACAATAAGCAGGTACTGAATTTCTTCCCGTTTGCATCTACCGTTTGTCAGAATGTACAAGAACCACAGAAAGATACCTGTTTTGACCTTCCTACCTGCCTATTGACGAACGATTCGATTCTAGTTCCATATAAACGAAATCATTTCTTTGTCTTACATTATAACTAGATACCTGGCCTACCTTCTTACCCTCGAATTGCCTATCCCATCTTGTTTGGGTCACTGACTAGTTAAGGAAACCTATTTTACTGATCTAAGTTCAAATAACTAGCTACTTAAAATTATCATAGATTTTTGTGTAAAACCTACCTACCTTTTGTATGTTATCCACGTTACTTACTTAGGTTAGTCTTTTTCCTTTATTATTTTTATCTACTTACTAAAATTATAATTTAAGCTCATTATAAGTGGACTGTAAAGTTCTTTTATGTGTAATAATAAAGTTCTTTAAACCGAGATGCCGTAAATTGTATACAAATCTATAGAAAAACTCCTTGCCCATCATTTGTGTGTACTTCTAAATAGAATAAAACATTATTGAATAATTGACAGCAAAAGAGGATTGAGCTAATAACAAAATAGACCAAACAAATAGGAAGTAACTAAATAACAATAATAATAGCCTTACGTGGTACTGGTCAGACCTTGAGCCACGCTAGGCTCACCCGTCGGTGGGGCGACGCAAGTCGGGCATATAAATATTTGCAGGCCCAGCGCGCCGTCATTGCGTCGTCGGCCACCGCGGAGCGCAGTATCAAGAAAGAAATAGTCAGGAAGAACTTATAAATCAAGAAAGAAATAGTCAGGAAGAATTTAGAAGTAGTCTGAGGGGCAGAATAGGCATCCGACTGAAAAGGAATGGCCATCCATTCCGCGCCTACATCACAGTCGACCCATCGATGGACCACCCACACCAAGCAACTTCCCCGAGGTCAAGGACGGTACCTCGGCCATCCTTCCTTCTGCAGCCGACGCGACGTGATGCTGGCCTTGAAGTTGATTGAAGCCTTCGCAGCCCTGTTTTTTGACTAAAACTGTTTTTATCAAAACAATTCGACAACCTATGTATGTTTCTTGGCTCAAACTGTTTTTATCAAAACAATTCGACAACCTATGTATGTTTCTCGGCTAAAACTGTTTTTATCAAAACAATTCGACAACCTATGTATGTTTCTTGGCTCAAACTGTTTTTATCAAAACAATTCGACAACCTATGTATGTTTCTTGGCTCAAACTGTTTTTATCAAAACAATTCGACAACCTATGTATGTTTCTTGGCTAAAACTGTTTTTATCAAAACAATCGTCTCATCGAGGGGCCATCTACACCAAAGCAACTTTCCCGAGGTCAAGAACAGTTCCGCAGCCATCCTACGCGATGTGATGCTGATCTTTGAAGTTGATTGAAGCCTCCGCAGCCTACGTGACGTGGCGCTGGCCTTCAAATTGATTGAAGCCTTCGCAGCCCACTTCTTGTTTCTGGACTAATATGCGTCAACCTATCAATGTTTCTTTGACTGATAACGTCGCGATTAAGTTTTCTTTCTTGAATCTGTTGTTTCATTTTATCCTGGTATCCCGGTAAGGTAATGGTATTTTTTGGTAAAGTCTTGGTATTTCTTGGTAAGGTATTGATCTTCTGGTAATCTTCAAATATTCAAATAAATACATAAATGGCTTACGAGATCGAAATGACCTCGATAAATTGTCTGCCGCCAGCAGATTTGTATGACGCAATATGAGTATCTCTTTGTTAACTACTCGATGGCGCCGCTACCAGTTAAACAAATATCTGCCTACAATTTCATTCCTAATTAATTGTGAAATGACGTGTGGAACACGTACAGTACATACACGCTTGGCCGATTCGACCGCAGTACGCGTGCGTAGAGCTTACACTGGTGGAATCGTGTTCTTGCGTCGATATATTTATGTTAGTGCTATCTCGCTCTTACACATAGGTTTGTCACTTACTTGCATTCTCGGTGCAGTGGGCTATGTGAAACGTTTCATTGGCTATTGTAACTATTTTGCTTGTTTAAGTTTAGCTAGTAGGAAAATTATAATAATAGTAGGGAATATTTGTGAATAAAATGGAGTTTAGAGAGCTAAGTATCAATTCAGTCAGGTACTTAGTAGATGATTACTACAAAATAGATAGGTAGCCAAATAGATAGGTTGCATAAACCAATACTACATAATTAGGTAGCTCCCAAATATGATATTAAATAGGTAACTAGTTAGATAGTTTAGTAAACTAATCCAATATTACATAGGTAAACTCTCAAATATATTATTATTCAAGTAGGTAGACTGTGTCTGGCCAGAATTGTGAAATGAACGTGTGAAACTCGTACAGTACACACACACTTGCCCGATTCAACCGCAGTGCGCGTGCGTAGAGCTCATACTAGCAGAATCGTGCTCTTGCGTCGATATATTTATGTTAGTGCTATCTCGCTCTTGCACATAGGTTTGTCACTTACTTGCATTTTCGATGCAGTGAGCTATGTGAAACGTTTCATTGGCTATTGTAACTATTTTGCTTGTTTAAACTTAGCTAGTAGGAAAATTGTAATATCAGTAGGGAATTTTTGTGAATAAAATGGAGTTTAGAAAGTTAGGTATCAATTCAAGTAGGTAGACTGGGTCTGGCCAGACTGCTGAATATGGCGAGCTGTGACGTACCCTTGATAACTACTAAATGACGCTATAATCAAATATCCAACTATAATTTAAATTCGAATTAATTGTGAACTAACGAGACATGATGTGGACCGTTACAGTTAGTTAGCGGGAAAAACTGGGATTTACATAAAACCAGGCCAAAGTTTTGCGTTGCCAACTTGTTATCCCTGGTCTGTATAATTTGAATGTAATTAATAAATTAAATTAAAGTGGAAAAAACGTACAAAAGCTTAAAACAGCCAAAAACTGTAGTGTTTTTGCAACCGTAACTCAAACAACTTCTTAAGTAGTTTTTGACTTTGATTTATTTTGTAACAATAGAAAGCAAATAAATCAAGTTCAAGTAACTATTATTGAGATGCTCATCTATCATAAACCAGTCGATACAATTGACAGAGTCAAACCAGCTCTACGAAGTCAAACTTTACCCACTACCTATAGTAATCTCATGCTTAGCTAGAGTAGTTTTGACCGGAAGGGATTCACTGGATTCCTGAAATTTCAAAGAATTGTTTAGATTTAATTAATGATTGAGGCATTAACAAACTATGTTACAAGATACGAAATTTTCGGCCTTTTCACGTTATCAGATTTATCTTGGATCTAACAAAGACCGCCAAAAACCACGTGTGTTTTGTACTTAGTTCCCTGTCAATAAGTTATCAGATTTATTGTAACATATAAATCTGACAACTTATTGACAGGGGTTAAGTCCAAAACACACGCGGTTTTTGGCGGTTTTTGTTAGATCCAAGATAAATCTGGAAACATAATTTGGGGGTATGTGTTTGATTGTCGCTTAGCAAAACTGTGGCGTGACCTAGAAAAAAAGAAGAAAAAATCTAGAGTTCTGGTGAGTTAATCTCGAGTCTCGACCACAGTTCCAATCCGGATCCATAGATTTTGACAGAAGTCCTGTCATTTTTCAGCACAAAATGACACGAAATCGGTCAATACCCGGATCCAATTTGGAACGGCGCTGGTCAAGAGTAGCCCTCCTGTTTATAGATAGTGCCTTGGCTCTCGTTGTTCATGAAAAACAACTTGATATTAGAATTTTCGCAAGCATTTATAAGAAACTTGTAATTGGCGTGCCATTTATCATGATCCATCTTGCTGTGAGTGGGGAGCGCTTAGCGATACAACGTGTGTACGTTTAATGGATGGAAGTACCTACTGTATCGATAGCATTCGAGTATCGATGGTGTATAGGATTTGGAAAATTGAGTGCCAAGTTTTTACTGGAAGTAATGTTATAAGCCACGGAGGAACAGCGGTCAGGGGTGATCACAAATATTGCGTTCACACTATGCCGCAGTGGGCAGGGACTTGGACATGGAAGTGGGCACGAGCTTAGTGTGAACACGATAATGCCTCTGTCCCGGCTCCCGGTCAAAATTCATGCCCTTGCTCTCTAATGAGAATAAAAGCGATGTGCTGTGGCAATTTGTCCGCGGCAATAATGCCGGCAACGGCATGGGCATAGTGTCAACGCGGTAACACAAAACTGACAGTTGCCATGTTACACATATCTTACGTATTCGATTCATATTGCGTGACAACGCCAGCTTTATTGCCGAGCGTTGCACCGCGTAGTGTACCTTAGATACGCTAGCGTTACAATACGTTTACGATTTTCACATTTATTCGTACAGAAGCCTGCCTTGGATTTGGATATGACATATAGTGATTTTTTCACTAAAGTTTGAAAATAAAAAAGTTTAATGTTTTTTTTTGTCACATCAAATTATGTGGTCAGAAAAAAATGTTTCCTGTAATCATAGCACTGCAAAAAATGACAAGGCGTTCTCAATTAATTGTCTAAAGTGACATAATATGATGTAAAAATACACAGCATCAATAAAACATGCCCCAAAACTGCCGCAAGAGTATTCTCACGAACACAATGGTTATTTCAAGTTACATGGATCGACGTTTTTAATACTATCTGAGCTGCCACAGCAAATATTATTTCTCCAATCCACCCTACTATTAGCACGAACACTAGTATTATATTATCTGTGGTACGACATAGCCCAGAGGATTAACAAGTTGAAGTGGCAGTGGGCGGGGCATTGCTCAAGAGATCCGACGGCTAAGGTAGAAATGTTCCCGAGTGGAAACCACGCACTGAGAACCTCAGCGTAAGATGGCTTACAGATGATAAATAGAGGCGTTGCCTCATAGTACATCAAAGGACGTGCGTTGTAAAGCATTGTATATCCCGTTCTGACACATTAAAACTAGTTACAATAAGTTTTTTAATTCAATACATTTCAGCATAAATCTCTATTAAATTCTTTATTGTACACAAGGAATAGGTACGTAAATATTTCTCCAAAGGTTTTTTAAACTTTACCGACAACAAAAAACAGTGTGGTCTAAAGAACAATATAATTACAGTACAAATAACAGAGCTCTCAAACGGCAAAACACGTGACATGAGAAAACCTAGTTGCCGCCGCCGAAATGAAATTTTTGTCATGCAAAATTCCTTGAAATAAAATAAAATTGCTCTTGGTACAGAAGAGACCGGTTTCTACCACGTAAAACGCTAAAACAAGAATTCTTAGTTTCACTTTGATGTACATTGCTCGGCGTCTAAGCTACTGCACGAAGCCGCGCATAAAATTACAAGGCAGCTACGCAATGTAATGCAAATTTCACAATGATATCTTGGTTTATAATTTTTAGTAGTGTACACGTTAAAAGTACCTCGTAGAGCAGACAGGTTTCTAGTTGTTGAAGTGCCTTAGCAAAGAACTTTATAATGATAAAGTGACTGTTTTCTGCAGATTTTTAACTTACAGAGAAGTAGATTCAAAGGTTTTGTAAGAATAAACTATTTTTACTCTACGCCTAGACCCGACCATGTTATCAGGCCCATCTAATGTTAAGTGGTCTCGCAAAAGAACGTAAGACCATTTGAAATATTCTTCACTTTAAAAAAAAAAAAAAAACAAGATATAAAAGTGAAAACCGCCTCAAGCTAAATCCGGTTGCCTGAAGCGTCTAAAATAATGGCTCGCCACTACAATAACACACAGAAATCCAACGAACCCAACGATATATACGGACCCTGGCGTTGACAAGTTTACGAGCCCTGCGCTACTCCCTACCACCAGGAACGTAATAAGAACTGGCAAGAGCCTATAGCACTAGCCTTCTATTCTAACCTTATTCATTTCTGTCCTCCAATTTATGGCGTAAACCTGTACCAATTTACGTATGCTTTAATGGACCGCACAAGCGACTTTCAGTAACTTTTTTTCCTCCGTCGACTTCTATCGGCTGTCGCGTCGCTCGTGCAAACCCGTAGACTTGAGAGAGACAAATAAGTTTCAAAGACAAAAGTTGCTCGTGTGCCCTCATTAAGACGTCCTAGTTCCTCCTCCATCCCTCTCTGTCCCTCCCTTTCGTGTCAAAAGCAACCGCGGTTAGTTGCTGGACGGTTTTCTTTATTTTATTGTTTTGTATATTGTTCAGTTACCTTTGTCATTCTAGCAGCGTTCATTCTTGAAAGTGTCAGTTTTGCAAGATGTTTTTAATGCGAAGAAAGCTTGAAAATATACAAACCAAAACCAGTTATTCTAAAACTTAAGGTTCAGTTAATCACCTTCTTGTTTTGCGTTCGCAAGGGGTCTAAAGTTTAGATCCCTCTCAGACTGTCTGACCGGACGATAGTTTGGGCCCATAACCAATATGAAGTATGTATGCAAGTGCGTATACCACAGTCGTTCAGTAGTAATTTTCGATAGCAGCCTAATCCGACTAAACTAAACTATTGGCCGATCAGAAAGTTAGTCTGCGAGGGCATTTATGGCGTCCAAAATAAAATTACGATTTTGAACGAAATAGCTTCGTTTTATTTCCGAAAACTTTAATTGTTCTCTTATATGCAGTCGCTTTCTTAGTGTGTGACTCTCCTAGTTTACAAGCTAAAATAAATAAGTAGAGTCAGTACCTACATTATCATAGGACCCTAACCATCAATCTTATCTCATAGGTACTCAGTTATCTGAATAAACAAACAATTTCACGTACACCCAAAATAAACCAGATGAATGCTTCTACGACAGGAAAGCAGACTTATGTCGCCGAAATAGAGATTTCCAAATATTTGAAGGTACAGTTATGTAGTGATAAATAAGAGGTCTGACGTAGACGGATTGTAGGCCCGTGGCGGAGACCCTCGATTGTAGGTCAACACAGACAGCTGGGTGTATTCACAACATATTTTTTAAACATATGATAGGTATTTATGATATTTTTTTACAATAATAAAGGTGCCTTCTGGTAAGATCGGCGTAGTAGTAAGTTCAGATAAATCACGTAACTAAGCAATTTTGCGCCATTTTGCGCCATTTTGCTATACAGGGGCATAGCAAAATGACGCGTAAGGCGATGTTGCCATCATTTAAAAATATCACCAAATTGCTTAGTATCCGGACTTACTATACTTCGCCGATCTTACCGCCCCATACTTGTTATTCGTCAAATATAAACTACCAAACTGCTAAAGAGATTTCAAGAGATTTTTACAAGAGGATTTGTGTGAAAGATATCTTACGACTGATGGAATAAGTGGAAGAAGAAAACATGTTGTGCCGACCTCACTTAGCGTGAGATAAGGGCAGAGAAATGATGATGACATATACTCTACCATCAGCCTCACCCTCTACCAACAAGCATAGTGGTCTAAAGTGGTTCATAAAATGTACAAAATTTAAGTGCCTATTTGTTTATAAAGATCGCACAGAAAAAGCCCCAAAAATATCAGATGATCATATCCCATCTCCTTTGAAGGTCAGTAGTGATGATTACGGTCATAATAGGTAGGTACTAAATGTCCGCGTCCATTGCAAGAGAATCGTTGCGCGAAGAGTGTCCGTTTTTTTTGTATATTTTTGCCTTCATTTTTTATTCCGCGCGTCGTGATAATTTCGACGCAGTTGACGAAGCTTGAAGAAAGTTTTTCCAATTTGAGTGAGGTAGTGGTTCTTTTTTCACTGTGACACGGCTCAAACTTGCCCTTAGGCCGTTTATGCACTAATAAATTGCTACTAATGCTGGTATTGTTGTAATTAATGTCTTAAAATGACTTAGTTGCCAGTATTTAAGTACCTACCTATCTGTTCTATAAAGTTATGTTAAATCTATAAGTACGTCAAAAGCCAAAAATAATAGTCTCGTTCTTGGAAAGGGAACTCTTGTAACTACTCGTAGCATAATATTGGTGACATCTGGAAACCCAGTGTACGTATTATCATTATACGCGTTGCTGAATAGAACGCCTGTGAAACTAATTAGAGCAAAAGCATTTTGATGTTGCTATTAATATTATCATAACCAAAAAGCCAATTCTCTTAAAACACTAGTAAAAATATCACTTTATTTTCTTTGTCACTACTGATAGAGTGAAGGGAAATTTTACTTTCCCGTGACAATACTATTTTTATTGGCTGATTAGAGACATTATAAAATCTCCCGTGAATTACCTCATTACCAATGGTACTCTAGAGTACCTTACCTATATTGCGATTTTGTTGGTCATATCATAGAGGCTGCCATTTTGTGAATTTTGATATCCCAACCCAACAATGAAATTTAACTAGATTTTAGTATGAGAATTATACCTTAGTTTCTGCCATTCAAGGATTGGTTTGTTTATAGGTAGGTATCTACTGTCATTTATTTACATGAATAATAATAATCGTTAAACATCTACGACTGTTCATAAGTACATTTAATAATGATTTGGCGACAAAGTTGATACCTAATACTACTTGCTGACGCTTCGGAGAAAATAACTATGAATGTAGAATAGACTTGCAAAAAAAAGATCATAGTAGGTATTGACTCGCTATCCACAACTAGGCCCACAAAAGTTAGTCAATCTTTCAAGGGGCAATGTGTACGCTTCTTTAACAAAATCCCAAGTGATGTGTCTCAGTTGTCGATTGGCAAGTTCAAAAACGTAATAAACGAAGACTTCTTTTAAAAGCATACTATAAAATATCTGATTATTTTTAAGACAAACAAGCTTGGGACGAACTAGCTCCAACTCATCCAATAAAAAAAATGTAATCATACATACCGTAATGACGATTCAAAGTGATCAGTGAGATTTTATTAAATAAAAACTTATTGATTATGACTTTGACTATGAAGTGGCAAAAAGACTGAGTCATAAAAATTTGCGGTAAGACAAAAGAAAAGAAAAAAATTACTATTTATATAATACAAAAGTATAGTACAAAATAATTTATTCTCCTATAAGTGTGAGCCAAGTAACTCGAACAAATCCCAGCAAAAACGCAGCCAGTGAACTATCTTTCCGTAATTATTAAGATGAGACACTCAGGATTCACTTGAGAAGTTATTTTTTCCACTGCAGTAATTTAACACGGCTCTAGCTAAGTGAACACTTAACGGGTAACTTAGGTTGAGAAGATGGGAGCTCTCGCGGTTATGACGAACGCATTAGATGTGATCTACAGCAGACATAGGAGAACCAGTTGATTCTTCTAAGGAGTGCAAAATAAGAGGCAAACCCAGTAACAACCAAGTTTAAGGGGTACTCAAGAATCTTTAGAGGTCCACCTACTGGACTTAGGTCTCCTCAAAAAAACTGTTATCTAAAAAACTACTACGTACCAACCAGTGCGTGGAGTCCCTATGCGCGGAAGAAGTTATACTTCGAGTGCCACGCATTTACTCTCGCTCTGTGTCTAATGTAAAATTAATTTAGTATTTATTTTTATGTACTTAACCAATATGCAATACCTACTAAATGATCACTTCAAAATAAAAAGTAAAAAGTTTCAAAAAGTCTATAATGTCGGTTTGGATTTGAACTCGTATCCCGTTGTCGGTCTGACCGCAGTCCGACGGTATCACCGTTCCGCCAACAGAGCTCGCTCCTGATGGTTGAAATTACGGCTCTGTTTCTTTTTCTTTTGTTTGACGCTGTCAGTTGGAAGTCGTATAACTTCAAAAATATGGGCGGTCAAATCCTGAACACTGCCATCTATTAACGATAGTTAGCAGCTAGTCTCTGTCTCTTTCTATTCCCCCGAATAGAAAGAGACAGAGACTATGTCCTCCCGTATAACGCAAACTAGTTGGAAGTCACATTAGAAGTATAACTTCAATAAAAAGAATATCGTCCTGCCATCATGGGTGAGAGGCTTCTACATTTCGCTTTCCGCTTCACAATTGCTATCTGGAGAACTTGTTCCCAGTTTCTTTGCACTTATTCTGGGAAACCAGTCTTAGAAGTCGTCAGTCACTCATTGTGTAAATATTATTCTCTGTAATGTCGCACGCCAACCTCCACATTACACCACCACTTTTATGTTGGCTGGCAGACAATGCTTGTAACAAATTTATAATAAAAAAAAAGTATTAAAGTATTAAATAAAAATAAAAAGATTTTTTTTAAGCAAATTGTGCTGTACTTTTTTGAATAAATAGCACGTTCAACTTTTTTTTAACCCACTTCAAAAAAGGAGGAGGTTCTCAATTCGGTTGTATTATTTATTTTTATTTTTATGTTTGTTCCCTCAGTACTCCGTCATTTATGAAACGATTTGAAAAATTATTTTTTTTCTGAAAGGGTATGCTTCCAGAATGGTCCCATTTTTTTTTTTAAATTAATGTTTCTTACCTCAGAACTCCGTCATTTATGAACCGATTTGAAAAATTCTGTTTTTATCTGAAAGGGTATGCTTCCAGGTTGGTCCCGAACTGCCATAATCATCATCATTTGATGATGAAGGCGTATCAAATTGAAGTCGGTTTTTCCAGGTCAGGTTTTTCTTAATTACGTTGTTTTAATCTTCCTCCTATCTCTTTAAGAAAGGAGACAATATATTATTTCTTTGATTATCTCGCAGTTTCCATCTATCTCTATTTCAAGTGATCTAAACAGTATCAAATGCAATCTCTGAACCCAGCTTCCTTCAGGCTGTGCAAACATGGATATCTTCTCACAGATCTAATGGTAGCCACCTTACGTTGCGCTCGAGCGAACACAAACACTTCAGGATTATGGGGGCTGCTACAATGACCTTGTGAACTTTCTATTGTAAACATTTGATGGAGTATATCAATCAGACAGGGATTTTATATTCATTTCGGCAGAAATTTATGTATGTAAAAATGTATGTATGTATTCTATCAGTCATCTAGTTTCCATCGTACAAGCTTTGCTTAGTTTGGGACTAGAAGGCGTTGTGTTAAGTGTCCGTGAATATTTATTTATTTTTTATTTAATTGTACTCCAATAGGAATGACGTGAAAATTACTAACTTCTAAACTTCGAAACAAGATTTCAGCCGAGACCAGATCATCCGTATTATAGTAAAATCTCTACCAAAGTGAGCATAAGATTTCTGGACTTGAATTTTCAGCTTCAGAAAGTTTTAATTGATATGATCAGTTCTCGCCAAGGATTTTAGTCCTTAGGTACGTAATACGTCCATTCTCGTATAGAAGTTCGATAAATCCTACAGCGCAGAGCTTTCAAATGTATTCATGCCAAAGAAAGAAAAAGAGAGGTAAATGCATATTATTTTATAGATTCTTACAGGTTTTTCTACATATTATTATAGTACGCGAGCCAACACTAAAATATCAACGCTATCCGATACAAAGATAAGACCCATGGCAACAGATCCATAAAATATAAAATTAACCTTCATAAAATTAGAAAGAACAATCAGATTTGGCCGAAAGCACTAGAAAATGCCGAAAGTATAGAGTCAAAAAAGTAGTCGATTTACACCATCTGATACAAGAATGACATTGGTGGCTTAAAATAGCCCTTAATTAGACGTTATAAAAAAACTAAGTCTGCCAGTTCTCATTTAGCAGGAAGTGAGACGACTTCAAAGATGACGATTTTACACCCTACTTACGTCATCTGATACAAGGATAACATTGGTGGTTTCAAACAGCTCTTTACGTAAAATGTCACAATTGCAAACTTTAGTTTCAATACCACCGAGAACTCTTGGCTATTTCTATTCAGTATAAACGATGCGATCGACAATCAATCAATATTATTACCCCAAGTTTATTTGCCAGGGTGCTGGTGGCGTGTATTGATATACCAGAACAAAGGAAACCAGCGCTATAAAATATTACGTGAAAAAACTGACAAATATTTTTGGTTGGTTTTAGCGGGAGGGAAAGTACACGTTGATTTTATGTTTGTAGATGATTTATAGTGACGATAGGCTTGCGTGCTTCCACTGGCTAATTCACAGAAAACAGATAATGTGTTTATTCATTATAGGTCTGCTAATGCTGCGCAAGCTGAAATGGCTGCTAAATCTGTTGTCATTTTTGTTTCTTTAGAGACAGACCATTTCTTTATGTACAAAGAGGATTCCCCTTTATGCAGGGATTGGATTCCCCTTTAAGACAATTCAATTATACAACACGAAATATACGAAGACACGGAATCTGTGGTCTTAAATGTCGATTAGATACCTAATGGAAAGTACATAGTATTTCCAGAATCATTTCAAAGCCGTCTTATATGTATCTTTTTCTTCTTATTCGTTACACTCTTGGCAGAGCGGTCGTGGTCGTTATGTATTACTATTATCAATGGCTGGGGCACGCCTCACGATATCTCGCTACCTACTTCTATTTATAGTCATCCTTGTAGGTTTTAACCTACCGCCGACTTTCTGGTTGGTCCTTTAAGTATACCAACAAAAATCACAATATTGATTATTTTGGACTATAGAAAATCATGTTCAGAAACTACACGCACAGTCCAGCAAAAACAGTAGCGTTCGTGAGTTTATCGCGTAGAGTCCTTTTCATGACAGAAGTCCCGCGGAAATTTCCGGAACTAAACTATAAAACTAAATTTTAAATTAGTTGTCAGGTGCTGTTAATGTGTTCGGATGCTAGTGCGTTTTTATTTGGTTTCTGTGATCAAAGTCTTGTTTTCAATGCCTAAAGTTGTTAAAAGTGCTGCCCGAGAAATAATACTTAAGGTCGACTACAGCGCCGCGTCTGCGGGACTTCTTTCATGGAAAGGACTCTACCGGAGCTGGATTATAGCAGGAAGGCTTAGGAGTTTGTTACATTGCATGCGGAATTACGAGATTGATTGAATGACAAACCTGCGGTTGGAAAAGAAAATGAAAATATTTTTTAACCATCTCTAAAATCAAAGCACACAGGATTCTAACTTTAAAAAATACTGCTGGATTGAGAACCTGTTCTTTTTTCAAACACTTCTAGGTATAAACTCTAAAGACAATATTATGCACAACTATAAAAACATGTAGGTATAACCACGCGGATTGCATAAAACAAAGTTTGAAAAAAATAAATAGAGGCACAGATCATATTTCTAATATATACAGAAGAGGTAACCACTTTTATCCGAGTACAAAGCAAGTCAAGCCACGGAAACTCCACTAGTATCATAATATAAAACTGAGCAAACGACTCCCCATCACCTAACACCCTTACCTAATGGCGTGTCCGTTAGAAAAATGTGGAAGAAAAGATGAAAACTGCTGAGAATATCACGCGATAGCGAATCCCGGGCAAAATAGGTTACTCTCATTCACGCCACTAATGTCCCACTAGGAATGAGAAAATACAAAATGTATTCCATGGGCGTTTATGGTGCGAAGGATGTACGACGTATTTGACGTTTCTTATTGGTGAAATTCGAACACATTAGCAACGTTCATCTTTGGTGGAAAAGCAGCATAAGAGATACCTGTCGGTTTATTGTGCGTAACCAAAACCACTTATCCTAATCTTCTAAACTACACATTTTAAGATTATTTTGGCACTTGCCTTAGATTTTCAAAACTAAAGGAATTAATCTCTACCAATCACGAGGCTAAAGAGGAGAATTAGACCTTCTGATTTTATTAACCATGCTCTCTATAGTGGGACAAACTTAGTGGCTAGGATAGGAATATTCCAGAAAGATAACTGAAACGGGAACAAAGGAATTAGAAAATGTAATAAATGTGTGGAGTCCAATGAGCAGGAAATTAATTTTGAACATTTTAATGAAAAAGAAGCAAAATATTTGTTTGTAAACATGATATTGGACATCAAATTAGGTATAAGTACTGTAAGGTAAGTAATATCTACGTAGCAGGTACCTACAACAGATACTTCAAGATATAACCTCAAAAATTTATGAGAGAAACACTTTTATCTTCTTTTTCCAACTTTTTATAACTTGCCTATTTGATATTACTAAAAAATGTGATATAAATATACATAAATAATATAAATATTCACCGACACTTAACACAACGCCTTCTAGTCCCAAACTAAGCAAAGCTTGTACGATGGAAACTAGATGGCTGATAGAATACATACATACATTTTTTTTTGTAATTACATACTTATCCATACTTACATATCCTCATTTTACTAAAAAATACTCGGATATTCTTTTTGCAAATTACTCAAACATTTTATGAGATACTCGCATCTCCTTGGTCTCAGTCTCAGATTACCAATACTCAATATTTTGAGGTTTCAGTCCAGTCGGCTAGCTCAGAATGTTTTTGGTCTGAGTCTGAGTATCTGAGTAGGCTGTTCCAAAGTCTAATCCAAAATCTTTTCAGACGCCACTCTCCTTTTCGAGTACTTTAGCGTGAATATTTCTTTAATAGTATATTTCTTGAATAGAGAAGACACAATAATTCCTTTCAGAATGCATTTACACCGTTATGTAACAAAATATCTGTTTATACTATTGTCTGTTAAACACAAAACGTCAACCAAATAGCCTAGCTGAAAATAAAACCCACATGTTTATTTTATTAAGAATAATAACTAGTCACTATATTATTTTGACTTTATTTTAATTTTATAGGTTACGCACCAGAGACTAAATTTTTTTTTGTTATATAGCAAGTTAAAAAGTTGACTTGTGACTTATTAATAAGTAGTTACTTATTAAGAAATCACAAGTCAACTATAGTTACGTGCTAATTAAGCTTTAGTTCTAACCAAATATTAAATAAATAAATAATAAATAAATATTCATGGACACTTAACACAACGCCCTCTAGTCCCAAACTAAGCAAAGCTTGTACTATGGGAACTAGATTGCTGATAGAATACATACATATATATATATTTTTGTAAATACATACTTATAATACATAGAAACACCCAGACACAGAACAAACATCTATGTTTACAACACACAAATGTTTGTTCTCGGTGGGGATCGAACTCACGAGCCACAGCACGGAAGGCAGAGCTACTACCGACTGAGCCATGACGCCTGTTAAATATTTAGATGTTCAATTGTTATTTTTGAATTCCCAAGAAGTTTTATAAAAACTTTGCTAAAATTCCCTTCTCCTCTGCTCGCTACACTGTAAATGCCGCAAGGAAAAAATGAAGTGGTATTTTGGTAAGTATTTACTAACCCCTAGACCGGAAGGATATGTGTTACTATTCGTAATATTTTACCGGGAAATTGCTTTTCAAGACAGTATTTTCTTTATCCTTTCCTATTGCATTTACCTGATTTAGCCTCGTGTTGGCAAGGGAATATTTATGATGGAACTTTGCTGCGAATGTGGAGATGAATGTGGTTTCACTTTGATTTGTCACGTCAAGCCCTTATTTAAGCGCACTGTGTGTTTTGTTAAGGCTGTGTATCCACTAGAGATGTGTGAGGTACATGATTAGAGTTCAAGTAAAAAAATCGTCAATAGTAGTAGACACCAGTATATTCATGCCGTCATAAAAATGATACTTTTCGGTGCTACTTACTTTTTGTCATTACTCATTTTTGTCAAACATCTCTAGTAGATACCCAGCCTATATCTCAAGCATAGAGTAGGTACTAATATTTCGGGTTAAGTAGAGTAAGTTTCAAATTCATGATACTATTCGGTGCTATTAGTGACTCTTTGTCATTACTCATTTTCCTCGAACATCTCTTTAGATACCCAGACTAAATCTCAAGCATAGAGTAGGTACCAATATATCGAGTTAAGTAGAGTAAGTTTCAAATTCAGATATTCAAAACATGGTCTTAAAATACAACGAAGCTCGTTGAGCGATGGTGAAAACTGACACTGGCCACATTTGACATGGTTTTATAAGCGTTAAGCCCAGACGTGACGTCATCTCATTTTGCAGTCCATTTCAGACTATCAAAAGGATTAAAACATTTTGAAAGTGTCTCATCTCGTCATATTCAAAACAAAAACAAAGCACTATAAACAAAATGTCAAACAACAAAGTCCAAACATCCACAAAGGAAAAAGAGTTTATTTTTAAAACTAGCTCAAACAATTCTAGTCTAAACTAAACAACATTGGCTACGGCTGCATGAATCTGCCTGGGGCGCCCACTTCAAATCGATTTGGCTACTGCTTGACCTGTCTTGGTACTGCGTGACAGATTGAGGTGTAAGTTTCGGTGTAAGCTAGTTGAATGATGTACATTGCTTTTTAGGGAAAGTTCTTTGCGAATAACATAGACATTGTTCTTTTTCTGGCTGTTACTATGTGAAATAGGTATGTATTTACAAAAATATATGATAAAAGTAGTCTATCAGCAATCTAGTTTGGGACTAGAGAGCGTTGTGTGATTTGTCCGAGAATATTTATTTATTTAATAAAATTCATAGCGGTTCTAAACTGTGTTTTTGTTACTCATCTTGCATTATTTAACTTAAATTATAATGGCTTTTATGATATGATGATTTATGTATGATCTTTCAGATCAGATTCTATGAACTACTATTAAGTACAACTTTTTTTTTAATAAAAATGAATGAATAAAATAATAATACCATTCTAAATTCATGCACAATCGTGAGAAAGTTTTTGCAAACTGAACTTCCACATACAAATACAAATACAAATGTTTTTATTGCTTCCAAAAGATAATAGTATTAACCACATGAAGCTCAACTTTCCACTGGGGTGCACTTGGCCTAGGCCCGTGCACCTTGGTTAACCCCGGTTTTCGCCTTAAACCGAGTAGATTTAATGTAGAACCACAATAATAATAATACTCTTTATTTCAGATATAGGTCCATACAAAAAAATACAATACACAAAATTATGGTACGTAAGTAGTAGGAATATGCTTGATCGAGAGAAATATCTTTATTTACTCTACGTTGCTCCCCGTTGATTGCTCTTATGTTTTGTGATCTTAATAGATTACTAATAATACTAAAACTTTTTAAATACTAATAAGTATTTTAACACTTATTAATGATTAAGATTATTTATGTGAATGCTGTGGCATCCTTTAATTTAAAAAAACATATAGATTTTAAGCTCATTGTCCTGTTTTTTTAGGTTGTCTTAATAAAATAAAAATAAGAGCCTGTATTGTCTGAACTGTGGACCAGTCTAAATAATTTTTAGTATAAAAATCATTAAAACAACAAAATTAAATTAGCAATGTATTTCATCCAACTGCTAAGTCAACTGCAAAAGGCAGATACAAGAAAGCTGGAAGCGGCGAACAAGAGTGGCGAAAATCAGTGGAAGCACGCCAATGCGACATTATGCCGTCCTTTTTCTCAATTTCCAACCAATTTTTGGTTTAAAGCGGTTTATAAATAGAACATTGTTTTTAAAATAGCTTCCTGCGCAATAAATGAGAAGAATGTGTTCATGTTATTTTAAAAACATTTTTGATAATAATGAATAAGTTGATTTAGTTTCTTGCGTCATGAGCGGTAAGTGACATGAGCAAACAAACTTTGATATTTTGTATTTAATAAGTCACACAAATAAAATTAAAATGTACACAAAAACACCCTCAAAACTACTTTAGATACAGTCTACGCCAAAATGCAAAGGAACATTTCTAGTTTGACAATAAAATATATCAAGATAACAACTTTAGATCAACAATCCTTAAGTTTGAGAAAATTACCGACAGAAATTAGTTTGACAGTAAAATATTTTAAGATTCAAATATTTTAGATTACCCCTGTAAAGTTAACAAAAAAACATTTTGTCTAATTTCAACCTCTTTGGAATTTGAACAGTTCGTTTCTCGGGGTGACGTACTAGTTCTGGGCCACTTGAGTTTCCTAAGAAGTGCTCATAAAGCTTCGTTCACAGCATAAAATTTCAACAAAGAAATGATCCATCTATTGCGTCTTTGACCGTTTCTCAGAAAACAAGAGCTCGTATATCAGTAGAGAATACTGTGCTAGCTGTTACTTTTAGAAGTACCTATCTTTGAAGACGCTCGTCATTCTGAAGTAAAGTACCTAAGCTTTGCTCAGATTGGGGTTAAATATTTTTGTGTAAAAATATCCATGAATGCATGCATAATTTTGACTATATATCTTTAAAAGACAGTTTAACAGTTTACAATAATAATTACCACTTTAATTTTATAGTACTAAAGTAAGTTGGATTATTCGCCAACAAACCGCTCGATAGAGGTTTATTAATCCTACAAATTCTGCTTCAAACTCCACTATTTCACTCCGCAACCATCAAAATAAGATCAACCCCAAACATAAACAAGGTAACCGTATCACCGATATTTACTTTGAAAACGGCGCGTTTAATTTTCAAAGGAGTCACCACGAAAAATGCTGACAATCATCGCGTTTCGTAAAACAACCGTATTTGAATCACATTGCGTGTTGACGACTACACGACTGGTTAATGTCGTAGCATCACCGCGCAGTGTAAATCGTAATAAACTGCTGTTACGATTGTCAGATTGATTCGTGCTGACTCCCTCTGTTGTATTCCTGAGTCCGACCGCTCGTAATTCACGCGCATATTTTATGAGCGGCCAGCGGTTAGGCGTACGTCATAACGTTTATAGTGAAAGGTGTACGTCAAAGTTTGCTCTACGCACTGGGTTGGAAAATTTGCGTTTTTTTATACTAATTCGAAACATGGACTAAGATAACTACTAGGTTTTCAATTATCTGAACCATAATTATCATAATGTAATAGGCCGCTTGGAATGCAAAGATACCATTTTTATTTCTTTCTAATAATCAGTCGTTTTGATTGGCAATTAACTTAAAAATGAAATATTTAGATCATTTTTAACATAAATATTATTACGTCATAGTTCTACAACTTTCGTAGTACCTATCTTAAAAGTATATACCTATTATAGTGTCTTTAAGTATGAAAAGGTATACATTAATTTGACATTTATATCGCTGACAGTATTTAACTTCATGTTTATATTGAAACGAATTTTGGGACGAAACCGTAATAAAAATATTAATAAAATTGAAGTTATTGTTTCGTCCCAGTGCGACGAGATACCAGTAGTCCGAAACTAGAATAACTCGAAGCAAGGTCAATTTAACACATCATATTTTTTTCTGGTAAAAAAATACGCTGCGTTTTTCAACACAGTGCGTGTGTACCTATTAGCTACCGTAGTGAGAAATTACAGGTATCCGCTAGACGTTACAAACGAGGATATACGAGTGAGCAGCACTCTGGAACGATGTCCGATATTTATTCCGACGAGCTAAAATGCATGGTTTATACATCACGGGTGGTTTGAAGGCTCTATCTAATGGGGGTGATGAAGACTAGGGTGTGATGTGCAAATGTTTCCGTTTAAGGGTATGGTGTGGAATTACGATGAGTTTAAAGGCCTTACACAAATAAGGGCGCCATAGGTAAACCACGTAAGTCAGGTTCACTTCCTGCTTTACAGAGGTGAAAGAGAGCGGATTTTCATTATTTTTTCCAGATATTTCATATCGTTTGTAAACTTCGTAGGGGTCTCATTTAAATGGTTCACCTATAGTACTACTGGCAATACTAGAGATACTCTGTATCATTTGTGCTACCAGACATTTCAATAGTACCTACCGCACATTGAGCTGAGTTTAATATAGTTTATTCAGCGCGGCAATGCAGCCAGTGGTTTGGGCACGCTTCCGATTGGTACTGATTTGGACCAGTTGAGCTATCTATAAATCGTTTGCAACGGTTTGTAAATAGCTCAACTATTTCATTCGTTTTGCGTCTAAATTTATTATGAGGACTACCAAAGAATGGAGCTCGTTGCCGGCGTCTGTGTTCCCGGACGATTATATCATTTGGAAGTTTTCAAGAGTACAGTAAATAGGTATCTTCTAGGTAACCGTGCTACATCGTCGACCACATCATTGCTTAACATCAAATGAGATTGTGGTCAAACGGTTGCCAATATTGTATAAAAAAAATGTATTAGTATTAGTTGTAATTTTCTTCGTGAATTAAATTTCTTTTTGTTTGCCAAGTTTAGAGTTTATTATATTGACACTTGTGTTTTTTGCTATTTCAATCTTTTTAAACATTATCGAAACCATTTGCTCCTCATATATATCTCTCAATAACACTTACCACGTTATCCGAAGTCAAAAATGTTCTTACTATTTCAGAAGAGAGAAAATTCTTGTAATTTTTTCATCAATAGTTATCTTACGCTCTGTATGTTTATGTTTCCATTGATTGACTTTTATCACTTTTATACGTCTGTATTTGTACCAATTTGAAATCACGACGCGCTGGCGTCTCTTTGATAGAAACTGTATCAATTTGACCTAGTTGTTAATAGTGAAATATTGTGTTGGTTATGTTTTGTTATGATAGTGAAACCAATAGTTTCACTATCATAACCGATATCGATTTGAAAAAGCTTTCCAATTAATCAGAATAACCCTTCAGAGCCAAGGGCTTCATCTTTCACAGGCACGTTATGTTGCCGCTGTAAATAACCAATTTCAAAGCATTACCATACTCACATAGTCAACGACCCCATTCTCAAATAAACAAAGATAATTGACACTAAGAAAACAATTTCAAAGGCACGAAAACCTGGGGCATATAAACCCACTATATTTCCAAAATATACGCGTCACACTACATGTGAAATTAAAATTGGCCTCTAGCCAATACAATCTTATTGTAGCAGTTTATTTATCACCACGGATCGTGAAACCTGCATGCATTATGGAAGTAGATATTACAGAGCGATTACTAAGTGGGGCTCTTCGTTTTAACGCCAAAAAATTTAAAGTACAATTTAAAAGTAGCCAGAATTTTTATTGCAGGAATATTTGATTCTATGTGAATGTGCTTTCGAGTTATGTGATGCAGTTATTATACTGCTAAATATTCGCTTGATGCATTTTTCTAAACTAACTTAATTTGACAGCAATAAAAGTGTTGCCATCTCTTTCTCATAAACGGACACGACAAGGACAGCTATAATTTTAGAGCTGTCAAATTAGGTTAGTTTAGAAAAAGGCAACAAGCTAATCGATACCATTGACATTTTCGTACGAGCACTACGGGCGTATCACACGCCCACTAAGATATCTAAAACATCGCGCCTTTTTTACGGTTAAAATCATTGTTATTGAGTGACAAAAATAACGTTCTTCGTAATGGTTTCTTACGTAATGGTACTTTTGTTAATCCGAAGCCCTATTTAATCAAGTCAGCACTCTAAGTTGATCGCCGAATATTAAAACCTCACTCACCTTGCCCTGCCTCTGTGCTACCTTACCCATTGGTAAGATATGGCAATAATTTGAACATGCACTTAACCCAAGCAGCGTTTCAATAATCGGGCAAGTTGATTATTTTATTTGAGTCCTTTGACCTATTTTTTTTGTTTTGTTTCCTATTGTGTAATTATTTTACTTTTTTGTACCTGCGTTGTGTTGTGTGCCAAATAAATATTTCTCTATCTCTCTCTCTCTCTCTAATTTGGTTTGTGTCTGTTCTGCAAAAAAACCTTTATTTTGCCGACCAATTTTTCAAATTTTACTTCAAAGTGTACCTTCTGTAACCGATTCATGGCACAGTATATCAAAGTGCAATCATCTCAAAAACGTCACGTGACACAAAGGTAATCGTACGCGATCTGAGGCGTTATTCAGCTGAGTACACTTACCAACGATATAATTATATTGGCTTACTGCCAAGGTACACGGTTTCATCTCTAAATGGGCTAGTATATAATTTTTATTGGAGTGCTTATGTCAGACTCTTGTTTGTGGGTACGCAGAAACGGTTGACGCCGGCGGAAGTGTTTTGATAGTGAACAATGAGACTATGATGCTGGTTTTTGTAACTAATAAAGTTATATTGAAACCCTTACAAATATCACGCACACTTTTTCTCCACTCACTTCTATCATTCGCCAACTCTGAGTCTTCTCTCACATTGATATCATCTTTCACACAATCCGACCACTTCTTCAGGCTCCTTCTACATGCGTGCCCTGCCCGCCCAGCCATACACTTACTTATTATACGCTATGATAACACTCCGAATTATAAGTATATATTTTTACAGGAGAGTAAGTACGTAACCTAATATCTTACAGATTTTTTTTATGTTGCTAATTATCTGGCTTGTCAATTATTTTAACAGTATGTGATATTGATGTTCGGTTTTCCTTAAAAAATAATAGTATTATTTTCTTTTACCGCTTAGTGAGTTGTTCCTCATTTTACCTCAAAGTATTCGCCTATATCCTTTTCAATAATAATAGATATTTTGCCTAGGTATTTTATATTTAGTATAAGGTATTCAAGAGAGAGAATGGATGAACACACCATTTAAAAACAAAGGACTTAAATCGGGCTAGTCTCATAAGCCCCTTCGAGCCGTCCCCTTCAAGGGGATTATGAGACTGAAAAGTCTCAAAATCCCTTTTAAGAGTTTCCCTAGTTATAACTAGGTTGTGGTGTCCTAGGACACCACAACATAGCTACCAGAAAACCGTTACTTTAACCTGAACCATAAAAAGTATTTTTTGCATACTTTTCTTCTCTTCTTTCGCTTGACAATAAAAGGGACTTAAATATGTATAATTATGTACCTACATTAACCACAAATTTTACGTCATCTAACTGATTTTATACACTAAGCCACAGATCTTATAATTACTATAACTTAGCTATTTGCGGTTTTGCACTGACAGTATTAAGAACAAGAATAACTGGACTATTTTAGACCCTAGGGTAGTATTATATAAGGCCCTAGGGTTTGTTGTTGACCGCGAGTTTTATCTATAGGTATTCTATTGTACTATTGATAACAACGTGTGTTCTATCCAGTATTGCTCGTTGCATCGTCGCGGTCAGTAGTGTTTAGCGGAAAATTATACTTTGTTTTGATCAAAATAAGGTAAGAGATAGCAACTAGGCCATTTTGTTTTTTTTTTCAGAATATGCCTGCAAATACAAATCTCGGATAGGTACAGAACTTATTTCTACAGGGGGATTTCAAAACAGTTTTTTTTTTATTTTGTTATTTTACGTTTTTGGTCTGATTTTCGGTTTTGTTGCTATATTTTCCTTTAGTAATTGAGTTTAGTTGTCCTTAACTAGGGCAATTGGAGTGCCTAATTATTCGACTTAAAAGCACCCAGAATGGAATATAAACCCATGTGAATTATTTTTTAATAGCTCTTAATATAAAGCTCCAAAAAATAAGACGATCCTAAATGATCCTTCGGATTTTACTCAATAAATAATGCTTTGACTTTAATGTAAACTTTGTATGATGATGATGAATATCTCTAGCAAAAAATGTAATTACAAAATAATTAAGATAAAGTTGTTATCCTCAATTTATACGAAACTCGATAAATTTAATTATGCTACAGGTACTTTAGATAATATCTAATAACTGATAGTATATCATACATCATTGTGATAGTGAACGTGAACTGATTTAAAACGATTTTGCAAAATGTAAACTAAAGGGGTTAGTCTCATAATCCCCTTTGCGTCGTCCCCTTCAAGGGGATTATGAGACTTTTAGTCTCATAATCCCCTCGTTCTGACTCTAAGAGTTTATTGAAATCAAAGACTTTAGTACTTAGTAATAAAGTGTTTTTACAATATTTGTGAGATCTACAGTTCTTTTAAGCCCCCTCGAGAGCAAAAATTCAGGGGCAGCTATAAAAACTTCAATAACTTGGAAACGATAATTAAAAAATAAATCGTTTATTTTTTTACAAACAAGGTATAATAAACAATAGTAGATTGTATCATAAGGCAGCAAAATTATATTTTTACGGCGAGGGCGATTTTTAGAATCCAGAGCGAAGTGAAGGATTCTAGAGTAGAATCCCGAACGTAGCGAGGGATTCTTTAGTAGAATCCTGAACGTAGCGAGGGATTCAAAGTACTTCGCCCGAGCCAAAAATATATTTTGCGCCCGAGTGGTACACTCTACTTTTCATCACCAACTATGAGAAAATAAAAGGCGCCTCATATTTTATTGTAATATTATTATTTAATAAAACATATATAGTAACAACTAAAATGAAAATAAATAGTATCTATAATGAAAACCACTTATTTCTTATGTTTTCTATTCGTTCGATTTCTTTGGCGCTGAACACTAAGATGTTCCAAATTCAAAAAGTGCGCGGCAAAGTAAATTGCGGCGCACTTATTTAAATAAGAGCGCCGGAATGAACTTTGCCGCGCACTTATTGTTTCTTATAGAAAACACCACCTTTGGGTGCACATAAATAAATAAAATAAATAAATAAATAAATATTCACGGACATTTAACACAACGCCTTCTAGTCCCAAACTAAGCAAAGCTTGTACTATGGGAACTAGATGGCTGATAGAATACATACATACATTTTTTTTTGTAAATACATACTTATAATACATAGAAACACCCAAAAAAAAAATAAAGAAATAAAAAAATAACAAAATAAAGGCGAACCAAGTCGTTCTTTTCGAATAGGTGTGATGAAAAGATAGTTATGTAAGGTAATTGCTAGCTTATAAAATTATGCAATCTAGCAAGTAAAAATTTACTTATATTTAATTATAAACACTGTAGGTATCTCATTTTTTTAAATTAGTTAAATGTATGGCTGCCAGCTCACCTGACCTACTTCTGCTATGGTACCTACTACTTATTAACTACTAGCTTCCGCCCGCGACTTCGTTCACGTCCCATTGGATCCCGTTAATTTTCCGGGATAAAAAGTATCCTATGTTACTTCTAAAACCTCCAAGAATATGTGTACAAAGTTTCATGATGATCGATTAAGTAGTTTTCGCGTTAAAGCGTAACAAAGAAACTTACATTCACAATACAATATTAGTAGGATAAAAACAAACATGCGATACCTGAAAAAGGTGATTAAGTTTCAAACTTAGCTAAATATAAATATAATTAAAAAAAAAAAAAAAAGTGCCTCCTACTATTAAGACACTGTTAAGCCTCCTACTATGTATCTTGTATTTGATGGAAAGTAGCTGCATCATAAGATGGAGCTAAATAAATCAACGATCAAACTCACCATATCCCAAAACTCAGCTCTTAAACGCAACGCAAATTGCTCTAATATTTATGTTCCACTAAAAATTTAACAGCTATAATTTATTAGGTGAAGACTGCTGGTTGAGAAGGGTCATGTTCGGTTTTCGCCGTTTAGCGGTTTACGGGTGCGCCCGCGGGCCCCACTAAATAAATAAGGGGCGTTTAATGTAAACGGGACCTATAAAATTGTTAATTTCATTGTTTTGAGGAATTGCGAACTACACTTTGAACTGTTAAACTTACATACACTTTTGTGATCGAGATCATTGATCAATGGTAGGAGAATTTTATTGAAAAGCCTTCGCATTATCACAGATGATATAATACTATACTAGTACTTGATTGATACTAGACTAGATTGCTAATATTTTTAATGTAATTTTGCGAAATTCGCAATCTTAAAACCCTATCGATACAGGTTACGCCATCTATTGAGATGTAATTAGAACTATATTTTCTTTGTTCTGGATGGGACCCCATGGTATTATTTATTAAATTTATATCATTACCATCAGGCTGATACCCGAAACTTCGTATACACGTGCGTAACTTTTCACCAAAAAATATTTGTTAACCAGCATACGATGAACCTCGTGTCAAAGGCTGCTTTTGGTTTAGAGAGGTCAAGCTGTATCTAAGAATCCACGTCTTAGATTTCAATAAAATATAGCCTATGTTTCAATCCGGAAAAAAGGCTGCTGAATGGTATAACTTTCATTGAAATTGGTCCAGTAGTTTAGGCGTGATCCGCGAACAAACAAACAGACAAACAAACAAACAAATAAACAGACAAACTCGATTTTCGGAATCAGGATCGTTTATTTAGTAGATCTGTATATTTAGAGTATCCATATCCTTAATTTAAGTTTTTAGCCTTTTTACAGTTTTATAATAGTATAGATAGATAACGTCAATGGTATCGATTCGCTTGTTGCATTTTTCTAAACTAACTTAATTTGACAGCACTAAAAATGTTGCCGTCCCTTTCTCATAAACTGAAATGACAAGGACGGCTATAATTGTAGAGCTGTCAAATTAGGTTAGTTTAGAAAAATGCAACAAGCGAATCGATAGCAATGTCTGACAGTCACACGTAACAACCGACAAAAAATATTATAACAGGCGGGCCTAAGATGCGCACCGCGAGATATTTGTCATGTCGTTTTGTCAAAATGTAAGCATTTTGCACCAGTTTAGGAACTATTGCATTATCTGTGGTACCTAATGGTGTCGACAAAACGCGCCATAATGTACACTTTTGACACTTGGTTAGTCGTCGTACCTCTCTGAGGACGAGATAATAGTCATGCAGAAATGTCAAAAGTTGAAAATTCAAAGGCGCGGTTTCTCGACAACATTACCACGGATAATGCAATAGTTCCTAAACTGGTACAAAATGCTTACATTTTGACAGAACGACATGACAAATATCTCGCGGTGCGCATCTTAGGCCGGCAGGTCTGCTTTCTGTGTCAAAACTTGAAATGTTATCAAAAAAACTAAACGTAAGCTCGTATGCTGATTTACTGTTCCAACACGGCTCCGGCCTCAAGCCTTTTTTGTTTGAAAATCAGTTCTCAAATCTATGCTTGAGTGACGATTTCTGTATCGGCATACGGGCTATAGAGTCTTATCTGTTTGTATTCCGTATTCTTTGAACAAACACCTCGCTTGACCGAATGCATAACACAACACGTTCAATGCTTGCGTGATCAGTGCGTGCGCGTGCGCAGACTCGTTGTAGACTTTATGTTCAGTGCATTGATTATTCTTTTGTGTATTAATTATACATTTATTATTTGTTTTAGCAAACTCTTGTAAAATTTTACAGTTGCTGAAAAAGGTAAGATTCTTTAAATATTATTTGGCTCAACTATCATATTTTAAAGTTTTATAAAAATACTATTGTATTGTAAAGTAGAAAGTAACTTCAACTCTTTGCTATGTAACTGGTAAAACTTTTTTGTTAGTGCATTTTTAGATCAATTAATTGCAAACATGTATAGGTACTTAGTCAAACAAATATAGGATTATCTTCATATTAAATAAATACTCTTAGACATATCACACAGCACTCTCTAGTCCCAAACTAAGCAAAGCTTGTACTATGGGAACTAGATTGCTGATAGAATACCTAAACACATTTTGTTTTACTAATACTTATTACTTATCATAGGTACCTACATAATAACACCCAGATACAGAACAAATATATCTTATTTTTATTAATAAAAATTAGAAAATACCATAAAATGTTGTGAACTGAGGTCTAATTAAAAGTATCTACAGATTATTTTAAGATATAGACTAAAAAAAACAGCGAATAATGATAGTTTTATAATTATAAGTACATGTTTTAGTTCTCGCGATATAATATACAACAAACTTAAATAAAATGAATATTAATTTTGGTAGTCTCTGAGATAGCGCTTATGCTTGGTTTTTTTTTCATATTTTTAGAATGGTTGCACTATGTATTACGCATTTTTTTAATAAAAAAAAAATACGGCTAATACACACACAACACAATGTACATAATATTTACAAAATACAATAGTTGATCCATCCATAGATTGTTTGCAACAATTAGTAGCATAACTAATAGAGATGGGCGTTTTCGTTTTTTCTCGCAAACGGCTACGTGGCCGCTATACAGTTTGCATATCGATTTCAAAAACGGTTTTCAAATATCGATACGCACTTCGTGTTTTCGCGCCTCAAAACCATTGACCAAAAAAAGTTACAATGGAAAGTAAACCATATTGCTAGCTTCCTATGACATATTTTTACGCACGCCACTAACATGCAAATATAGCAAATTATTAGTTATTAACTAATAATTTGTATTTTAAAAGTTTTTGTTATTAGGAAAATTTATTTGCGCTTTGACACTATCTTAATGGTGAAGGAAAACCTCGTGAGGAAACCCTTGGCTAAGTCAGCTCCGCTCGTATTGACGATATCTTTCCTGTGGATATGGCTGACTAGGCTGAGAGGATGGTATAGGTGATGGGCCTACTCCATCTAAACATTGTCGCAGGCATTAACAGCGTCCCGTTATGTGTAATAGGCATAGGTTGCCTCCTGACGCTGTATAAATCATCTTCAATAGGTATATAAAGGCCCAAGATAATCTTCAAAATTAAATATTTACGAACATTGTAGGTACCTTCCTCTTAATGGATTGACTAGCTATGAACTAAAAAAAAACAATTACAAAATACTGATTAAACTGACTTTGAGATTATTTGATAACCAAAGGATTAAGATTACGATCCTAACCTAATTCTTACGTCATCAGTTCATTCTGTTTGATGTTTAATAATAAGGGATAAGCTGCAAAAGCAGTCTTATACCGAAGCAATAAGGCTCACGTCGTGTTGCCAGTGAGATTTACGTCGGCTTGCGCTAATCTCGACGTAATTTGGAATAGGTACCTACTCACTGTAAATAAAGCTATGACACAATCAGCATCAGAAATGGTTTTCAGAGTTTTCAGAATTTTTATCTAAATACTACTGACTCTTTCTATACCTAGGTTTTTTTTTGAAATTGCAGTTGGAAAAAGCAAATGGAAAGATCCTACTTTCAGTCATAAAACTTTTTGAGACTTTCTATTATCATCATTCACTAAGCATTGACTTTAACTAGGCAATATTTTAGAGCATTTTTCTTGAATTCTGTAAGAGATTATTATAATAATAAATTCTATAATAAATTATTTATTTCAAAAAAGGACGTAGTACAAAAAGATAGAAGCAGAAGCTATGGTGTTGATTTTTATTTACAAGTCAGTGACTGAAAAGACGTCATATTCTAATGTACCCAACACTATGATATTATGAAAAAAAAATGCATTAATCCATAAGAGATGAAGGACAAATTTCATACCTTGTTCTCAAAAATATTATAATGCTGAAGCTACCATTATTTACGAACCAATGCTTGGAAATTAGTGATTTTATTTATTTTATAACACATTTGCTCGTAAAGGGTCTCTTATTTCACCAATTTCAGTATCGTGATGTATATCATTACGCACTCGTGCGTTATGGTAATGTAAAACGTACGGTTTATCAAGATGCTCCCACTAAAACAAACGGGGGGGTTGGGCGCGCGCCGCGCTCTACGATAAAAAAATAAGTATTTAATTCTTTTACAAATTTTTCTATCTGCTTCAACAAGTGAATAAAGATTTATTCTTTGAAGAAAGTCAGAGTTTTATTTATTTCCTCGCAAATGTGTTATAAAACGTCGTATGACATACGTGCGCTTTGAAAATTACAGCCTCTGCTTTCTTGTAGCCCTCGCCTACGGCTCGGGCTGGCAATATCGCCTCGGCTGTAATTTTCAACTTACCGCACTCATATCATAATGTACTATTATTTTAGTAGGATACCCAACACGGGTTTACACTATACATTTCAAGGGTCTTTTACAAAGAATTTAGGCAGTGTTCCCAAAATTATAGGGTACCACAGAGTTCAGCGTGATTCTTAGTATATAGTTACGCTATCTGAAGCAATGTTAATTGTATAATTATAATGTTATGAACGTACCTTCTTCGTACACTGGATGTGCACTGACTTGTAACACCTTACGAAACTAAATACTCGTTTATTTGTAACTATCGATTTTAGAGTTGAATTTCAGGGATTACTTTCATACATTTCCAAGTAATGCAACTAGCATTACTGAAATAAAACTGTCGCTATTTTTATATAATACTAGCTTCCGCCCGCGACTTCGTTCGCGTCCCATTGGATCCCGTTAATTTTGCAGGATAAAAAGTATCCTATGTTACTTCTAATACCTCCAAGAATATGTGTACAAAGTTTCATGATGATCGGTTAAGTAGTTTTCGCGTGAAAGCGTAACAAACAAACTTACATTCACATTTATAATATTAGTAGGGATTAAAAGCTCTTTTGTAAATATAAAACTAAAGCTAAGAGTGTTTCGGGATTTAAAGTTTTGGAATACCGAAAATGAAATTTTATTAAAAATGTAATTTAAATCTCTTTTTATTTAAGTAGGTAGATAAAAAAAGTTTTTTAAATTGGATGGAAGAGTTAAGAATCCAAAAAAACAATAGTTTATTCCGTTCATTCCTACTAGTAATTCGACAAAAATATGTAAAATATATAAATAGGTAAGTACAAACTGACAAGTAAATAAGATGAGATAATTTCAAATACTATTTTCATCGACAAACTAAAGTAAGTACCTACACTAACCGTGCTACATCATCGACCACATCATTGCTTAACATCAGGTGAGATTGTGGTCAAACGGTTGCCTATATTGTATTAAAAAAAAGGCGAGTAAGTAGGTACTTTTTTTTTAGTTTGAACAATTTATTCACAGAGAAAATTACAACTAATACAGTATTTACAATATTCACAATATTTACAAAATACACATGAAACAGTTGAGCTATCCACAAACCGTTGCAAACGATTTATAGATAGCTCAACTGGTCCAAATCAGTACCAATCGGAAGCGTGCCCAAGACACTGGCTGCATTGCCGCGCTGAATAGTAATGCTGATACGCTGGCCTAGATAATCACCAGCCCTCGGGTCACGCGTCGCTTCGACTAGACGCCCTGAAAGAATTTTGTGTCGACCCTAAGAGGCACAGTAGGTACTTGATTAAATATCTACGTTCCTTATTTTTTAAACTTAAACTTGCATAATTAATTTTATTTTATTATCACGATTTTCCCATCAGTATGTTATTGTTGAGAACTGTTATAAAAGTAGATCTTATCATATATTTTATAACTTATTGCTTTGTCGTGAAGTATAACATAATTAACTGCTTAGTTATGTCACGTACCTATAGTCAGAGATAATCTTTGGACGTATATACATAATCCCAGTTTGGATTGTGCTATGAGTTTAGTTTATGAAGTTTTAATAGGTATGAAAAGTGCTTAAAATCTACTTAGGCTCTTTTTAATTATTTTGTAGGATTTCAAGGACTCTAGACTATACAGCCAATCTAGCTCCCATATTACAATTTTTGCTTGGATTGTGACTGGAGGGTGTTAAGCGTAAATCCATGAATTGTACATTTTGTAATAATATCATTTTTGACCAAAAAGTCCCGTCAGAAGAAGAAGAAGAACTGATTGACAGGCGCCATGGCTCAGTCGGTAGTAGCTCTGCCTTCCGTGCTGTGGGTCGTGGGTTCGATCCCCACCGAGAACAAACATTTGTGTGTTGTAAACATAGATGTTTGTTTTGTGTCTGGGTGTTTCTACGTATTATAAGTACTTATTTAAAAAAAAAATGTATGTATGTATTCTATTAGCCATCTAGTTTCCATAGAATAAGCTTTGATTAGTTTGGGACTAGAAGGCGTTGTGTTAAGTGTCCGTGAATATTTATTTATTTATTTATTTATATAAACCTAACGCCAAAAGCGTCAACCCCAGAGGGACGATCACGAATAAATGTGACAATCTTAAACGCATCGTAACACGAGCGTATTCGAGTAACATTCCGCGGTGACTACAAAGTTTGGCAATAAGGCAAAAGAAAAGGCACGTCTATAAACTCCGTCGCCATAGAGTTATCCACTATCTCATAGTTATATGAATTTACTTTTTAATATTAGACACTAGGTGCCACCCGCGACTTCGTTCGCGTCCCGTTGGATCCCGTTTATTTTTCGGGATATTCGGGCGTATGTATTAATCCAGGTCACGTACAAATATATTCCAAGTTTCATCCAAATCGGATCAGTAGTTTATACGTGAAAGAGTAACAAACATCCATCCATCCATACTTACAAACTTTCGCGTTTATAATATTAGGATAGGATAGTAGGATGATCATGAGATGTGTGCTATTGGTTTCAGGTCCAATGCACTAAGTCACAATGGTGCAAATGAGCAAGCACCTCTTCGACACCGCGTGTCGTGACGCACCATGTCACCTGATCATGCACCCATGGAACGAGAGCTGCATTAAAGCTATGCCGTCACTCTTCCTGGCGTCGACTATTGGGAGCGCTAAGTTTTATGCCGTTGTGTATGCTGTGAGTATGTTTAGCTATATACTTATCTATTCAGTCTGCTGGGCATAGGCCTTCCCAAGTACGCCGCGAGTTTTCGCCGCTGCTGCCCAATGCCCAACTACGGCCAAAATATCATCGGACTATCGTCGGGCGGGTGGTCTGCCTCGTGACTATAACCTCAAATTTATTGTTGCAGCTGAACTATCTCCTAACATATAATCATAATCATTGAGTCGCTAAGGGGATTATTGGACAAAAGTCCAGAAACCACGCAGGGAAAAACTGGAATGAGCCAAAAATAATGAATAATAATATTAAATAAACGTTTATTCTCTCTCACAAAAGGTTCAAATACAACAGTAAGGGTTAGGTACAAGTTTAAATGATAAATGATGAAAAATCACTAGATTCTGCCATTTAGGCATACAAACGCCCATATTGGGCATTCAACATCTTAGCCCTAAAAAAATATCAGCGCTTGTATGCGTAGGTCTGAGATTTAAAGTGATCCACATCAAAAGTCCGTCCATCATCCATTATCATCCAGTGACAGTTTACGCACGGTGGGACTAATTCAGGCGCAGTGTATAAACCGTATCTTAGGGGACTGTTTAGCCGCTACGACTAAGGAACTCCAGTCCAGCGCTCGAGATAGTAAAACAAACACCAGTGAATGGGTTTTTAGTTTAACCTCAAGTTTAAGATCAAATCACAAGGTTAACTTGTATTATTTCTAAACAATGGATACGTATTTAAATTGTAAATAAATAATACGTTTATTTTCTCACACAAAGGTTAGCACATAAAGACAGGTACAATAATAAGGCACTTAACTAATTTTATTTCGCCTCAGGTCCAAATAGCGATGCGTGGAAAAAAAATGCTATACAAAGAGGAGTGGAAGAAAATGGGTTCATACTACATTAGATCCACCTTGCTAGGTCTTCTCGTAACTGCTGTAGTGCAACCTGTCAGCTGCTTTATTAGGTAAGGTACGTGGATAGACAGAAATAATGTTTTGTTCACACTATGCCGCAGTCGGGAGGGATTTGGGCAAGGAAGTGGGCACAAACATGGTGTGAACACGATAATGCCTCTGTCCCGGCTCCCGGCCCATGTTCATGCCCTTGCTCTCTAATGAGAATAAAGGCGATGTAGTTGTGGCAATAAGTCTGCGGCAATAATGCCGGTAGCGGCATGGGCATAGTGTGAACGTGGTATAAAGAACAAAAGTCAAATGAAGAAACACACAGGTGTGGTTTTTGCTTTTGAGAGTACTAGAATCATAAATATTTTTTTTAAACTCATTGGTGCAGACTGGATTGAAACCTGCTTACAAAAAATCTCCTTTAAGCCATCAGAGGTATCAAATCAAATCTGACAGTCGTCGCACGTTACGTAAACTTAGTGTATTCGAAGTCATATTGCGCGTCAACGCCAGCTCGACCGCCGAACGTTGTAGCGTAACCGCGCAGTGTATCTCAGATAAGCTACTAATTACGATAAGTTTACGTTTGTAACATTTATTCGTGATCGAAGCACATTACGCTCAAAGAGATAATGGTAGAAACTATTATTCTGATATCAAATCTGAATAAAAGTTATCCATAGAAGCTTTTTTTGCTTTTTTTTCACGGAACTAATTTTCTAACAAAAATGTATATTTTCAGGAAGTTGTCTGGTGATAAATTCCACTATTACGGATATCTTTGGTTTCCATTCACCCTACTGGGCCTGTTCATATATTTAGAACCTCCCAGTAGACGGGGGCTGGTCATCAACCTATTTTGTAACCTGGTAAGTTTCGTATTATTTAGCGACGTACTGAATTTGGAACAAAAAAAAACAATTTTAGCAACACAACATTTATAAGTAACCATAAACAGAGACCAGAGATTTAGGGTCACAAGTAAATAATGTTTGTAAGTAGGTGTAAGTACTAAGAAGGTATGTATTATGTTTGTTCTTCGTAGTAATTTAGTAAAATTAGGTGTACGAAATGAACACAACTCAGGCGAGACGTGGTTGGGAGTAGTTGCTTATTTGTTTTTCTTGATCCTTCAAAACTGGCATTCGTGAAAGCACAGATTATAGAAACTAGTTCGTGAAAGTAACCCACTATCAGAGTTTTTTTTTCAGTTTATCGAGTACTGGCTTCGAAATTTGAAACATGCTGGCTACCTATCTATCACGAAGACGCAACAAACATTTATGTTCATGCTGGGTAGTTCCCTCCTTTTCTATCTCATGAGGTTAGAGGGGGAGAAGAAAGAACGAACACCTTTGTTTTGGTAAGTGGTTCTAATGTTTTCTTTATTAGGGGAGTTCCTGTTTTGTATAACGAGCCGTGAGATAAAAAAATTTAGCTACTTATTCATCTAGGTTTTTGACTAGTCCAAAGTAGAAACGGAAATGGTTATAAATGACTTGCTTTCGGCCGCGATTTCGTCTGCGTCCCCTTTGATCCTTTTAATTTTTCAGGATTAAAAGTAGTCTATATGTAAGTACAGGTTACGAAGTATAATATATTCTAGATTTCATCCAAATCGGTATATTTGTAAAGTATTTGCAGGGTAATTGAAACAAAAACATCTAAACATCTAAACTTTGCAGGATGGTTAGCGTTATCATGAGATGGGAAAATAGGTAATAAATAATTATATACCTAATTAATTAAAAAATATTTGATTATAGGTTGTACACCCCTGAAAAAGTCAGAAGAAAAGCTCATGGTCAATCAAACGCGTGTCCGCATAATGGACCCTGTGAGACGCACGTAGCTAAGGTAATTTAACATTGTATTATGTACATTATTGCTTGCTGCGAAGGTACAATTTCGCATGTTAAATACTGATATTACGAGTCCTTACATCAGTATTATAAAACCAAATTCGTTCTAAACTCGCTGTCTGAGTTTAATATTGATTTGCGAAAAAGAAATCGTAAATGTATGGACAAAAATCAAATAAGTTGTACCTAAATGTATGGACGAAAATCGTTTGATGAAAAATTTGCGAATCACTTTTCGATATAACCACTACAAAGCCCACGAAAAAAAAAACATAGGAAAAGTTAAATGCGTGAAGAAGGAATGACAATTAATTAAATATGAGGAATGATTATTGAAAAAATGTCACAATATATACAAATCAGAATAACCATTTTATACTAAGTAAACTACCTCTTCAAAATATGATACCCAGAGGTTAATCAAATTGAGTTTCAAGTGTAGTGTGATAAAGTTCAACTTGCATTAAACATTATCTAGTCTAGTATCACGTTTGGTTTGAAATATCCTGTAACATGAATATTGAATTCTAAATTAACTGAACCTTTAGGTTCATTTAGGTATTTAGCTTACGCATGCCTGTGATATAATTAGAGCTCCAGGCTTTTGACATGATTTTGATTACGTTTGGTGATACGTTTCTCTGTAAACTAATCAACGTACCTACTTGCAATGACATACCTTTCGCTTCACGGGAAATACAGTTTGAAATGGTTGAAATTAAGGTTGAACAAGTCGCACACCTTTCCATACAAACGTGGAAGGGTAACCACTCCACTGTTTGACGTTGCCCAACCAAAATTAAGGATTATATCAATTTATCTCGTCATAATCTGTATACAGCCCAAACCGTAAAAAAAGTATTCATTTAAAAAATACAAGCTTCTAAACTTTCGTATGGAAAGTATTTTTAGCTTGTATTTTTTAAATGAATATTTTTTTACGGTTTGGGGTGTATACAGACATAGATTATGACGAGATAAATTGATATAATCCTTAGTTTTGGTTGGGCAACGTCAAACAGTGGAGTAGTTACCCTTCCACGTTTGTATGGAAAGGTGTGCGACTTGTTCAACCTTATATTGCTTCTGAAATATGAAAATGTAGGCTTAGATTACACATCAATTTGGACCTTTCGATATTGCTTTTTTTACGCCCAACGGAAAGAAGAGCAACTATTATTGACGCAGGAATTAGAAATTAATGGCCTAGTGCTTAGAGTTGCATTTTTGGATTCGATAAAATAAAATAAAATAAAATACTACTTATTAGTCTTCATTCTCAAGGGTAGGTAATTAATAAACAAAATTATAATATCTTATAAAAACATCTTTGCGATTTAATCGCGAATACGAATGCCATTTTGAAAATTCTATGGCATGCCAACCAAATCTCAATGATATTTTTGATATATTCCAGAAATCCACACCAAGAAATCATTAAGATTAAGAAGAAGAAAGATTTAAGTTTTTCCCAGATTTCATTATGAGAGAATAACCACTAAGCACCCGCATTTATTACGTGTTGTTACATTGCTTTGTACCTATTAGGTACACCTATACGAAGATTTGTAGGTGTACTTAATAGGTACAAAGGCAATGTTCTTGCTAAATAGCCACATTAGTTGGAACAAAGTGGTTGCCTACACAAGGCTAAAATTAACTCAGTTTATCAGCATAAATGGAACATAGGTCTAGGTTAAATGGACGGTCAGTGCTAATCAATAAGTATCTGGTAGAAATCAATAGTATCTAGAACTCTAGGGAATGCTACTTCTCTATGTTGAAGAAATGTTTTTATTAAAAAATGGTAGAGTAGTATTTTGTTAGCTTCATACACATAATAAAACATAAGTATTAATATTTTGTGATCTAGCAATAACCAGTTTCTTTGTTTTCAGTTTTTCTTAGCTTGGTTATGGGACGAAGCCCTAAAACCTAGTTTTAAGTGATCTATATGATTTTTCTAACTAGTTTTTATCACATACTAACGGCGTGGTTCTTTATCTCGACTAATATTTTTTTCTTTTTTATATCTCTACTAACAATTTTTTGTTTGGTTTATAGGGTTACGCGACCTATTTCGGAGTTGGTCTTGGCATCTCCTTAGCTCGGGTCATCCTTCCCCAGATCAAGTCGCCATTGAGAGCCATCTCTTCTATCAGAGGCAAGCATTTCAAGCTGGCGCTGTTCTTCGGAAGCTATATCGGTATTTACAGAGTACGACTTACACTAAAATCTTTAGAAAAAAAAAATAGTACGTGGAGTCCCTACGCGCGGAAGACGTGAAACTTCGAGTGCCACGCATTCACTCTCGCTCTGTCTCTTTATATTCCCCCTCCCCAGGAGCGTTAAACGTTTAACGCAACCTTGTTGGAAGTCGCATTAGAAGTTTCACTTCAATTATGAAATTGAAATTGAAACTACACCAAGTTTTAACCCCCAGTTTGTGCAGTCCTCATTATTTATATTAGCTACTTTTAAACACAAGCTCCAAACAATAAATACAAAAAATTATCACTAACAGCTACCTTATAAAGTACCTAACAGCCACTTCCAAAAGTTTCTATAATTTTATAGAGTTCGACTACCTGGTACTCCACTAGAAAATTCAAAACTTTGACAGTGGCTACCGTTAAGTACTAGTAGCTCTAATCAGCTTTTTTGTTTTTTTGTACCGTTTGAGAATAATATTATTATTGTTCTCATCTTGAAGTAAGGTACTAATAAGGTATTTCCTTCCAGGCTGTGATCTGCTACTTATGCCGTAAGAAGGGCTATGATTCGGCTCTGTATGCATTACCCGCGGGATACTTGGCTGGACTCTCGTTTATGTTCAGCCCCAGTCTTGGGCTGTCGATAGCTTCAGTTACTGCTGCATTCAAGGTAAGGACATTTATAAAAACTAAGAAATTCGCAGTATTCATGTTTCTTATTCTCAGGTGCCTACTTAAAACCATTTAGCAATAAGTTCTATTAGCAAAACGACCTCAATTAGAACACTTAATTACCAAACCATGGATACCTTTGTCCAGTAGAACTGCAAATGTCAGATGCCATAACATTTAAAGCCGGTTTACATTATTCCAGTCCAGTAATCCAGTCCAGTGCTGAACTGGATTCGTTATCGTCTACATTATTCCAGTAATTTAGAAGCCGTTGAAACGTGAATACTGCAGTGACAATGATTTCAAAAAGAGATCAGTTTGGATTGGCCGTCTACATTATCCCAGTTGCACTGGATTGATCGCACTGGATTCAAAAGTAGACCACGAATCCAGTTACTGGACTGGAATGCTTACTGTATTCAGTTCATTCCAGTGCCGGTTTACATTTTTCCAGTAAGCAATCCAGCACTGGACTGGATCGCTGGACTGGAATAAAAAAAACTGCTTCATAAAACAGGATGAGAAAAAAAAACTGCAGGCAGAAAACAGGGGATGAGAAATTACAGAAAACATTGCAAAGACTTCTTGTGTTCTTATTAGTTTTTGCTGACGCTTGGTATGTTATACCTAGCATAAAACTGTGAGGCAGATTCACCAGGCAAAATGTGTACCTCTGACAGTCGCCGTGCTAACGTATTCGAGTTGTATTGCGCGTGAATGCCAGCTCGACTGCCAACCGTTGTAGCGTCACCGCGCAGTGTATCTCGGATACGCTAGCGTTACGATACGTTAGCGATTGTCACATTTATTCGTGATCAAGGCACTGTACCATGTCTTTTTTGACACTTACGTTTTATTAGACTGCTAAAAAAAGCTTGTGTATTGATTTTAGTGACAACTTGGACGAAAATGCTTTGTATGTTTGTTCGTCGAGATCTTTTGAACCGATCTTCACAGAATTGGGAAGGTATACGGATAGTACTCTTAAGTTTTACTGGTTTGTTAAATGAAGTTCAAGTAAGACTGGTACATAGCTAGACAGCGATTTCGAAGCGATTTGCAAAGTTTATTACAACCATTGGTCAATAAAAATTGTTTGGGTTTTATTAACCTCCAACCATCAGTTCGGGGCGAACTACTAGTATGATCTGTGATATTCTCTAAGGTTAAAAAAAACTCTCTTTTCAGTTGTTTTCGACAATCCTGTACGAAAAGAAGCTGCTACCTTCAAACATTCCACTACCAGAGCTGATGTACTGCATCTGTCAAGGCACGCTGTTCAGTGCGAGGGTCTTGCAGCCGGAGACATGTCCAAGTTACGTGTTCAACTTGATGAGAACTGTCAGTAATGGGAGGTGAGCTTCCTTATCGTCCAAGGTTACCTCTGCTAGTAATGCAACCCGCATTACATACATAGAATTCTATTTAAAAATAAAACTAAACATTTTGTAATATATATTACTTTCCTTTTCAGATCTGAATGGATAAGTGATAACTTTGCAGAAATTGTAAAAAAGGCAATGTAGAAAATGCCTTTTGCTTGAGTGGGCGTTTGTACATTATCCGATACTGATACTGTTATATCAGAGCCCGGAGTCAGTGCATTTGTTTTGACTTTCGACTCGATTATAGCACACACAAACGCATTCGCAAAGCGAGACATTTTGTAGGGAATTGCACAATTCCCAAATCTCACGCTAGAGGCGCTTATCCGGGTTTCATACAAAATTTCTCGCTTTGCGAATGCGTTTGCGTGTGCTATACTCAAGTCGAAACTCTAAACAAATGCACAGACTACGGGCTCAGTGGCTCGAACAAAAAGTATCAGCGTCAGTGCCGATATAGTGTAAAAGCGTCTAGTAGTAAATGTAATGATATCAGCTCTCCACCAATATCGTGTAGCTGTCGTGTCATGGGCAATGTGAAAACGCCCAACTCTTGTAAGGAGCACGTTGGATAAAAAAACTAGACAAAATTAAAAAGAAATTGGTATGAGCACCGTACATTTTAGTAAGTGATGACATAATATTTGGTTTCGAAAGAGATTGCCCAAAAATAATGTTTTTACTCTAATATTTGTGTTTGTCCAAAATGAACGATGTTATTGTAATGTTATTCCATGGTGATAGATAGTTATTAATCGTTACTTAAATTAAATACATGTTATAGTGATTTAATTTTTTTTATAAATACTTATGGGTAGGTACCCTGGTTAACTCTTTTAGAAACAACGCTGCAGAATGTTAGTTGAATGTTAGCTAGTACGGGTAACAGCTTTAATTTCTAATTGGTTAACCTAACACTAGCTGCCAATTGATTACGGTCTTACTTATAATTGCTTCTTAACCATAACACTGTTTAAGCATTGCTTAAGATTCTACCTATCACTTTATTGTGATAGATGAAGATGCAGAAGTGGCTAAGCCCGTACTAAAGACACATGCCCGCATATCGCAAGCTCTGAACTGCTTTCGCTGCCCAGCATAATGTCAAGTGACGTGGCTACAGATATACGAAGCTTATGACGGCAAAAAACGCGATGAAACGCGCTAATGTCACAATTTAGTCACCGAATACCTATGATTTAGTATGAAAACAGTTCAGAAAACCTGTCAGGCTTAAATCTGGCTGATTTTTATGAAACAACGATTTTCCCCCCCCGTTTCTGGAGTTGCTGGCGGATTATCACTATTTAAGTACAACAAGAAGGCAATATTTTAAACGGTAGTTAACTCGTTCCCTGCCATACGAATATATTCGTAGTAAAAAAAAATATACGTATTGCCATCCATACAAAATCATCATACCGAGTATATACGTAATTTTTTTGTTGCCATGAAAAAAAATATATGGTAGAGTTCTCATTTTATTTTGAAAGTATTTTATATCCAATGCCAACTAATCGATTCTCGTCCTGTTTACACTGCCAACGCTTTTAATTTTGTAGGTAGCCTCAACAAAACATCTACGAATAAACTCATAGCTGGCGCTGGATCCTAGTTACGCTACTACGTATATTTTCGGATATTTTCGTAGTTGGCAGGGAACGTGTTAATTAACTTTGACAGAAATTGAGAGGGATAAGTTAACACCAGATAGTTATGCTTTTTCTATAAGTTCAAAGAGTCTTAGTTGTGATATTTAAAGAAACAGATTGATCTTTCCCTCTAGAAGGAGTGGTGTTCCACGGGTTGATGATAATCACTTTCTTGGGGCCACCGTCTTTTTTATCAACGCTTGAAATCTTTCCAATTCCGAAACGGCATATTGCTTCACACTGTAACCATAACAAAGTCTCTATTAAACTAAATAGTACGCAGTATGGGTTTTTCAAATTGTTCGAATTTCTATTACTACCGACACCGAAGCAGATTAAAAAAAAATTGTATAGGTCATTCTAAACACTTGTTTAAAGTAGTAATTATTGACGTCACAGAGCACGTCTTTAGTAGATGTGCTCAGTAAGACAATGCATAGCTATAGGCTGAAATTACCAATGCTCATCAAGTAGGCTATCAATTTGTTTCATCATATAATTTCATGAAATAAAGTAATTATTTAAACTAATTTTATATCGTTCTAAACGCAATCTGTTAAACCACATGATTTGACAGCAACAGTGGAAGATGAGTGGCGTAGAAGTTTAGTAACAACTTCTTGTAATATTCCGAGACAATGAAGCAACCCACATGTGCTACTGTCCTAACATGATGAACATGCCCAATCTGTCCACAATACAACGACCTCTCATTGGTCACGAAAATGTTTCATCCTATTGTACGATAAAGGACTTACCTGTTCCATACTATAGAAGTTATTTTTGTTTCCCCCACACCCTGAGTAGATAGTTTCTTTGCAGACCTTCCACATGTGGTCGTAGTACCATCGACTCACAGCTCCAAAGCAGAAGCCGTAGTCAAACGATAAAGAGCAGTATCGGGGTTTTGATGCTACAGTATAGAAAAAAAAATGCTGTATCATCTTGAGGTCAGAAGAATTACAGGTTTATGGGGGTATCAGATATTACATCATTTGACTTCTGTTTCCGCATTCAGACTCTAGGGTAGTCCATTATGCGTGAGGGAGTGTTCTGGGTACGAGTGTAGTCAACCTATCTTCTCCCAGAAGCCACAGTACAGGCCACAGCCACAGTGGCTGCTCTACATTTTGTAGAGACTCACCACACACGTGTGGCCTGTGACAGCACCATGTTAAACTATAAAAAGTGGCACTCGCAGACCACCGGTGGCTGTGTTTGGTGGACCGTTGGCGCCGCGCCTTACTGACGCGGTGACGCTATGGGGAAAACTCACATTTCTCATCAGGCTTACTCCAGCATGTACTTTCGCATTCATCCTGAGAGTCGAACCGGTTACCATTGCCCTGGCATCCTCCCCAATAGAACTTGCTGCACTGCTTCTCTTCAGGGACGTAGTAGTACATTCTGATGTTTGCCCGACAAGGTCCTGGATCGGGTTTCAGAAGACAGCTCTTGAGGACCACTGGAAAATTCTCAAAAACAGTTTTCAAAATATCAAAACTTTTTAAAACAGTCCGTGCTGGCTGCCGATGTCCATAACTGATATGACACTATTTCGAGAGATTTGCTAGTTTCCTTCTACAAGTTTTTCTAAAGACATCTAGTCTTATGTGACAAAACTTGATCCTTGGGTAAAACGAATAAAAAACTTTTTTAAATTAATTGCTAAACTGAGTAATAAACAGGCAAATTTTTATTCGATAAGCAAATAACTTTACCACGAGGGTTGTAAGGCGTCACTCTAGATATCTGCTGAGGGTATGTATTATGACTTATTTTCATTTCAAAGCATCTAAAACTCACAAATACCAGGATCAAAGTTAAAAAATAATTCATTTTGGTGAATGCAACATGCGTTTGATAGCCTTACTGCCGGCAACGTTATAAATATTTTACGAATAAAAAGCGATTTATTGCATTTTTTATTGAAAAATATCGCTTGTGTTATTTACGTTATTGTTCTGTTGAATGCGACAGCGTTGTTGAATAGTTTTACATTGAAACTTTTGAAACATGATCCTCAGTGCTGTGAGTGCATGGAATTCAGCGACATTTGACAAACGAATTTACTATACAAAATGATGACCATTCCATATAACTATTGGTCAAAAGTATTTAAAAACCTCCTTGTTTCCTCAGGATATTACACTGATGGGCCAGATGGGAAAAACAAATCTAAAATTTTCCTATCTGGCTCACTGCTGGGCCGGCCGGTGGGCTCGATGGGAATAACCTCTCTTTACGGCTTCTATAGATTTTTCCCGTGATGTTATTTATTTTACACATTATTATAACATCGCGAATTTTTTTGTCACTGCGGGATTTAGGTGCTATGAATGGGAAAAGAATGCACTTAATGGAGTGGTGCACTATAAAACTTTTTAGGGCCTAGTAACGTAAATCAAACACATCTTCTGCAGTTCCGGTAACCTATTTAAAATTATAAGAACTTACACGGGTATTTTGTGAAAAAATGTGATGCTTGTCTTTGGAAAGATCGCGAGTGACGTCGGGTGCAACTGCCAGGCTCCAGTTTTTCTTGCCAACACCTTATTACCATATTTACACGTAACATGAAATTCTGAACAGCTTCACTGTGAGATACATTTGCATTGTTAATTGTGGCTCCTACTGCGACTTGCGTTGAGACTTGAGTTCGTGGTTTACATGTAGGCACAGTCAACGCCAAAAAACAATTGCGATCCAAGAATGTTTTGATTTTTTTGACCGAAAAGATAAAAAATTGCTAGAGCAAACGAATAAATAAGTAGAGATAAGAGATCACCTTGTTAAAAAAACCATCCATCAAAGAAAAAAACGCTGTAAGTAACTAAACTGCCGACTGTACTCAGTACTTGCTCAAACATGGTAGTTCAAGTTTGGAACAAGTTTGGTTGTGTACGTGTGAAGGCTAACATCGTAGAAGTCCAGTCCATGCACCCAAATTCAGGTCAGGAGCTTTCTTGAGTTCGTAAGTAAGCCGTCATGGTATAGACAGGACCAGAAGACCAAATCTGACAGTCGCTCGTCACCTTACGTAAACATTTTTTTTTTTTTTTTTTTTTACGTGCGGAAATCCATCATGGACTGCTTGTTACAGCGGTAGGTTATGTCAGACTCTAGTGACTAAAACCTCACGGTCCGTCGGGCACTTTTAGCGGGGGACGACGTATTCAAATCATATTGCGCGTCAAAACTAGTTCGACTGCTAAATGTTGTAGCGTCACCGCGCAGTGTATCTCAGATACGCTAGTGTTACGAATCGTTTACGATTGTCAGCCTATTGTCCATACATTGCAAGTCGGCCAAGAAGAACGGGTATAACTAAGTCAAACATCATTACACAATAAATTATGCCCTACAGAATATAGGTCTTAAAAATCCTTAAAAAATCCCAAAGCTATGATCTTGTACACCCTGGACCTAGCAGCTGACTGCAATCCCATCTCTTGATACTCAAATCTAAGGTAGTTAGAGACACGTCCAAACAGTTTTGAGACAATGTCCAATAGTTTCCAGTTTTTTCATTTCCTAGAAACCGTAGAATGTTTTAATGATAGAGTTGCCTTGAATATTCCTGAAAGTATTCCCGTTCTATGATTGAGGAATCTCTAAGCCTGAATTTTCTCGGAGAACATTCTAGCATAGAACAGTCATACAAAGTATGCAAACCAAATATTTGTTGAAAACAATGATCGAATATTTAATTTTTGAGGACGCCAAACACCATAGCAACATTGGTCAAGACTTTTTACCTATTAACAGTCTGAAAAAGTGTCTAAATAAATGTCTGTCTAAGAAGTCAACTAAACAGTAGCTCTTCGACTTCTTTGAAGTAAAAAACATACCTGCTTCATCCATCAACATTCCACAATATCATCGGTCTATAGGTTATGGAGCTGCCGAAGTACTTTAGTACTCTACACTACATTTGGTCTTTCGAACCTGCTGACCAGCCTGATCAAAACAGTAATTAAATTCTAATACAAAACTTGTTATAAACTAGTAGTTCGCCCCGAACTGAGATCTCGTGATGGTCGGAGGTTAATAAAACCCAAACAATTTTTATTGACCAATAGTTGTAATAAACTTTGCAAATCGCTTCAAAATCGCCGTCTAGCTATGTACCAGTGTTACTTGAACTACAAAGTCATTGAAAATCCAAGAAATGGTAGCTCACGTTATACTGGGTGTGCCAAATTTATAATTTTTACAACAACTCAAAAACTATTAGACCTAGAATCAAAATAAAAACGGTTTTGGAATGTCTAAACAAAACCCTATCATATGACATCCTACTTGATATTATTGTAAGACTTTTTTTTTACTCCCTTTGGACCCTCATAACTTCACGATCCCTTGACCGATTTACTTCATTTAACAAACCAGTAAAACTTAGAGTACTATCCGTATACCTACCAAATTTTATGAAGATCGGAAAAGCGGTTTAAAAGATCTCGTCGAACAAACATACAAAGCATTTTTGTCCAAGTTGTCACTAAGATCTCGTTCGCTTCGCTCACTCGATCAATAAATAATAAATAAATAAATATCCTTGGACTGATATAATACTTATATACATTTTTTTTGTAAACACATAGTTACTTATGATACATAGTAACACCCAGACATAGAACAAACATCTATGATTGCCACACACAAATAAGTCTGTTCTTGGTAGGGATCGAACCCACGATCTACAGCCCGGAAGGCAGAGCAACTACGGACTGAGCCATGACGCATGTCCTATTCTCCTATTGTCCTTATCTATTGAAAAAGAGTTTCGCTCATAAATAGGTAATGTGCTCGTAGCTTTACCAAAGCTCTACGTTATTTCCCTCTGAGTCCTGAGGTATTTGCAACGAGCTGGTAGGATTTCGATCTGACACAGTTTAAATTGTTGCATTATTCTAGGTTCTACCGGGTCTGGATTTAGTAGAGCTCTGTGTTTTTCTGATGCATTTATGTAAATAAGGGATCTAACTATATTTATACGTACGGAATCGTTGTTTGTGCTTTAGTAAAGTGGTCAAAGACAGGGAATCCACGACCGGACTCATTGGCACGTCGTGGCAGAATCTTCTAGGTAAAACTTGTTCTGTTATATTATCGGTGTGCTTGTACTTATTAAATATTTATGATTGTATATAAGTGTATGCTCTAAATGAAATAAATAATCTTATCTTATCTTAAAAAAAAAGGAACTCCACTAATGAACTTTTTTATCTAACTATCGAGATAGAAGTTCTAAAGTTTAAATCACTATTAGAATGACGATATGCAAATAATTGCAGTGGAGATAGGATGGAATTCTTGGCTCAGGCTTTGCCGCGGGCACGCGGGAAACTTGTCAATGTGGTGCAGAGTAGTGTAGATCTAGAGACAGTCAATACTCTTAGTATAGTAGGTGCCAAATAAAAAAGCAATACAGGTCATTCACCCACCTTAACCTCGATGTCGCAAAATTAAATTTATGTATGGTAAACAAACATTACTATGAGATTCAAGCGATTACCGTCTTAGTGACAGGTTCGTATGGAAAGCGACAGAATTAGCCATTCCTAAATTGAATTTTGCGACATCGAGGTGAAGGTGGGTGAATGACCTGTACTGCGGTGTTATTTGGCACCGCCTATAGTACTAATATTCCTAATGGTTTTCTAAATCTGCTGTCATTATTTCCGTTGATAAACAAGCGACAATGGCAGAGCATTTTCTGCCAGAGTTGGCCACCCATACGAGCTTGCTTGCTAGAACATATTTAAAGCAAATGTGAAGAGGTAGGTTCTGCCTATAAGTAACAATGCATTACTTCACTGAGCGTATCCATTGACGACGTTCCCTTACCGGGGCGGCGCCAACACCACCCCTTACCTTTCAAATACTGTGTTCCGTAAAGAATAGATTGTCTTTGTGTTTTCTCTGTCTCGCAATCAAGCATTACTCTATACACGCTACGAGGCAACGACGGTCCACGTTTGTTCATTAGAGGCACTAACTTGATTTTTCTAGCGCATTCTAATTGCGTTGCATTATTCTCCACTCCACTCATTTCACGGTAACAATTAGTTTTTTTTATCCGAGCGTAGAAACGGTTCTGGTTTTATAAATTGTTTCGTTGGAACTTTTTTTCAGTGTCCAAGCTTTCAGTACAGTGTAGCTCATGATTTTGAACCTGAAAATGAGCCTTCAATGTTGTCTTTAGGTCATAGTATAGTCAAAAACAGTTTTTAATTCGATTTTCATTGAGATGCTCAGTGGAATCACCCATGTTGATAGCAACTTGTATTTGTATTGGAAGCCAATACAAACTCACCCTAGCCTTTAACTCCCAGACTTTAGGTTGATAGCAGCAATGTTCTGGCATCCCCGATGGTGTCGTGGATGAAGAGAAATTCTGATCATCATGGACCATCCTCTTTTGAACTTTTTATTATAATTAGAGATCTAACTGTTCTGATACCTTGGATATCAATACAAAACACATGTCATTTTAATAATTTTATTGTATGTACAAGATTTCAATCAATTTGGATGCATTTTCAGTGCTCTATGCTGAATTTGAACTCTTAATAATATTTGAAAAAAATGTTATTATCAGTGAGAGATCTGAATCAATGTGACATAAATATTTTATCTTAGCTTGCTTATTATACTTATTTGAAAGATAACATGGTAGGTATAAAAATATTATAAAAAATAAAATGTGCGTGGAGTCCCTCCGCGCGGAAGAAGTGAAACTTCGAGTGCCACGCATTCACTCTCGCTCTGTCTCTTTCTATTCCGCCTCCCCAGGAGCGTTAAACGTTAAACGCAACCTTGTTGGAAGTTGCATTAGAAGTTTCACTTCAAAAATAGTGCGTGGAGTCCCTCCGCGCGGAAGAAGTGAAACTTCGAGTGCCACGCATTCACTCTCGCTCTGTCTCTTTCTATTCCGCCTCCCCAGGGGCGTTAAGCGTTTAACGCAACCTTGTTGGAAGTCGCATTAGAAGTTTCACTTCAAAAAAATTGAGTAGTAACTATAGAGTAAGCTTAGAACTAATTAACTTTTTGGTAATTGATTTTGATTATTGTGAACACAACTTATGAACGTAGTACTTGCACTAGGGATTCGCTAAAAATACAATTAATAAATGCGATAGATTGCTTGTTGCATAAAATAACTCTACTTTATATTATGTACAAATAAAATTAAATTTTATAACATCCCAAGAGTATAAATAGCAGGAATTAAGCCTGAAGTATTTAGCTCAAGAATACAACTTGAAATATTGGTTTGTATTTATGTACAACAAAACCATTCTGGTTTTGTAATTGTCGTGCTCGTTTATGAATGATCCTAGAAATATAGTATGCTTTATTTTATCTTTACATCAATTTAAAACCCATGTTGATCGAACAGGCTTTTTTATAATATAGGCATGTACAGTATAACTTTTATGGTTAAGGTTATCCCAGTATTCAATCTATCTTTGGTTTTGACTTACTAAAGGCATGGCATACTAGTATAGTATTATATAATCTGTGCTAAAGGTATATTTACTCTAACAATGTGTATCTGTCCAAATACGTATAGCTCTACGCAGATTGCCAACTTTCTATTTACCGTCGGTAGAATATTAGATTCAACCATTAGTATGTCGTTCTCAAAAACTGTACATACTTATTTCTAACATTTAGTTTTAACATTTAGCTAAAATTCGATGTTTTTTACAAGATACTGACTTTGTACAAGAAAGTTCTTAGAAGCTAACTTATGTATGTAGGTATTTATTATTAGTACATATTACATAAGTACTTTATAATTACTAATGTTTTAGAAACAAAATCTTACCATATTACGTTTTCATGTTTCATTATATTTTTATCAATCATTTTCTCAATTAATAATTTCATTTTTTTATTATTCAGTTTTTTTTTTAAATTATTTAAATTTGACTTTTACAAATAAGTTACAAAAAACCACAATACTATTCCTACAAATAGTATTTACATTTTATCAGTGATGTAAATGAGTAGTTGCTAAAATTTTGCTAAAGTAACACATGGGTAAGTTGTTTAAAATTATTCTTGAGCTTAAATAACTAGATAAGACGATTCCAACTACTAACCACTGCCTTATTTTTCCCATTTTAACCCACGCTTAACAATCGGTTTTAGAAAAAACAGTGCAGAGAGCCTAGTACGAGTTTTGGTGTGTAAATCTGCATGACTATTATCTCGTCCTCAGAGAGGTACGACGACTAAGAAGTGTCAAAAATGTACATTATGGCGCGTTTTGTCGACGCCATTAGGTACCACAGATAATGCAATAGTTCCTAAACTGGTACAAAATGCTTACATTTTGACAGAACGACATGACAAATATCTCGCGGTGCGCATCTTAGGCCCGCTGATGTGAAACGTCTGACGCACAGCACACCAGTGGGCGCTGATTTGTATGGAGACACTGAGCGGATTTTTTGAGAAGCTTGTTCTACATGCACCAAGCCCTTACTCGCATGACGAGTTTCTCAAAGAATCCGCTCAGTGTATGTATACAAATCAGTGCTGGGCGTCAGACGTTTCACATCCACATTATAGACTGAAAACTCGTACTAAGCCCTCTGTTTAAAGAAAACCGTGCAGTGCAATGTGCCAGCGATGCTGTGATGCTGTTTTATATTAGTTTCGTATCATACTCATACCATAATACTTACTTACCTAAATACAAAAAATGGAATGTTTTCTTTGATAGAAAATAATAATTACGCTGCTGGAGACTTGATTGAGCTGAATGAATCCAGATTTCATTTATAAATGATCAAACCGATTTTAATATCATCCATACTGAAATAGCGCCTCTAGCGGATAATTTTATAATCTGTATTTACCTGGTTCATTTTCTTTACTATTCTTGATTTCTCCAGCCTCTTTGCCCAGAATATGGTTGACATAGGTAGGTGGAAGAATCACTGTTAGTGAAAAAAATCCAATAAGTTTGGGAAATTCATTTTAAACGATAAGTTACGTGACTTTTCCCATTAACGTTGATGTTACTCTAAAAGATTCATTATTATAATAGTAAATCCAAGAGTAATCATCCAAAAGTAGCGAACACTCAAAACAAAACGTTACTTGATATAAAGATAAGTTCCACAACACATAAAGGCCAATGAATTAAAAATGGCACGACTGCAGCGTATTTTTAGGTACTGCCAGAGCACAAATGATTGTAGACGTATTCAGAGGCAAGTCCAATCGGAAATCGAAAAATGAACCAGCGCGAACTAGTCTCATGGCAAAATACTCAGATAAAAGTTTTTTTTACAAAACCTAGTTAACCGATAGTCTTATTCCTAATAAGTGGTGTTTTTAAAAGGTGGAAGTGGACTTCTTGATCAGCAGCAGCGCAAGGAGTAGGCAGATCAACCAACTCTGGAAGCTCGAGGACTGGGCTCGGTTGAGAGTTACTGAAAAGTAAAAAAACAATCGCAAATCAACAAGACAAAACTCAGACTACGGGCTCTATGGTTGTTAGCAACCAACTTAAGCTAGAGCTCAATGAGAGGGACCAAGAGCTACTTCAATCGGACCTAGAAATAGGACATCTCCCTGAGGAAAGAGGGGAGAATATCCTTCATACGGTGACCGTTCTCGCTGCTAAGCTGGGTGTTGCGCTTGAAGAGCGTGACGTCGTATTCGCGGAGCGCGTAGGCGTACAACAGGGCGCGGCGGCCGCGGGCGACGTACCGCGCGAACGACGAGTTGTTGTGCGTTTAGCGCGACGACACCTGCGGGACCAATTGCTTCAAGCAGCGCGCGTGCGGCGTACATTGACGGCTGCCGACGCTGGTAGAGCTGCCAACATTGATTCGCGAGGTCGTATCTTTTTAAATGAACGACTTACGCGCACAAACCGTCATCTCTTTCACCGTGTACGTGAGGAGTGCCGGAAGCAACAGTGGCGCTTCTCTTGGACTAAGAGAGGCCGAATATATGCGCGACAGTCGGATGGAAAAGCAGCCCATCACATAAGGCATGAAGCAGACCTGGTACGGGTTTTTGGGACCACTCATGTTTGATTTTGTCTATTATTGTAAAACTGAATGATGAATGTATTAGGTATTTAATGCATGGTTATTGCGTACGTACTAATTTGAATATGTACTTTTTGTTTTCTTACGCTGGGTTATTTGTATTATTTTATTTGTTTTTTTCTCAACATTGTGTAGGTAATATTCTGATGTTTTTGTATAGCACTTGTACACATATATACTGCTCTTCGCACATTTTTCCTTTTAGTTTTTGGTAAGTTACTGAAGATTGGTTTGTATAATCCAGGTTCCCTCGGCACTAATCATGACAACTTCATAGCTTCTGTTTTACGACATGACTTGGATGTTCTAGCAATAAATGAAACATGGCTCAGCTTGCAACAAGACGGTCGCGCTCCAACTCTAACAGGGTACCGGTTGCGTCACACGCCTCGACCTAGAGGTAAAAAGAAGAGCGGGGGTGGAGTAGGATTTTACATCAGACGTGGTATAAGCGCGCGCACTTGGTCCCATCCCGTAGATCCACTTCATACGGAGGTAGAGCAATTCTGGCTAATTCTTTCGATTAATGGAAAAAAGTTGGCAATTGGCACGGCATATAGACCTGATTGGATCGGTATTGATTTATTTTTTGATGCTATGACAGATACAATTAACTCGTTACCTACTTATGATAACGTAATTTTACTGGGAGACTTTAATGAAATCAAAGATAAATATAAGTTTGACTCGTTTCTAACATGTTTTAATCTCTTGCAGTTAGTAACATCACCCACTCACTTCACAAAAACTTCCGAATCACTAATAGATGTGGTGTGTACTGATTTGCAAGCCAGGAGTATAACACTGGACCATGTAGGTAAGCTTTACGGGCATTGTCTGGTTGCATGTGAATTCAATATCAAGCGTGAGAAACCTTTGCCTACCACGTTAGTTTACCGTCCAATTAAAAACATTAATGTAACCGATTTTAATAATGACCTAAAGGTAATAAGTTGGGATTTAATTCCAACACTCTCAAACGTTAATGAGATGGTTTATTGGTTTAATAACTTTATCCTGGAAATTTTCGATGTACATGCGCCCATTAAATCTGTTGTTATAAAGTCCAGATCGCACCCGTGGATTACCAGTACTGTCAGGCTAATGATGAAACTTCGAGATGAAGCTTCTTCAGAATACCATAAAAATAAGCTAGAGAGTAAGAAGGAGTATTATAAAACTCTCAAGTCCACTGTTAACAAAGCACTTTATCACGAAAAGGTTGCCTTTTTTAACCTCAATATAAACAACAATATTAAAAACTCAAAACAACTTTGGAAGAATCTTAAAAATACCCTTTTGCCGAAAAAAAGCACAGAACTGCCACCTCATTTTCAAGATCCTGATATCATTAATGATCATTTTTTAGATATACCTGGCACCTCTCAAATATGTAGTCTACAGCTAGCTTACTTTAAGTCACATAAATTTAGTGATGCCAGTTTTCATATAGAGCCCGTCAGTCTTGACAGAATAACTAATATAATCAAGAGTTTAAAATCAAATGCAGAAGGCTGTGACCAAATTAGCTTAAATATGCTCCTTATGACGCTACCTGATACGCTTGAGTCAGTAGCTGCTGTCATAAACACATCTATTACCACTTCTATATTTCCAGACCTCTGGAAACTAGCAATTGTCCGTCCTCTGCCGAAAATAACTAATCCTGTTGATTTAAAAGACCTCCGACCAATAAGTATTCTGCCGTGTTTATCAAAGATTTTGGAAAAAGCTGTCTCCACGCAGCTATCTGACTATCTAGAAAAAAATAATATACTTCCTGAGGTACAGTCAGGCTTTAGAAAAGGACGAAGTACGGTAACTGCTCTACTTGATGTTACTGACAACATACTCTGTGCGCAAGATGAAGGCATGTGTACTTTACTAGTTCTTCTAGATTTTTCAAGGGCCTTCGATTCTATTGATACTAACCTTCTCATTGCCAAATTAGAATATTATGGGTTTGATAAAGATTCATTGCAATGGTTTAAAAGTTATTTAACTGATCGTAGCCAATACGTTAGCTTATCGTCAAATTCTTCAACGAAGTTTTCTGATAAGGTGCTTGTTAACAGAGGTGTACCTCAAGGGTCGGTTTTAGGACCAATACTTTTTATTCTGTATTCCGCTGATCTGAGGCAGCATATAAATCATTGTCAGTTTCATATCTATGCAGACGATACACAGGTGTATATTTCGTGTAAGCCTTCTGAAATTGATAAAGCCATCACCAAACTTAATGCTGATTTGGAAAACATAGCTCTCTGGTCGAAGAATAATAGCCTATTATTAAATCCCACTAAGACTAAATATTTAATTTTTGGTAGTAAATTTCACCTTAATGGCTTAAATCCGTCTTTGGATGTTATGGTTATGGGTGAGCCTATTGAAAGGGTTTACAAAGCCCGTAATCTTGGTCTTCAGATGGATTGTGCTCTTCGATTTGAGGACCACATTGCAGAGGCTGTTGGAAGTTGTTTCTATAGATTGAAAGTTTTATACAGGATGAGACCATTTATATCGGAGGAACTACGTATCAGATTGGTGGAGTCACTGGTGTTATCTAAACTAAACTACACGGATGTAGTTTTCGGACCGCGACTATTGGCCAAAACGCATAGACTTCTGCAACGAGTACAGAATGCTTGTGCTCGTTTTTGTTTTGACATCCCATTTAGAAGTCATGTTACCCCATTCCTAAATGCGCATCATATTTTAAAAATAAAGCATCGTCGCAAGCTGCACCTAGCGTGCCTTTTATTTGGGGTTATGAAGCACAGCGCGCCTAAGTATATTTTCGACAAAATTAAGAAGATGCCCAACATAAGATCCTGCGAACGTCGACAATGCTCGATGCAGCTTTCAACACAGCGGCACAGATCAGCTGCTTTTAGAGGCTGTTTTCGCTACGCTGCGTCGAAGTGTTGGAACAACATTCCTCCGCCGATCAGGAACCTGCAGAGTTCGTATGGGTTTAAAAACAAACTGAAAATGTTTCTATTAGACTGGCAGAAAAAGCAGGAATTTCATTTACATGATACAAGTGCTATATAAACATTTTTTACTTACATACCCACTTACTTGTTTAATGCCTGTTACATTACAATACTGTTGCTTGCATTTAGTTTATAAAAATATTTGGTGTGTCTATAGATTGGAGTACCTAACCAGTTTTGTTTTTATAAGAACCTACTACTACATAGAGCTTCCACAGTTATAGGTTTTGAGTTTGTTTTGACTGTTTTTTTTGGCTATTCTTTTTTTGCACATTTTTGTTTATTGTTTATTTATTGTTCTTGTTTTTACACTTAGTTCCATAGTTTACGTCCGCTCATCGAAATTGGTCCTAACGGAAGACCAGCGTGGGTTGTTCTCAACCCGCATTATGCTGAGTTAGGATCCATTTTGCAGCACGATGATTAGTTTTGTTATTTTAGCTACGTTTTGGTTTCTTTTATTTGTTTATTTTTATATCTTATGTTTTAGTTTAGTGTATTATATAATCTGTGGTTTAGTCTACCTACTTATGTCACTTTTTACTTGTGTTGCAAATAAATTATTTTCTATTCTATTCTATTTTCTATTCTATTCAACCCTATAAAATAGAAGTAATTTTCCATCTCAGAGTGATGGAAACGCAATGCCTTACAGAGCACGTCCTTAGTGGACGTGCTGAGTGAGCAATGCATTGTTATGAGATTACCACGTAACAACACGTGGACTATTAACAAAACGTGGACCATCTGTTTGTTTTCTCTTATCATTGATATATAATATATAAAACTCTTTTGAAGCTGACTGATAATCAACGCACAGCCTAAACCATAAGTCCTAGAGGTATGAAATTTGGAAGGTAGTATCCTTATGTAATGTAAGGGTGCACTAAGAAAGGAACTTTTAAAAGTTGCACCTTAAAGAGTCTAGAGCGCGAGCAACGCCGCGGACGACGGCTAGTTAAGGGTATATAACCTATCAAAATCCTCGCCCATTACTACGAGAGAAAAAGCAACTTACTTCTTTCAGGCCGTGGATCAGTATCAGGCGTGAAGAAGTCCAGCCTAGCTGAGCTATTGTAGACATTGTACACGCTAGCGCGGCACGCAACCCTCATTCTACCACTGTGGAACAGTTCGCTGCTGACTTCCACGTTGGACTTGACGGTGGTCCAGAGGAGGCCGCTCTCTGACGGGTGGAAGCTGGTCTCTGTTGAACGGAGCTGAAACATGGGAAGAAGGCGTGTTAGAGTGATGCCACACGAGCGCTGCCGTTGCGCTGCGTCGTCGCTGCGACATCGCAGCGTTGACGCTCCGTAGTTCTACATACAAATCTGCCTGGCATGCCACACGGTGCACTGAAACAACGTGCGTCGAAACAGCGGACGCGCAGTGCACAAGGAGTGAGGGAGACGAGGCGGGAAGGGGTGCTGCGGTGCGACGACGCTGCGTCGACGCTGCGACGTCGGAGAAAGCTGCGTTGTGTTGCGTCGTCGCAGCGCTCGTGTGGCACCCATTGCGTTGAAGTCACTGCGTTGCGACGACGCGACGCAGCGCAGCGGCAACACCCGTGTGGCATCTCTCTTAGTGAAGGTGTTTCAGAAAAAAGACAAGAGAAGACGTGAAGCTAAAAAAGTGTGTGTAAGTGGAGTTTTTATGGTGTGTTTTTATATACAAGGGTCGTTTCAATGGTGTGAAAGAAAGATATTGATATATTTTTAAGTTCTACATGATCCAAAAAATAACAGTAGTTTCTGTCAGTTGTTACCTGCATCTGTCAGTTTCCCTCCAACATCTGTCAGTCTCTTCTCAGCATCAGTGAGTAGTTTCATCAGAATAGAATGAGGCAGAGTCAAGCGACCGCTTTGCTTTTGAGCTAATCAGTCATGAATAGTCAAGCGACTGCTTTTCGTTGATGATACTTACTGGTTCCTCATTGATGTAGATAGTGAGATTTGCAGCAGGCTTCGCTGGTGATGAGGTGCAGTTAGCATTGAGCATCTCTCCCGGCTGGTAGCGGTCCTTGTCAGCCAATAACACTGGCCCTGAGGTCGGCAGTACTGGAACGAGATAAACATAAGATCAGCCCTCGTATCTCACGCTCTGAACTGCTTTCGATGCCCAGCATAATATCAAGCGATGTGGCCACAGATTAGAAAACAAGAAGCTAATGACGGCAAAAAACGCGTTGAAACGCGCTAATGTCACTATGTAGTCACAGAATACCTATGATTTAGAATGAAAACAGAGAAAATTAAAAAAATATATATAGAGTGACACGATCACTGTGCGACCGCTGTGTGAGTGCGATTATCGAGCTCAATGTAACTCAAAACGATGCAACAAACTTACTCTGATACCTACCTATGTGTTTTCTTTTCAAAATTATAAATAGCTAGGGTAGGTTTCTTTTCTCTGTGTTGTTTTTTTTACTCTCTTTACACCTATACCTGCTTTTATATTTTATTATTTGTTTTTAATTTTCTGTACCTGTATTGTATTGTGTTAAAGCAGAAAATAAATCTGAGTCTAATCTATGTCTATGTAGTTTTGCGTAGTGGTGCCCAGTACAATAATATCGAGGCTTACTTTGCCTGAATATTTGATTTGTCCAGACGCCTGACTCGATTTCAATGCCCCGAGCGATGACCGAATACAAATCGAGGGGATTTTGCATAATGTTGTTTTTATCTATTTGACCCTCCCTGTAATATCCATATTCATCTTTATTATAGCCAACTGTGGATATGTATAATATGTGCATAAAGTACACACGGGTACACATAAATTTAGACACCCAACATAACCAGAACATTAATAATGCAGTTTTAAAAGAAAGAAAGCTCAATATTATTATCCTCCCACTTTTATGATTCGTAACATTCAAAATCTAATAGCTCAAAGTCTAAACATTCTTAGGTTCTAGGTTGATAATAATATGTCACCGTGTGTACAATTACAATTTGTGCCTAGACCAAGTGAGTTAAGTGAAACAAAAAGGGTAGGTACACCGTATCGGCACAGACAATGGTTATTTTCATACAGGGGGGGGGGGTTCGCTACCTCAGGTGCCAGGTTTAAGCTTGGCACGTTATTCTGCGTTTCAGCGCGCTTTTTGCCGTCAAAAGCTTCTGGTTTTCGTACATCTGTGGCCACATCGCGTGAGATTATGCTGGGCAGCGAAAGCAGTTCAGAGCTTATGATACTTGCGCAGACAAAGTTTGTTTTCATACAGTTTTATTTGAGCAACTCGCATATCGATATCGTATATGTGTCAATGTCGGGCAGTGTACAAACACTCGCGATGTCGAAATAAAATCTTGTTCATTTATTTCAGTAGTAAATTAAGCCCTGAAAGTAAGTTGTGATCACTTCCTTTCACAACGATAATTTTCATTCCCCTTTTAACGACTGAATAAAAACTTCAGATTTATCATGAAAACGTTGGCTTTCCTCACAGTAACGACTTTAGTGAAACTCATAATCTACTTTCTCAATCACTTTCAAATAACTTTGATGAAAACCAGTGATGGAAAGTCCAGGTGCGTATATTAAATTAATTATTTTATAAAATACGAACGAATTGGTAAAAAGACTAATGGGTACTGAGTAACCCAGGCTTCAATTAACACTACAGCCCCCATATCTGCTGCTTTACTGCAGAACTGCTTTCGCTGCCCAACGTAATGTCAAGTGACGTGGCTACAGATGTACGAAAACAAGAAGCTTATGACGGTAAAAAACGCACTAATATCACTATTCAGTTACAGAATACCTATGATTTTCTCTGGCAGGTTTTTTATGAGATAACAATTGCCCCACCAGTAATTAGAAATGCAATTTTTTAGTCTTTTTTTAACTCTTATACAAGTTACTAGCCGACGCCCGCGGCTTTGCTCGCGTGGTGGCAGCGTACAAACAGTTTTGAATTTTTTAGAAAATTCTGAAACACATGTCGAGTCAATTTATTTAACGAATCTATGTACCAATTTTGAAGAGTCTCATGTACGGTATATTAAAGAAATGCATTTTATCTTTGACCCTAATTTTGGACGCTTTAGGATGCGACTTTTCAAAATTACTTTTTTAGTGCACCCTTACACTATATAAGGATACTACCCTCTAAATTTCATACCTCTAGGACTTATGCTTTAGGCTGTGCGTTGAATATCAGTCAGCTTCAAAAGAGTTTTATATATATATATTTATGATTGATACACTGCCGGTGGCCCTAGTAAAACTTAAAAAAATACCCTAATACTACTAAAATTCATCAGAAAACTGATTTATATTTTTAAAATCCTTAGAACAGTCGCGGACAAAAAGTTAATCATTCAAACATATAAGGCGTTGTGTGAATGCATATGTAGGTACTGCATTTGCGCTTGGGGAACAGCATCTAAAACACATCTCATTACAGCTGAAAGGGCCCAACGAGCAGTGCTAAAGGTGCTCCTTTACCTACCATACAGACACCCTACCGTAGATGTTTATAATATTGCAAATGTTCTCAGCATTCGTAAGTTGTTCATATATGAAAGTCTTAGACGATACCATAGACACGTGGTTCCTGTTTTGCCTGAAACATCCAAACGAGTAGACCGATGTCCTGTACCTACTGTCAAATCCAGATTTGCCCAAAAACAATTTGGTGTGGTTGTGCCCCATCTCTACAACACTTTAAATAAAGAGAATAACTATGATATTAAACCTAAGAGTAATAATGAATTTAAAGAAATCTTAGTGAATTGGATTATGACAAGAGACTATGAAGGCATTGAGGACATGCTTTCTGGTTTTTATTTTTAATAGAGCAATTTTATTCGGCATTTAAGAACACATAGGTAATCTGCTATTATTATTGTTTTTTTTTTTTTCTACACACTTGTTTTACTTTTACTATACAGTTACACACATTACTATACAGTTTTATTATTACACAAATTATTACCTATTCAGTTTTACGTCTACACTTGTTTATACACTTGTAATGTAATGTTTGCTTTCCGAGCTAGTTAAATTTGTAAAATTATTATTTTATTCTAAATGCATGTTAGCTACTAAGTCTCAGATTTTATTATTAGCTAAGTCACTGACGACAATAAAAAATCAATTGAATGTTTTAATTAGGAGAAGCCACTGGCTCCCGAAACACAGTTTATACTAGTTCGGGATCCTATGGATTCAAATACTACCCTTTCTGTAACATTTTTTATGTCAAAGTAAATAAAAATTTATTATTATTATTATTATTATTATTATAAAAATACCCATACTCCAAGATGCTGAACTAATCTTTTTTACTGCATGTTTTTTGACGAACAAAGAAATTCTTTGCAGCTATTTACTAAACCTTAGGTATGCTAGATTGACTTTCTTCACATGATTGGTAGGTATTACAGATCTAAGGTATCCCTAATACCTAGTAGATTGATTCAACAATGAAAGCATTTCTCAAGGGCTCGGAATAATAGCTTTAGACATTGTTATTCAATAATCTATTCAATTGGATTGCCTAAGAGATAAATTGGGTGCTTACAAAGGTGGTGAATATTCATTGTTTATCTTGAACTGTTGACAAACGAGAGGAACATGCAAAGAGAGAGATAAAATCTGAACAGTCATACAAAAAACAATTATATTTCACAGCTTCATTCTTTGCGATTTGTTTTACATGTTGTAGTGAGCCTCCTTACTTCAGCCTCGCACGGTTTGTTAAAATTTATTTTTTACCGAGTGTGAAGATTTTTTTAATATGCTTTTACAGAAAAATAGTTCTCAGAGTAAAAACTTTGCTTTTTGGAAGAAGAGGGCGTTGTGTGATGTCCATGAATGTTTATGTTTATATTATCACTAAGACGTGGATAAAAATATAATTAATGATCAAATGAACTTACCCTGTACGTGAAGTTCGATCATTATTATACGAGCAGCTTAATTCGACGCGATTTCTTCTTTAACGTGTTGTAGCTGAGTCCTAGGCATTGGCTTCACACACAGATTTTTTAGAGAAAATAACTAAAACAAAAAACACATGTGGCAATACTAGGCTAGTTTTCCTTCCTAAAACTCACTCGGCGGCTTGTCATTCTTGTTTAAAGCAGGCATCTGAAAAAACCTACCTACCTAATATTGAATTGCATTTTGGAATGCGGTACTTAATAATTAAGAAACTCAAAACAGCTACTTTTTTCTATTTCTTTAATTTTGTGCCCTGGGGTTGGGATATTCTCCTGGGAGGGATGTTATTATCGCGTCGAATTAAGCTGCTCGTATAATAATGATCGAACTTCACGTACAGGGTAAGTTCATTTGATCATTAATTATACTTCACAGCTTAATTCGACGCGATTTCTTCTTTAACGTGTTGTAGGATGTTTAGAGCTTAATATCATCAAAATGAAAATAGAACAATAAGTAGCGCTTATGATTTTTTATTGAAGAATAATAAATCAGGTAATATCAATTATCTTATACATAATTACGCATTATTTATAACTAACGTATAAGGGATACGTTAGTTATAATGCGTTTGACAAAATTGTATTGGCAAACTGATTTGGATCATCAATCACTTCTTTATTATAAAACTTTGCGAAAACCTTGGATGATTCTGACCAGCCAGCAGTTTTGCGGATGACCTCCAGGCTGACGCCGAGCCTGCTGGCGGAGGATGTGGACGAGTGCCGAGTACTGTGGGCACTGAACAGTGATGTATCCACACCACTCTCTGTAAGTGTACTCTTGATCCAATTGCTAAGAGTCTGTGAAGTTACTTTAGAAAATGGTTTTCTAAAGGAAATAAATAAGTTTGATGAATTACGTAGCAATTTTGTTTTATTTAAATACTCCAATAAAGATCTAGCCGGACATATTTCGGGTTTTTCGTTATAGAAAGGTAATTTTAATAAAGGTTGTAAAGAATTTACTCTTGAAGTCTTTATAAGATCTGGTATCGCTATTAGAATATTCGCTTCTTGAATTTTGATATTATTAATATTTATAAGTGAGAAAGTTTGTACGCGGTGAGCAGTTACAAGGGCAAGTAATGTAAGTGTCTTTTTAGCTAACATTTCAAGATTAAGTTGATCGTTTGGCCATTGTTTACCTAAATTGTCTAAAACGACATTGGGGTCCCATGTAACGTTATATCTAGGAGCAGGCGGTCTAAGTCTAAAGATGCCTTTCATAAATCGTTTTAAATCATCATCATTCAAAGTTTTCGGGAAAACAAAGTGAAGTGCCGATTTATGTGAATTTAGTGTACCATATTTAGCACCTTTTTTATAACAATCTGACAAAAATTCAATAATAGTTGAAACCGATCCAATCATATAATCAAAACAATTTTGTTTACAATAATTTACCCACAGTTTTATAAAACAATCATACTGTTTGTATGTATTTTCTGTTAAAGATGATAACATAATGTCAATTGAATTTTGTGAAAAAGATCTTAATTGTAATGCTTGCCGGACAATCTGACGGCAATCAATGTTAGCGTTTGATGAAGTTTGTGCGACGTTCTGAAAGGAGATTTTAATAAGTTAATATTTGGCTCAAAATATATTGGTTCTGTAACCATGAGTCTTTTTAAAATAGGGAACCAAGGCTGAGTGGGCCAATCTGGCACAACCACTATACCCTCGGACTTGTCGCTTATTATTTTTTGTAGCATCTTTAATATTAACGCAAAAGGAGGAAAAGCGTAAAATTTTAATTTCTTCCAAGTTATTGTAAATGCATCTATTGCATAGGCGTCGGGATCGCTTTTCCAAGATATATAAACAGGACATTTTGCATTGCAACGACTAGCGAACAAATCGATATCAGGTATACCAAACTTTCGGATGATTTGATCGAAAGCCATTGCACACAACTCCCATTCCGTATCTTCAAACCTTTTTCTTGACAGACTGTCAGCTTTAAGATTAGCTTTAGTATTTATATATGATGCAAAAATTACTATCTTACGCTTCTCGCACCATTTCCATATTTCTCGAGCAATTCGGTTTAGATGTGGGTACTGTACTGAACCCATCCTATTTATACAAGAAATGGCTGTGACATTGTCAATTCTTAATAAAATGTTACACTGTTGTAAGTGTTTTCCGAACACTTTTAAAGCAAAAAAACTGGCTTTTAGCTCTAATAAATTAATATGTTCGATAACTTCATCCTGTTTCCAATAACCATACGACTCATGGTTATTGCAATAAGCACCCCAGCCACTCTTTGATGCATCGGAGAAGATTTCTAATTTATATTCTCTGAATGATAAAGGCTGTGTACATCTGTCGACATTAAGTACCCACCAGTCTAAATCTGGCTTTACTGCTTGAGGAATATCTATAATACTATCATAGTTAGGATTGTCCAATAAACTCAAGTACTTATGGCGCTCGAGTTGTTTAGTGTAACCCCATGCGTATTGAAGTGCAGGGGCTGCAGACACTAATAGACCAATCAAACGTGCGAATTCCCTTAACTTACAAGTCTGTCTTTTCTGAAATAGTTTAACTTGTTCTTTAATTTTTGCCTTTTTAGTTTCTGGTAGTTCTAGACACATCACCCACGAGTCGAACACAAAACCAAGATATTGACATCTCTGATTAGGAATCAGACAACTTTTTTCATAATTTATGATAAATCCTAACTGTTCTAATAGTTTAATTGTACATTTTACGTTATATTTGCATTCTTGGTATGAACTTCCTATGCAAATGATATCGTCTAAATATATAACGGAAATTAAATTCCTAGATCTTAAGAATTCCATCACTGGTTTCAAGATTTTTGTAAAAACATACGGGCATGTACTTAAGCCAAACGGGAGACAGTTGAATTGAAATAAAGTATCATTATAAATAAATCTTAGAAATTTTTTGTAATTATCATGTACCGGTATTAAGAAATATGCGTCTTTCATGTCAATTGTAGACATGTAACAGCCTTTTGTTATTATTTTAGAAACGGTTCTATAATCTTCCATTTTGAAGTGCTGAGAAATAACAAATTTATTTAAGCGTTTTAAGTTCAAAATGAATCTATTTTTGCCGTTTGGTTTAGGTACAAGAAATATAGACGACAAAAACTGTTGGTCATCAGGTAAACATTTCGAGATAGCATTAATTTTTAACAGTGAGTTTATTTCACTATCGAAAGCAAGACGTTCTTCTAACGTTTTAGAACTAAATTTAGGTTTAATATAATCAATAGGCTCTGAAAAGAAGGGAATCTTGTATCCCTGGATCCACGATAAGACGTTCGGATCATCAGTAATTCCAAGCCATTTATGTTTAAAATGTTGTAGACGACCGGCAAAACATACCTCTAGAGGTGCCTGCGCGGGCGAAGGCGAGGCGGTAGCGGCGGCGGCGGCGACGATACACGATCCCTGGTTTCCCGACGTTGATAGCCACTCCTCGTCGATGTGTAGTTGCCGCGTTGGTACTGGGCTGTGCGTGTCCCTGCATCTGCTTTGCCCGTTGGTTTCCGTTGCAGGGACCTCCAGTTTGACTGACCTTGGCCATTTTTGATAAAATTATTTTTATTGAATTTCTGGTTACGGTAGTTGTTAAAAGCGGGTGCTTTTGTTTGCTTCAAATCGGTTCCGGTTTTCTGGATTGTTTTTGTAGATTTTAATTTTTCACTAACATTTTCTGCGAAAAGAAATTTATCTCGTACTGTATCTGTCATAGTTTCTTTCATTTCGCTATTAATTGCTGAGATCATAAAATGTCTACGAGTTTTCGTTTCATTGTAATGGCTGTCGCAAAGGATGCGACAAGCATCGCTTATAGGCTTTAGCAATTTTTGTGGTGAAAAATCTTTTTCTAAGATGCTATCAACAGCTTGTGATAGTGCAGCCAAAGCCAAACCAATTTGGTTTTGTTTTGTTTCCAAAATATTGTCGCGCTTAACAAGATTTACCGCAATAGCAGCTTTTGTTTCAGCGTTCAGTTTTGGTGCCATAAGCATTTCACAGTTTGACGGTATAAGATAGTTCTTTAATAATTTGTCTTTTACCTCCTTCGTTAAACCTTCTTTGAGAATTTCGTTCCATCTAGCTGCAATATCTTTGTGAATTGGTTTGCCTAAAACGGTCTCGCTTTTAGGAGCATCCCCCAGTAAGGCTAGAATTTCGTCATCTAAAGGTTCTGTCTCTTTTGTGGTAGCACATAAAGGATCCCCTTCTGATACATCATCCGAGCTTGGTTGCGAAGTATGGACATGTATGACTGGCGAAATCTCTTCATTATTGTGACCTGTAATTATTTGTAGGTATTTTACAGAATACGTTGTTTTTACAATAACAACATTTTTGCAAAATAATCATATGTAATAGTAAAATGAGGGTAGACATAGTCCCTGCTGGACTATGCGCAATTCGAGCGTAATGGATACAACCTCGCTGGTTGTTCACATTACTATCACATATTAAGTATCTAGTAATAGATGGAGGGTAGGTAGGTCAGACACAGTTCTCGTTGAGCTATGCGCTATTTTAACGTGACAGAAACAACCCCGCTGGTTAGAATCGCATCACATTTATAAATTAACTTGTTTCAACATGACAGAGACAATCCCGCAGATTGCTCGCATCACGAATCGATAAAATCAATTTTTGAAACATAGTTAAAATAAAGCATGTAGGTAGATTTGTAAAACTTACGATCTGTTATTTCGTCATCTGACGATGAAGAAGATATAATTCGACGACGCCCTCGTACCGATTCCAAGCATCGTACTTTCTGTCGAATTTCTTCCGAATCATTTCTTTTCCTCTTACTCATTGTTCACTTTTTATTGTCTGTAGTGAGGTAGGAACACTAGTGACGTGCGAAGCCTTTGCACACAGAACACAGAATGACAAGCCGCCGAGTGAGTTTTAGGAAGGAAAACTAGCCTAGTATTGCCACATGTGTTTTTTGTTTTAGTTATTTTCTCTAAAAAATCTGTGTGTGAAGCCAATGCCTAGGACTCAGCTACAACACGTTAAAGAAGAAATCGCGTCGAATTAAGCTGTGAAGTATAATTACGTATTCCAACTATGATATGACATTCAAAGCAAAACCTAATTTCCTCGTGTTTCACGCTGCAAATATTCGAAGGATGGATTTCCTCTAACAAAAGTCTTATTTGAATTTGAACCGTAGTACTTAGTGGTAGAGCTTTAATTCCCAAACTTTGTTCGTTTCCGACTAGGTGTAACTTCGTTAGTCGATGCAGGTGGAACTTTTGATGTAGAGCATTGGTAGAGACCAAGTTAAGGTACTTTACAGAGCTTTCATAATGCGAGAACTTTTGTCTAAGAATAAATTAGCAAACATCAAGTTGTTGAATTATTTTGATAGGGACTAAAAAAAATAGACTTTATAATAACTTTTGTTCCTGTGCCTTGGATTCTTATCAGTATTAGTATAGTTGATTTTCGTGTCTACTAGACTAGCATCCGCTCGTGACTTCGTTCGCGTCCCTTTGGATCCCGTTGATTTTTCTTTGTTGTGTTAATCCAAGTTACAGACAATTTATATTCCAAGTTTCATCCAAATCGGATCAGTACTTTTTGAGCCAATTCGTTACAAACATACTTACATACAAATCTTTCCTATTTATAATATTAGTATAGAAGTATAGATTGAAAAGCACATTTACACACTCACAAGTGACAAATAAGATAGTTATAATTATGTATAGTACGGCACGGGGACGGCACGGGCTGTGGAGAAGGACTGCCATAGAATGGCATCCTGACCCAGCAAGAAGGCGACGCGGCAGACCTAAAAGAAGATGTCAGGACGAGCTTGACCATTTTTTGACCGACTGGCAAAGCGTAGCCCAAAATCGGAGTGTGTGGAAAGAATAGGGGGAGGTGTTTGCTCAGCAGTGGGACTCAAAAGACTGAATATAATAATAATATGATAATAATAACGGCACGGCAACGCGACGTGAAACGACACACGCTGTACTGCACCACAGTGCGCCGCCGGGCCGCTGGCTCAAGTCATAGTGCACACGCTTGGCCGAATTCACTGAGATGATTTTACGTATAAATATTCATAAAAATACCTATGACGTCAATGAAGACGGTAGCCATCTGCGTGGCGAAGGATGGAGAGTCAGCGGTTACTTCGCAGGTGAAGTTGCCGGCAAGGCTGAGGTCTAGTCTCCGCAGCAGAACCTGGGTTCCATTTGATCTGTTCATCTGAAATGTGATAAGATAGATAGATATATCTTTAATGCATCCCAAGAAAAAAGATAAAGATAGATAAGTTTAAATTATGAGGAACAATGGACGGTCTTATCGCTATAAGCCATCTTCTTGGCAAATTTATCAGTATTACTACAAGAAGAGCATGTGAAAGAGAAACCAAATAATATAAAGAAAGAAGTATGTACTACCATCCTAATTATATATTCCGCCAACCTGTGTTTTTCCAAGTTAAAAATTTTTAATGATTTTAATTTCAACTTACATCAACATAGATTCCCGGCAACCCAAACACCCTAGTATCCGGTTCTTCCATGGGCGTGTATCTGAAGAACTCGTGGTTCCCCCTGTACCACTTCACGGAGTACAATGGCGCTCCCTGCATGTCTCGTGAGCAGATCAGAGCAGCTGTGCCACCCCTGATGACCACTTCGGGTTGGACTAAAAGCATCACGTCTCGAAGGCTTGTGACACCTGGAAAATAAATAATTCTAGTAAGAACTAAAATTTAAATTAATTATGGGTTTGATTGTTGAGCAGTGTAATAGCGATATGAATTCCGACGAAAAAACACGGTACTGCTTATACGAGCTTATAAACGCGTCAACCTTCGTATGAATTGGGCGTGTGGCAAAAAGCGCACCTATATGCGCCTACACACGATTAAAATAAGGAACTTACACACTTTTATAGAACGCTAGGCTAAAAAGGGGTTTGTAAGTCTACTAATAAAACGTCAGCATTTCAGTCCAGCTCCAACTTTTTATAGACTTAGGTACGGTAGGCTAAAAGTTATACAAACTTTAACTTTAGCTACCCGTGATAGAGATTCATTATTTGTTAGAAAGTTTCCACATTGAAGGTTTAATAAATTGTTCTAGCTGACCCACTCCAATACTTCGCTGGAAGGGATTTGTTTTGTTGCCAAGAGATAGTACTGGTAGGTACCTCTTTTGTGCCAAGAGCCTGTTAGGGTCAAACTATTCAGAAGATTCAGTATTTACTATCGTTATTACTTTAAACCCTCCTACGAAAAACGGAAGGGGTGTTATGATTGACGGTGTTTCGAAGATGGATTTTTAGTCACTTTTTTGGCCCACATAAAAGCATTTGTAATACGCTAGGTAGTAATTTCGTAAATCTAATAAAACTTTGGTAATCATATAGCAGTTTCAATGTCAAGCACCAGCTCCCGCTCGAAGAATCCCACTTTTACAGAACAAATAAAATAATCTAGATTTTATTTTTGTAATAAAATTGAAGTAAAAAAGTAATGGGTACTGGTGACAGTATTACTTTTTTAACGTACATTTTACGAGGTGTATTATTCAGCCTATTACAAATTCCGTAAACTTGATGGCCGTAAAAATCTACGATAGGGTAAAGTCGGCATCAGCAGTTGATGACTATTCTGTAAGTTTTAAAACACTCATTTTTTTTTTGTTTTCGTGCGTTGTTAGGCATCATTGTAATTTTAAATAATGTCTATGTATGTGTCTGTTTTGTAGTTACAAAGTAGGTCCATTATCAGCAACAAGTAGGTCTATGATAAGATATTTTATTAAACACAACTAACTTATCTAGCAAAAACTTAAAATAAAATATATTTTCCAAATCGTATCTAAAACCTTTGAAATTGGTTGGGGACCCAAAATAAGAATATTTATAAAAAATACCCTATTTCGTCGCAGGCACAAAACACTGGAATAGAATCGAGATATCTCGATTGAAACACCTAATTTATATTCAGATGAGATATATGTTTCTAAAGCACGCAGTGTTTTTACAGCGGGTTATACAGTACAGGGTGTATCAAAAAAGAAGCTTTACAAATTTTTTTCATACCAATTTCAATAACTTATTTCGATTTCCATCAAATTGAGCTAAAAATGTATTTGTATACTTGGGTGAAACTGTGTATATTATAATATACACAGTTTCACCCAAGTATACTATATATATATAACTGATATATTATAACTGTATATTATAACTGAAAACATGTACGTGATGTGCTTAAATTAATACTTACGTAGATAAAGATTTAAAAGTTTTAGCATGATTTTTTTGGGACTTCAAAATTATAACTCGAAAACAAATAAGCTTTTTTAAATTTAGTTTCTCGGTGTAAAATCACGGAATCGAGATTCATGGTTGTTACTCCCTGTTCTCTAGAGATTTGGCAATAACTCGCACGGGACAGTACAGGGACGGCTATGTGTGGATAAAATATTAGAAAAGGGTTTGTTTGATAATTATTGTACTGAATATTTCTCTCTGAAGACTCCTGAAGTAGTCAGCCGTATCATTATATTAAATTGTGGACAGGTTATGTTTTAGCTATTTCCTCGCTCATTCTCATAAAAAAACTAAAAAGTTTCATGTGTATTTTGTAAATATTGTAAATAATAGTATTTACAATGTTCACTTACTAGGTTTTTTTTTTATAATAGCCCTAATTGTCTGTGTATATGACCATATTTTTTTCCATTTTTGAAGTTATACTTTTAATGCGACTTCCAACAACGTTGTGTTATACGGGAGGACATAGTCTTTGTCTCTTTCTCTTCCCCCGGAATAGAAAGAGACAGAGACTAATACGCTACAAATGCTACAATCAAATAATAGATGGCAGTGTTCAGCATTTTTTGAATTTATACGACTTCCAACTGCGAGCGTCAAAGAAAAGAAAAAGAAACATAGCCGTAATTTCAACCATCAGGAGCAGAGCTCTGTTGGCGGAACAGTGATACTTGGTTAAGTACGTAAAAATAAATACTAAATTAATTTCACATTAAACACATTGCGAGAGTGAATGCGTGGCACTCGAAGTATAACTTCTTCCGCTCATAAGGACTCCACGCACTGGTTTTTATTTGATATTATGTTTTATCGCTTACCGATCACATAATCTGGTTATATGCATCAGTAACCATACTTAAAATGGTTTATTATATATAAAAAATATTGCATTTTATAATTATATCATTTTTAATTTCTATTCTCATTTTGATTTGGCAACGCAATAATCGTAATACGATTTGATAATAACACCCTTGCTCGCTTGCCTGGTCATCTTATGTCAATAGGCTTTACAACCATGGAAACAGCCAAAAATAGGCTCTATAGATCTCCATATAGAGACCATCGTCTTCAATCTTTTGATCTTTCACGATACCATAATGGGGTACGCACACTTGTAAATAGGGTCGTGTTTACAACTGCTAGCTCCATGAAATAAATATATTTCTTTGTAAAAATATAATACGTTTCTTGCCCGTTTTTGTAGGCTTAGATAAAATCGATGGTGTCTTATAAATAAATATTCATGGACATTTTCACAACGCCCTCTAGTCCCAAACTAAGCAAAGCTTTCACTGCGGGAACTAGGTGACTGATGTAATACCTATTGTCTGGAAGAAATCGCTTATTAGCAATAAGGCCGCCAAATGTACTGACCAGCTTTACTTGTTTCTCATTGTAGCCTGTTTTTTTCTTTGTGTTCAATAAAGAACTAAAGATTTTATTTATCTAAACAATATTATTTATCCCAATTATTTGAACACTAAATAATCTATACTGCAGGCTGTCCCGGAACATTTTAGACCATAATTATACTAGGCGGGTAAATTTCTAAGAATTTTAATTTGAATTTTTAATAACTTACGTTGCTAACTGTACTTAGATATAGTCCCGTAACCATCGTTAAAAAAATATTTAAAAAAAAATACGAAATGTAAAATAAAAATATATCATAACTTTATGTCGATGACTGTTCTTCGATGTTGTTCCGATAAACCACAATATCGAACATCAGCGCCTATTTCTCGATCCAGAGAGCATAATAATTCCTTGTTACGTCACCATCTAATTAGAAACCTTTTAGGCGGGTTGGAACAAAATCACGTTCCCAAGCCGCTAACAGCTTCTATACCCCATCCCATTATTGAATCTCTGAAGTAGGTACTGGAGCAGAAAAACCGTAGAGGGTGCTACGTGTGCTACGCCGTAGATGGTGTGAACCTCTACGAAACTCTGTAGCTCATCTGTGAATGCTTAGAAGGTAAAGTGAGAGACAAAATATCCCCACTTGATTTCTTGCTGGGGATTTCTGGAATATATTACAAACATTGAGTGAAACCCACTAATATTATAAATGTCAAAGTTTAGATATAATAGATGTTTGAGTTTCAATCATGCTGAAACAATTAGTCTGATTTGGATGAAACGTGGGATATATTGTAGTTCATAGCATTTTATCCCGAAAAATCTACAAAGACGCTGGCGGAAGCTAGTTTGAAATATTGACACTGTTTTGGAACACGAGTGTCAGTCCTTTGTAGGTACGTAAGGGTTATAAGGCGTCCTATGAACACCTTGGATACAAGTTTGGGTTTACACGACAATCTTTATTTTTTTCCCTCTGAAAATGACACCAAGCACTTATATCGTTACCATTTTATCGATAGAATACCTACGGAGGGAAATTCTATTTTCTGGTACATTACACAGGTCAATTTACAGACCCCCCTGTTCTTAGGTCCCGGGGTATAAGTTCGAAATGAAAGAGGATTTTGAAACTTATTATTCAACGTACAAAGCTCAAAATTCCTTCTTGGAAGTATAATTTTATGTGAAGTGCTAGTCGTCACTTTAAATTATGGTCATTGAAGGTTTGGAAAGTTTGCAAAAGCTCTGTATTTTATTTTTATTGAAATTACTTTGGTAGGTATACCTGTGCAAGTATACACCAAAGTAATTTTCAATAAGATAACAGAAAATACAAACGAATTGAGAACCTCCTCCTTTTTTGAAGTGGGTTAAAAAGAACGCTGGTATGTTTTTACGTGAGTCAAGAAAATTATTAGCAAACTAAAAAAATAATGTTGATACAAAAAAAAAATATAAGTAATGATCGATGATTTGGTAATTATATTATTATGTACCTACATAGAATCGATTCAAAATAATTCGTATGTAAGGTAATTTTAATAGTTTCTCAGTAGTCGATTCCCTCAGGTACATCACGTAATCTGAAAGACGGCATGTCTCTTAATCCACGTAACTCGGCAATTTAAGTTTAAAACTACCCTCAAGTTGGTACTAGTTAAACGTTAGTTAAACGCCGGTTGGAAGGCCCTAGCCGATTCCGCGGTGGAGCAAGGAACAAGCGATAAGCGGATAACTTACAAGCATAAGCGATAGCGGTTAGTCACGAAATAAATCATCCACAGTCTCAAAAAAAAACTTAAGTTTTACTTAGACCACTGACAATAATTCTAATTATCATTATTAGCCATCCATCCACGCTAATATTCTACAGTCGAAAAGAATATCGAGAAGAAAATACCAACTTCAATATTTTAGACTTGGAAGTTATCATGGGCTAGTCTAGATTCTGCAACTCAATACATATTAATCCCACACATCAGTGGCGGAATCAGGGTTTTGGGAGAGGTTGAACCGACTATTTCGGGTTTTTTTCTGACAATATATCCTGATAGACCTTTCGGTAGTCCGATTTTCGGGGCCCCTTAGCCTCCCCCTTTATCCCAAACATTTTGATTTGTTTTCTAAACTTATATGCATGTAATATTGCAATAGGTTTTATTTAGGTAATTTAATAAGAGAGTCCGCGAAGAGTCGCTGTGACCCCGCTTTACAGGCTTTTTCACCTAGTGTGGGTAACAGAGTCACTAAACGGTACTACTTACTTGTTACCATTAAAACTAGGCCTTAATGTGCTCATAATTGTACCAGCAACAGTTTTTCGCAAATAAAGAAATTTTTACTTTTTACTTTTACTTTTTAGGGTTCCTCTGTGGCGAAATCTTTTGAAGTACAAATCCAGCCCAGACGAATCGCTTTATTCTTCTACTTTATACCACCGTATAACACAATTGGTGGTGCTCGACTGTAATTTCAGCAATTTCAGGCTCAAGCCAGTCTGATGCGTGCACTAACTTCCACGATCTTTGTAAGAAAGAACAGGATTGGGTGTATTGAGACTGCGACCGACACGACACCTGTACGATATCAGCGGAGAGCTAATCTCATACATTTATGGCCGGTTTACATTATTCCAGTCCAGCGATCCAGTCCAGTGCTGGATTGCTTACTGGAAAAATGCAAACCAGCACTGGAATGAACAGTATCCAGTAAGCATTCCAGTCCAGTAACTGGATTAGTGGCCTACTTTTGAATCCAGTGCGATCAATCCAGTGCAACTGGAATAATGTAAACGGCCAATTCAAACTGATCTGATTTTTGAAATCATTGTCACTGTAGTGTTCACGTTTCAACCGCTTCTAAATTACTGGAATAATGTAGACGATAACGAATACAGTTCAGCACTGGACTGGATCACTGGACTGGAATAATGTAAACCGGCTTTTAGTGTTACACGCTTTCACACTGTCGACACGACAGTGCTGTTTTTGTTCCAAACTGTCGCATGTCAGTACTGGGTCGGTGGTGATATCGGTCAGTGTGTAAACGCCCATTTCAGTCCACAGCCCAGGTACAGTCGTGCAATTGATACTCTTATCGGTATTTTGTAATTGAGTTCTTGTATTGTGAAGAAATCAAGTTCACAGTTCACTCTGTACACACTAAGCTGCGTGTAGCGGCCTAGGACCAATCTACTTTAGGTTTAGACTAGCTGATACCCGCGACTTCGTACGCGTGCGAAACTTTTGCCACCAAAATATCTGTGAACCAGCATACTATAAACCTCGTAGCAAATGGCAAAAGCTGAATCCCCGTAGTAATAATATAGTATAGATAGATAGATATAGAAAGAAACCATTGAAAAAATCAAAACAACCATTAGGAATAACATATCTTGCGCTGCGCTGTGATATATTTTTATATTAAATTTACGCTCTCAAATACTTAAATAATTGAAATATTATTGTAAGATCTTAATTTACCTTGCTCAAAACTCGGCGCATACCGTGAAAACTGCAGTTTATACAAAGTTGCGTCAGCGCTTCTTATAATAAACAAGGATTTTATCCGCTGTATGAACGTTTACAATTAAAAAGTTTCAAACGAAGATTCGCTAGTGACATTTGATGTACACTGCGCGGTCGCCGTCTGCGTTGTGCCAGCTTTTTGTAAAGGAGCTGTCTCGACGCGCAATGTAACTCAAAACAACACGATGAAACTTATTACCGATTTGCGTAGTAGACCGTGAATACGACGCTCGCGAATCTGTCTTCCTCTCCGAAATACTGAATAAGCAAAAGTTGAAACTGACACGGTCCTCATTAGGCTCCGTTTGCACTCTTTGTAACTAGCGTGAGTAATTGGATAAAATAAGCAATCTAGGCTAGGTTACCGTGGCAAAAATACAGGAAACTCCAGTTAGAAAGTCCCTAATTTTGTTAAAAAAATACATTTATTCACAAAAAAATTACAACTAATTCAGTATTTACAATATTTACAATATTTACAATATTCACAATATTTACAAAATACACATGAAACAGTTGAGCTATCTACAAACCGTTGCAAACAATTTATAGATAGCTCAACTGGTCCAAATCGGTAGATACCAATTGGAAGCGTGCCCAAGAAACTGGCTACATTGCAGCGCTGAATAAAAAAAATGAATCTATGTAGTTAGGTACTGTCATATCAAAAAGTTCGAACTAACCTAATCAGAAGTACTTACATTAGGTGGTTTTGTCGTTGACAGCAATTCCAGACTTTGATTCAAGAAAAAATGAATTTGTCGTGACAACATTGAATGAATAGAGTTCTAAGTAGTAAATTATAATAATTTGAAGATTTTCCAGGTAAAGCTTATATTTGGAGTCATACATACATATTACCTATAACTTTGCCCAAAACACAGTAGATAGTTATACTGTTATTCATGCGCTTGGTAAATATTGTGAATATTGTAAATATAATATTCGTTGTAAATTTTTTGATGCTTTTTTGTGTTGTTTTAGATTGTAAATACTGTATTCGTTGTAACTTTTTTTTGTGTTCCTTAAATTAAACAACATATTAAAAGCACTGAACATTTTTGATAACAAAAGACTAGTATAGTATTATATAATCTGTGACAAAAGCAACGATATCCATCGTAGTACCTCCCAAATGAATGGGCCTCTAACTCTGATCACTAGCAATTGTGAAACTTTTAACATTTTTTGTCAAACGCCTAAAATACATTTATAGGGGCAAAGTATTTCCAATGGAGCCGAGTGTTCCCAGGAAGTTCTTCATTCGAAATCATTGAGCACGCAGTCACCCTATACGTTTCTACCACCTGTGATACCAGTAGTTCAGTCAACAGAATTATACTCAACCGAACAGGTGGGAATAGTAGAGATAAGTCAGGTGTAAAGCATAGTCTTTTAAGTCACAGAACTAATGGGAAAAAAATCCCAGTAGTTCTGTCAACAGAACTACTCAACAGAACAAGTGGGAATAAACGATATTAGGTATACCAGTAGATTGGTTATACGCCGTATCGTTAGACCAAAAATTGGTGCAAATATTATTTTATCTACATGGCAATGCATAGGAGTAGTGAAATTATGCGAAATTATGGAAATCATTAGATAAAACTGTCATACGCCACGCCTGTTGCTACAAAGAGATACACGCACGGACAGGCTGTGGTGACGACGACGTGCTCTACGACGCTGCTGTGCGCAACTAAAGGGCAGTTTTACCAACGCAAAAATCTGACAATTACCCCTACTTTTCTGTTGCCATTTTTGGCAACACCTCTGCGACACTGTAAAAATATTATATTGTATTATCCTCACAAAGCTTCTGTTGAGCTCATTGAGTCGTGAACTGCATGCAGTAACCCGAAATATTATATAAGACACTAGCTAGCACCCGCGGCTTTGCTCGCGTGGTAGCAGAGTACAAATTGTAACATATATTCTTGCAAATAAACATATTATTATCTTATCTTATCTTAAACAGTTTTGAAATTTTTGAAACAGTGTCGAGTCAATTTATTTGACAAATCTATGTACCAATTTTGAAGGGTCTATAATCTTTGGTTAAAATCGTTGATCGTAATTTTAGACCCTTTAGAGTGCGACTTTTCAAAATTCCTTTCTTAGTGCACCCTTACACTATACATAATAAGGATACTACCCTCCGAATTTCATACCTCTAGAACTTATGGTCAAAAGAGTTTTATATAATATAAGAGAAGAAAGAAGATGAGAAGAAAAGTCATAACTGCATGCAGTTCTCAGTGACAAATTAGTTCACATACACAGCGCATTCGCTCAGTTAAGCTTGCTTGAGAATTATAATATTTTTACATTATGTACCTACATCTTATCAACCTTAGAGCACTGGTGCTCTAGTGATAGCAACCCCGCCTTCCGATCCTGGATTCGTGGGTTCAAACCAATGGGTTTGCTACTCGAAATAAAACTATTTTAAATCTAAGCTCACGTGAGGTGTACTTACATATTTACGACGCTAAAGTGAAGTATACTTACTACAGAAAATAAGTACAAGTCTGTAGGTACTGCTTATTTGTTCAACAATCCATTTTATATTGGCTGAGTCTAGGCCCATTTGGATGTTGAGAGCAAAAATAACTCAATAAACTTAATACAATTCGAGCCTTTTTGGTAAAACAAATTGGCCTTTCTTTGCCTATAGTAGTACATCAGATAATTTGACTCCATTATTAATTGAAAAAATCCGTCGTGTATTCGCAGTGTTCAAATATGTATGAAACTAGAGAATTCAATAAATTCATTTTTACTTTTAGTGTGAAATAATTTAAACTTAATTAAAATAGTGGAATTTAATTATATTAATCCATGTTCGTATGAACAATTTGCTATTGTGACTAAGGAATATTTTATACCGTCGGCTCCAACATATTATTATTTCAATTAAAACAGAAACCTGCTGTAGACGTGAATATAAATTAGTTTTTTTGTTTGTTTAATATACATTAGTGGTTTTTTTCTCACAGTTGAAGTAACTGTATTGTATGTAATTTATTTGTATTTGAATAATAGTTAAAAATGTGTCCGTTCTAAAGTTCTGTGTTTAAATTGAATTCCGTGGAAGAAGCTAAAGTTAGGGTGACTTATTTTTTGATAGATAAATAGATAAATTAAACTCTTTATTGACAACACCCTACGTACAGTTTAGAAAAACTACGCACAGTTTTAATATCCTTGTGTAGTGTAAAATTCCGGTCAAATAAAATAATAAGTTTTTGGTTTTAGTGTGTATAAAATACAGTTAAATAAATTATTCAATGTAACTATACCAACTTTTAAATTGATGCTTTTGTATATTTTAAGTTAAAACAAAATCTGGACAGCAACGCTCATCTGGATTTAATGGAAATTAAAAAATAATTTATCCCCAATAATAAATCGTGAATTACATGTTCTATGTATTATAAGTATGTATTTACAAAAAAAAAATGTATGTATGTATTTTATCAGCCATCTAGTTTCCATAGTACAAGCTTTGCTTAGTTTGGGACTAGAAGGCGTTGTGTTAAATGTCCGTGAATATTTATTTATTTATTTATTAGGTACCTACTTCAAAAATGCTAGTGATACACAAAAATGCAAATTCAAGAGTTTCTACTTTGATGTTTTGGGCTTTAGATGACCCGCTCAGGGAGAAAAGTGACTACATTATAGGACAACGTTTGAACGCATCTCAATGCTTTTGAGATTAACACATTGATAAACGGAATAGCAGAAATATTTTTACTGCAAATGTGCTGAAAACATAAACAAAAAACATAAAACTTGTTATTTTCGTTTGAGCACAGTTTGAGCAAACAGGCGAAAGTTTCAATAATATTTGTGCCCGTGAATGTTTGAGTAGGCGCTCATTGTATTTTAATGTGTTTTGATTTCCATATTCACGAGTTACGTGGTTATAACATAGGTACCAGCGTACCTATATACCTACTTACATAAACATAATGTTATGTATGTATGTAGGTATATCTAGGGCATGAATTCATTGTAATTTGATGGTAAGGGACCGAACTAATAACAGAACACACACCTAAAAATGTGTTTATGCTTTCGGCCTAAATTCTCAGAAATAAAAGTAATTACTTAGTTGATCAATAACAATAGTTTTTTTCAATGAGCTCAACTCTGCTACTTATAAGTACCGACACGGTTTAATAGCGCTGACCTTGAATCAGAAGTCTCAGATCTCTTTGAGTGCACAAGGTGTGTACCCCTCTACTTTCACAAAGCCGTATTAAGCCGTGAAGAGACTAAAACTACACTACATACTTCCAACGATTGCTAGATATATTATACCTACCTGTGATTATACCTATTATTACTTATGTAGTAACTATTTAAATGTCGTCCTAATTTAGCACAAGTCTCATTTTAGGTTACTTTATACGTGAGTAACTTAGTAATTACTAAATGGTGTAACCTTCAGTACTGAAATTCAACAGTCTTAATTACTTTGCAGATTGAAAATCTTTGTCACCCAATACCCGTTCTCGCGCGAAGTTTGGATAAACAATTCTGGATTCTCGCATTCTGTAGATGAGACACCTACCTACGATTACATAGTCAAAGTTTTAATGATATGACGTAAACAGTCACTCGCGCCTTTCGCGAGTCTTACTAATTTTAGACGCAATTTCGTACAAAAAAAAACCAGTGCGTGCAGTCCCTACACGCGGAAGAAGTTATACTTCGAGTGCCACGCATTCACTCTCGATTAATTTAAGATTTATTTTTATGTACATAACCAATATGCAGTACTTATTTGGTCAGAAAAGGTTCTATGCTCATTTGATTTCAAGTTATTTCAGCAGTGACATCTATCTTAAATTTTGTCACGGGCAAAACATCGGCGGTCAAATGCTGAACACTGCCATCTATTAACGTCAATTAGAAACAGAGACTATGTCCTCCCGTTTACGCTGTCAGTTGGAAGTCGCATTAGAAGTATAACTTCAAAAATTCAAAAGGAGGAGTGTCTCAATTCGGTTTCATTTTTTATATGTTTGTTACCTCAGAACTCCGTCATTTATGAACCGATTTGAAAAATAATTTTTTTGTCTGAAATGGTATGCTTCCAGATTGGTCCCACCAAATTTTTATCAAAATCGCTTTAGTACTTTGGCAGTTAAATAAGAATAACTCGAAAAAACACGTCATACACGTACACGACATTGCGTATTTGATTTCCTGTGACGTTTATGTTCTGTTTACGATTAATAGAATAGTCCGAATGAACTGCTATCATCATCATTATCATCATGTGATGATGAATGCGTATTTTCCAACCTCCTCCTCCAACCTCTGTCCTGAAGTCGGTTAAAAACAATGCAGGCTTTGGGACGTTGGAAAGCGTTGCGGACGTCACTTGCGCACATAGATACACAAATAGATGCATAGATATGTGCTCAAAAAAAAAGTTGTCTTCAGCATTATGGCAATGCAGTACCTCATAGAACAGTGTTTATTGATGGAGGCTCGACGAGACTTTGATAAAAATCAGTTTGTACCTATGTCCATTTAAATGTTTTGTAACTGTAACAAACATCCAAATTGAATATAACTTTGATAATACATTTCTTTAGCGGCGCCTTAAGCCTTAAATGAAGGTCACCCTGGATTCAATACTCTGAGATTTTGAGATTTTCTATTGAAATCGTTTCACGTCTCATTTGGTTATGCGCTCCGGGTACCCTTGGCAGGTCCTTTGGGAGTTCGAACGTACGTGTGGCTTTGTCCGAGTTTAGGGGTAAACATAAACATGCTGTAAGAGGTATTTTAAAAATCAAAGAGCTGATGGTTTTCTTCACACTGCCACAGACGCCACACCTACTCGATATCAGACTGAAACGTCACTCAAATTTAAACGAAATACCACTTAAAATTGCTCTGCCTCTGTTTGACATGGTAAGAGTTGGCAATAATTTAAGCATGAACTAAGTAGCGTTTGAGTATTCGGCCGTTAATCTCATACATTTGGACGACTTAGGTACTTTATGCCGCTTTCACGCATTGCCACCGCCGACATTGATATTTATATATTAGCAACTGCCATGTCAGTGTCGGTATCGGTCATAGTGCAAACAACCCATAAATTATATTAATGCTGAGCAATATCTCTTACATACGACACCTCACCGATAGATAAATAACAATCCAGAGCAAGTCCACTTTGTGTTTGTGTCTACCGACTCCTTCTTGACGTCGTCATCTAATAGGTATCCAATTAACTTGAACTGAAATTATGACTGTGCTAAACAAAAATACTGAATCGGTACTTAGCTTTACTACTGAGTCTTACGAGATTGATACAATTCAAAAGATACGATGTTATTCGGTTTATCCAACTAAAATTGACCTCAGATTTAGTACCAATAAGATCGCGGCCTATAACTCCTAATGCAATCCTACACCAGCTTAAAAACTTCCCTAAAACATCTTAGTAATGTCATCCTTAGACTATGTATCAGCCGAAGCAGAGATCCCTCGCGTCTACATACAAGTATATCTTTACTTAGTTAGAGTGAGGAGTCAACTCCTTGACTATACAAAGGTTAGGACAAAAATTAAGAAAAATTATGAATATATTAGGTAGCGCCTAGCATAAGCATCATTTTAAACATATATTTAAGAAGTTACTGCACTTCACCGCTGTACCCTAACCTTTTCAGTAAATAAATTTATTTTTATTTATTTATTTATTTATAAAAACACAAGGTTTAATTCTTTAATTTATTAAACCGAAAAGAAAAGCTTTCCATGCGGAAAACACACAAAGCCAAAGAAACTGCTTACAGAATGTCGTAAGCACAGATAGGAGCTACTAAATATCACTCCTAACGGGCACTGGGACACTGGTAGATAACATGGACGAAACATTAGGGTTGCCAGAAATGCAGTGGTATTTTTATACGCTTCCATTGAAGTCGCGTTTATTAAATGTCCCTAGGGTTTTTTATGTACGGTATAAAATTTCGAGGCTATTTTTTCCATTATCATTTTTCTGATCGTAAATTGGTTGCTAGGATTTTCTGGGTCATTTTATCGTCATCATTTATTTGGGATATAAATGCAAAAAGATATAAGCCTTCGACGAATGTCAGGGTTTAAGGTTACTATGCTTTATTTGTTTACAATAGCCACATTTATCATTATTTATAGATGCAAAGCAAATAAAAATGTCAGAGATTTTTTAAATATTTAAAAAAGTCCTCTGAACAAAGTAATCCACACTCTCAACAAAAAGCAATTGTTTAAAGTGGATATTCGTGTAGAATTGTTTTTGGCAATGTCCCGTCTGATTTAACAATAAAGGCCATTTTCTAAATCGTAAGTCACCCAGTTAATTTTCTGAACTAGGCTTTGGTTTTGCAAGAAACGACCACCGTCATTGACTAACGTAATTTAATGATAAAATTGATGAAAAAACACATCATCCACCGTAGGTACATCAACATTGCGTATTTGATTTTCTGTGGCTTTTTTGTAGTGTTCACGGTCAATAGAACAATCCCAATGTACTGCCACTATATCATCATCATCAATTTGATGTTGAAGACGTACCAAATTGCAGTTGGTTTTACGAGTTTTTAAACTTATAAATGATGTGTATTGCTGGGGCCTTCAGCTCAGTTTGGCAGAGATTTTAATGTAGAGATGACGTCATATTATTATTATCTCGACTGACAATTTGTTTCGCCCACTGGTGAATCGACTATTCGATGTGATATTGGCACCGTATTTCTGTAGTAATCTTACTTCTTAGAACACAGCATTGCCCATTTAACAGGGCATTGTTATCTAAAATGGGTTTGCCGCAAAACTATTTCGATTGAGTTAGTACGACTTCCACGACCTTCGGGGAACTGTTTCATTTTAATAAATAATGACGATTGTAAAGCCCATTTAAAGTTTATTTAGTTTTTGGGAATTAAAATATTCCTCATACTTTTGAGTTAATATTAATCTGTAAAAAAACAGGCTTGCGTTTACTTTAGGATATTAAGGCCCAGTTTCACCAAAGTCTTGATAGCAGAGTGTTACGTAATCGAGCGTCAAAATGTCAAGCGACTAAATTAAAATGACGTTCAACGCTGTTTAAATAAAACGCAAGCAGATGTATTTTTGTTTAGCTGGTTTATATGGTGGCCGTCAGATCAGCGATTAGATTTAACAGTCAGTAAATTTAATGAAGATAATCCTTGGTTAGGGCATGGTGAAACACAAAACGACCTTAACAGTCCGTTAAATGGCTAACAAGCTGTAGTTTAACTAACAGAGCGTGGTGAAACCGGCCCTAATGATCTTATTTAGAATCGTCTCTCAACTGACACTGTTCAAGGTTTTCACTGTCATTATTTGTCACAGTCAAATAAAACAAAATCGCAATATTAAAATGATTATAAACTTTTATCAGAAGTTGAGAGGGAGTAACTCATAAGATACCATAATTTTGACTGTCATTTTGTAACCTTATAACATCGCACCAAAATTCTAACGATAATTTTTACTAGGCTATCTACTATATAAAAATAAGTCGGGTTTTCCTTCAGTGACGCTATAACTCCAGAACGCACGAACCGATTTCCACGGTTTTGCATTCGTTGGAAAGGTCTTGGGCTCCGCGAGGTTTATAGCAAAGAAAATTCAGGAAAAATTTCAACAGAAAAGCGGGAAAATGGAATTTTAAAAAGTCACACCCTAACGCGAGCAACGCCGCGGGAGACGGCTAGTTAGTTATAATTTTTGTCAATACCTTGTACTAATATAAGTTATAAGTTTAAAAAACTGGAAAAACCGACTTCAATTTGATACGCATTTATCATCAAATGATGATGATGATGGTGATGATGATGATGATGATGATGATAGCAGTTCATTTTATTTATTATTTATTTATTATTATTATTTACTGTTTTATTGATCGTAAACACCACAGAAAAGCAAAATACGCAATGTCGTATACGTTAGATGGCGTGTTTTTTCCAGTTACTCTTAATCAACTGACAAACTACTGAAAAATATACAACCGAATTGATACCTTTTCTTTTTTTGAAGTCGGTAACTTATACTTATCGAGAATCCATCTCATGACCTACCTTCCGGTTTCACGATCAGATGATGATGATGCTGATGATCATAAGATGCATTGGGAATTGTCATGAAATTCATGGGAACTGACTTCAATTTGAAACGTTGAACCTTCATCATTAAATAATGATGATAATGATGATGGAAGTTCATTGGGACTATTTTATTGATCGTAAGCACCACAGAAATGTCACAGGAAAGCAAATACGCAGTGTCGCGTAAGTGAATGACGTGTTTTTCGAGTTATTCTAATTTAGCTGCCAAACTACTGAACTGATTTTGATAAAAAAATTATGGGACCAATCTGGAAGCATACCCTTTCAGATAAAAAAAGAATTTTTCAAATCGGTTCATAAATGACGGAGTTCTAAGTTAACAAACATAAAAAAAAATACAACCGAATTGAGAACCTCCTCCTTTTTTGAAGTCGGTTAACAGTAAGAAAGCGGTGTAACGGGTAGCGGGTACACCAGCTTTAGTAATGCGAGGTGCGGCGTATCGAGCCTAAAAGCGGTAGTTTTAACCTGAAGCGGCATAACGAGAAAGCGGTGTATCGTGCTTATTCAAAAGAATTACCTGTAATAATATAGTATATTTCATTACAAGTGCGGAAAGGCTGTCATTGCAAAGAGTTCCGACAAATGTCTACCCGAGCCGAGTCGCAGCCGAAGGCGAGGGTTGACAGTCGGAACAAGTTGCAATGACGGTTCCGCACGTGTACTGAACGACTATTCTTAATACAGTTGCGAAAAAATGAAGCAATTTAATAAAAATAAAATTTCTGAAAAAATGGCGCCAACCGTAGAATATAAGCAGAGATATTTTTTTTCTTCACCCATTCTGGTAGGCAAAGGGAACTATGCCCATACAGCCAAGTCCTCAGTAGATTTTTTTTTATTGATATGAAGTTAAAATGAAATTTAATGAGATGAAATGAAATGAAACCTAACCTAACTCATTCAATCAAATCATTAAATCTGATATTGAAACAAATTAGTAGCTTCTTTTTAGAAACATACGTATTTGCATGAATCATAAAAAGTTCTATGAATTTTTTTAGTAAAAACTTCATGGTTGGTTTTTCTTTTTAGTAGACATTATTTTGACAGTTGGGAAAGAGAACGCACTAGTTCGGGAAAGGTAAAAAAAAAGCACGAGTGTGTAATAGCCCACATCTCGAACGCTATACGTCCCTGCAATACGCCTTTTTTTGAGCAACTGTATTAAAAATTCTTATGCAAGTAATTATAACAGTGTATAATATTATCTCCTTTTGCAGGTTAAAAACAGGCGCAGCAATTGCCATAAAACAACAAGACAGAGCAAAGGAGCCTCTATTAGCATAACATTGCATTCACAAAATGCAGCCATATTTTACTGCGGGCTATTGTTTCGTCTGCTTTTTTAATTAAAAAGCTCTAATGAACCAACGAAGCTGCGGCCTTAAGCAGCGGTCTTGAAAATTGGTTACCGCCACATGACATTCTACCGGCTTATTTCCAGATATATCTATTAGACTTCATTATACTTTGATTCCTATCAAAGTCCCCCACGATAATTTAAATTTAACATCAGTTCCCTTCCCAACGGGTCCATGAAATTGCAACTATTCTACCACTATTAAAAATGTGAAAGTTTAGGGTCCATAGGTACTTATTAAAAGCTGAATAATTAAAATGTAGATCTGTCACTATTTGACATTTCCTGTTAGTAAGAGACAGCAATAATTTAAACAACTGAATAAATTTATACAACTATTGTAAGGAAGCAGGTAGATGTTTGGATGTTTAAATGTTTGTGTTTCAATCACACTGCAACTAGGTACTAGTCTGATATATATATATTTTTTTTTTAAATTTATTTTCAACACTTCATGTACCTATAAACCACAGAAGGTTTGTGTGGGTACTCACACTCGTCGCACATACACACATACACACCCACCCTTAGTAGTTCATAACCTATATTGACAAATAGGCTATTTTTTATCCCGAAAAGTTAACAGGAATACGGGACGCGGACGAAGTCACTGGCGGAAGCTAGTTACCTATAAGTCGTTTGGTAGAAGAAACAAAGTAGAACAAACACGATCGAAGATTTAAACAAAATGCGATCATTGGTTCCGCCGCGTCAGTCGGACTTTTGACTGACCAAAAACTATAAATAGAAAAGCCACTAAACATTTGCGCTATATTACGGTCACCGTTTTTATGGAAACCATAATCATACTTTTGAAAGAGTATTATTTTGTACTCTTTTTCAAAGGCCTATTTTGTACTTTACTTCAACGTATACCCTGTTATCTGTAGATAGTATTATATGATAGATATTTCAGTTGTAGCTTATATTTCAATACTTATTACTCATTGTATTTTTATATTATTTCACTGAGGCCTCTCACTATTTATCTTAAAGTTCTGGAACAACGGCCAACTTAATAAAAACCTACGTATTTTTGTAGGTAGTCTAAACTTCAGATATATTCTGCAATAAATACAATGTTTTAGTATCATTATTTCATTTATTATCTTGAGCTACTCGCGCACTTGACGGCCGCAGCGACTTGCACGTCTATTAACGCTGCTAATATACTAAAATTCAAATATTATTTTAATACGATTTGCTTACTTTATGTTTTAAATCGTTGGAGCAAACTAATACTCGAGTGGAGAGCGCGTTTAGGCAAGCGTAGTGTAGGACGCACTCCGGCTAGGTGGGGTGACGATCTGAGACATGTCGCTGGCAAACACTGGATGAGACGAGCCGAAGACCGGACTCAGTGGCGCGTCTTGGGAGAGACCTACGTCCAGCAGTGGACCGATATAGGTCGATGATGATGATGATGATTTAAAAAACTCAAAAGAAAAAAATACTGAATAAATTGAAAGCCAAAGTAATATTGTATACGTTATTTCAGATATTTAAATTGTTGGAGGAGTTTTCTGATAAATACGCATTTTCAAGAAAATTTATCACAATCTCAATTGTTATTGGATAAATTGAGTAAATAAAATAACCTTCACGGTGTAATAACGGGTTTCTGATTAGTATCAGATTTCCAATTTGACTCGAGTTGTTACGACTTGCTGACATTTCGGAGAAAAAAAGTTGGGAGAAATTATCGGAAAATAAAAAGGAAAGGAAAGGCGGGTTTATCTCCTCTTAAAAGGCCGGCAGCGCACTAGCCTCACCTCTGGTGTTGCAGGTGTTCATGGGCGGCGGTGACCATTTTCCATCAGGTGGCCCGCCTGCTCGTCTGCCAGCTATGGCATAAAAAAACAAAAAAAAATATCTCCCAATTGTCACTTTTGGTTTTAATATTTTTGTTACTGACGTTTTGGACAAAATCAAATGGAAGCTGTTGAGTACAGTTAGGTAAACAATTTTTAAGTAAAATATGATAGTGATATATTTTATGATAAAATATGATAATGAATAATGAACTCTGTGTTTTTTTTATAAATTCTGTAAAAGTGGTGTACAATAAAGAGTTTTCTATCTATCTATGATATAGCTATTTAAATTGCTTTGCGAGCGTGTGGTGACATTACGCTTACCAAAATATTTATCAAAAAAAAATAATACTTAAGTTAATTCGTTTTTTTTTTTTCATGAACAAGGACTTTTCTAAACCTGTATTTTATTATTTTCTTATCTCGACCTGATTCTTGACGCACACATTCATGAAATATGTTGTCAAGTGCCTATTACATGAAGAAGGAGATGGCTCAACACGATTACGGCTGGGAAAGTTGAAGGAAAGTCGGAAAAATACACAGAAATTTGTGATGTGATGCTTTCACGAAAGGTTGACAGGACTGGGTATTGAATGTATATTTTAGAAATGCCAGAAAAAATAAGTTTTATGTATAGAGTATAGACTAGTATAAAATTATGATCGTATAAGTATGTGAAAATTAAATTAAAAAATAATAATAATAATAATACACATTTTCAAGATAAACACATAACAATGCAATACTTTGTGCATCTGACCATAAGGGTTCATAATATTATTACTTATTTGTATGGGCATAATAGGCATGTTGAGCGTATTTCTAATTACTCACAGTACACACTAAGATCTTGGGCCAAAAATGTATCCTTACTAAATAATGCCTGGGGATAAAATCGTACGCATATTTATCGCGACAGCAGTTGCATAAAGCGATCATAAAGCATAAAGCATGCATAAAGCGAACGTCGAGTTTAGCTGATTTTAGCCGGACAACAATCTTAAAAAGCCGGACACCTAGCAACCGAAAACATACAATTTGTTATGATGTGAGTAAGACAAATAGATATTGGTTGCGTATGTACAAGCGGGATGGGTAATGAGCCATTTCATATAGATCATGGAGCACTCACGGAATGGAAGTGACGTGTGAAGGAAAATTCATATTCTACTGCGGAGTCAAGATGATAGGGGTTTGATGTGTAATTGAATAAAAATGAGCTTTATTGTTTCGGAACTACGGTCTGATTGCAAAAGGAAAATGATCATCGGATCGTTCAAAATGTGAAACGCTGGGTTGGTTAGTTTTGTTTATTTCGAAAATAAAAAATCTTTAGACACAATAAAAAAAAAACATTTTAGTATAAGTTAAAACAAGCCTTAGAATCAATCTACAGACAACATTTTGGTCTAAAATAATAAAAAAAATTAACAAAAATAGAATACGGAGCGACATCTAACAATCAATATCTAATTTGAACTGAACTTCTACAAAATAAATAGATACTTCCTTAAATAAATATTTATTACTTAGTCCTGGAACAAGATTGCTGCTAGAATACTTTTTTTTTGTAAATACATAAATACACCCAGACTAAGAACAAAAATCTTTTGCCACACACAAGCTCAATGGGATTTGAGTCCACAACCCAAAACACGGACGGCACTATACCGACTGAGCTATGACGCCTGTTAAAAACCATATCAAAAATAGTTTGTTAATTCATTTTTAAACCAAACTAGCCATCTCCCGCGGTGTGACTTTTCAAAATTCCATTTTCCCGCTTTTCTGTTGAAATTTTTCCTGAATTTTCTTTGCTATAAACCTCACGGAGCCCGAGACCTTTCCAACGAATGCAAAACCGTGGAAATCGGTTCGTGCGTTCTGGAGTTATAGCGTCACTGAAGGAAAACCCGACTTATTTTTATATAGTAGAGATATCCGTCAAAATAATCGTGTAGCGCGTTACATTGCGGCGTATAAAGGCACTTTAAACTATCGCATTGCAGGCCTGCATTGTGTAACTGTCCGGTGTACGATGTATCGAATTCCCGACCGCACGTCACACTATTGTCCACTAACAAAGCACTTCTAGATAATAGTGCATCTCTGGTTGCTATACGAGTAGTTATCAGATAGGTACGGAGACTTGTCTTTTCCTGGCAGAGGTGTCGAGGTCAAACGAGTTCGTGGGCTTAGGTCAACTTAGCTTATACTTTACAGATTCTGATATTATACTTATTTATTTATTTTAAACTAGGTGCCGCTTGCGACTTGGTTCGCGTCCCGTTGGATCCCGTTATTTTTTCTGGATAAAAAGTAGCTTATGTGTTAATCCAGGTCACGGACAATATATATTCCAAGTTTCATCCAAATCAGATCTGTACTTTTTGAGCCAATTCGTTACAAACATACATACAAATCTTTCCTCTTTATAATATTAGTATAGATTATTTTAGTATTCGTTTTTCATAAAATAGTTGATAAATTTTTGTTTATGGCTGTTCGATCTCACATTGAGTCCTGCGGGCCTAAGATGCGCACCGCGAGATATTTGTCATGTCGTTCTGTCAAAATGTAAGCATTTTGTACCAGGTTAGTAACTATTGCATTATCTGTGGTAAACCGCACCTTTGAATTTTCAACTTTTGACATTTCTGCATGACTATTATCTCGTCCTCAGAGAGGTACGGCGACTAAGAAGTGTCAAAAGTGTACATTATGGCGCGTTTTGTCGACACCATTAGGTACCACAGATAATGCAATAGTTCCTAAACTGGTACAAAATGCTTACATTTTGACAGAACGACATGACAAATATCTCGCGGTGCGCATCTTAGGCCAGCTGAACTAAGTCGACGCATAGTTGGCTTTTGTACCTACAAAGCTGAAGTTTGACATAGTTGTTGAATAGAGAGTTGAAGTCTCGACACAACAGAAAATGTAGGTAAGTATACCTATACTTACTATATCTATTCTGTGGTATACATTGTAAAATGTATAAACTTTTGCTGCCTGACGTTTGGTCGCCCGACCGCGGTGACCGACTTTTTTCATACAAACCATAAAAGATTTACCATAAAAAATCATACAATTACGCACGTCGTACCCAACCTTTTGTTAAAAAGTATTTTTTTACCCAACCTACACTACTTAGTCCACTTGATTCACCTTACGGTCCTTTGCACATTATAAGTCACGAACACAAGACAAGAAAAATTTTGTATGCGCGGCGCGTGTTTTAACCGACGTAAAAAAATATCTTGTAATAATGTATGGTCTAATATAAACAATCAAGCGACTGAATGGCTTATCGACATTTCTCATAAGACACAAGAAAAATATAGTACTTCAAAATAAACGAGAGATTTTCTTGTCCTTGTAATATTGTGTTGACCGATATTTAAAGCCGTTGGCTTATGAATAAAACAAGTCAGGACTGGACAGAGCAATGTTTAAACTAAAACACATGCTTCATATTGTTGAGGCCATTTTGAATTCAGAACGTATGCCACTTTAACTTTGAATATATTTTGCATACAATACATACAATACAGCGTGGTCTACCTAATTGAAGAAAAGGAACCTATTAATCTGTACAAATACAAAGTCATACAAAGTGGATGTGCTGAGTGAGGCAATGCATTGTTATAAGCATCAGTGGTTCGACCATTTAGTTGCATAGAAAAAATAATAAATACAGAAATATGCAATCTTCATTCAACTGCATAAGATTACTAAAAACTTTAAAGTAATTCGTAGCTATCTACCAATATAAATAACTCATGGTGCTACTTTGTCCGTCCATCTGTCTGTCACAAACCTTTTTATAGAACCAACAGTGCGTAAAAAAATGCTATTCTAAATCAGTAAATCAGCTTTTCCATACAAATTCAGTGACCTAATATAGAAAACTAGATTCCGCCCGCGACTTCGTTCGCGTCACGTTGGATCCCGTTAATTTTCCGAGATAAAAAGTAGCCTATGTGTTAATCCAAGTCACGGACAATATATATTCCAAGTTTCATCTAAATCGGATCAGTAGTTTTTGCTTGAAAGAGTAACAAACATCCTCACAATTATAATATTAAAGTTCGCGTCCCGTTGGATCCCGTTGATTTCCCGGGATAAAAAGTAGCCTATATGTTAATCCAGGTCACGGATAATATATATTTCAAGTTTCATCTAAATCGGATTAGTAGGTTTTGCTTGAAAGAGTAACAAACATCCTCACAAACTTTCGTATTATTAAGTTCGCGTCCCGTGGGATTCCGTTGATTTTTCGGAATAAAAAGTTTTCTATGTGTTAATCCAGGTCACGGACAATATACATTCCAAGTTTCATCCAAATCGGATCAGTAGTTTTTACGTGAAAGAGTAACAAACATCCATCCTCACAAACTTTCGCCTTTATAATTATTAGTAGGATGTAAAACAGTAATTTTGAAACCACTGATAAAATAATATTCGTAAGCGTTCGGAAAAGTTCGGGTGCTTTTAAAAACTGTCACCCATCCGTTTGAAGACAGAACGTCGCTTTACTAAACTACTAGGTGTGCTACGACAATAGTGTTTTACCCAAACATAGACAGCTAAAACCATAATCCTCCTATATAGCTTAGCCGCAGTCAGATAAAAATTCAATATTGATTCCAGTGTTCCAGTTGTCAGTTCGGGAAGTTTTAGGATTACGCCCTCTCATCGTATCCAATGCTTGCGGAACCCCGAAATTGAACTGTTTTGCTTGTTTTCTGAAGAACTGAGCCTCGCTTTGGAAGATGAATGTAGGTAGGTACAGTTAGCATCAAAAGTAAATTACTTTTAAGGTTCAAAATTGTTCCAGTTGTCAGTTCGGGAAGTTTTAGGATTACGCCCTCTCATCGTATCCAATGCTTGCGGAACCCCGAAATTGAACTGTTTTGCTTGTTTTCTGAAGAACTGAGCCTCGCTTTGGAAGATGAATGTAGGTAGGTACAGTTAGCATCAAAAGTAGATTACTTTTAAGGTTCAAAATTGTTCCAGTTGTCAGTTCGGGAAGTTTTAGGATTACGCCCTCTCATCGTATCCAATGCTTGCGGAACCCCGAAATTGAACTGTTTTGCTTGTTTTCTGAAGAACTAAGCCTCGTTTTGGAAGATGAATGTAGGTAGGTACAGTTAGCATCAAAAGTAGATTACTTTTAAGGTTCAAAATTGTTTATTATTTGCTATACTTATTGTTTTTCATCTATAGTATACTACTTTTAGACATACCTACTGGTATAGTAGGTGCCAAATAACACCGCAATACAGGTCATTCACCCACCTTCACCACGATGTCGCAAAATTCAATTTATGTTTGGTAAACAAACAGTACTACGAGATTCGAGCGATACCGTCTTAGCGACAGGTTTGTATGGAAAGCGACAGAATTAGCCATTCATAAATTGAATTTTGCGACATCGTGGTGAAGGTGGGTGAATGACCTGTATTGCGGTGTTATTTGGCACCTACTATAGTGTTTTAGTTAAAAAAATAAAATAAAATAAATGCAATATTTGACACTTTATCTTACCACCGTCATCACCGTTTAGAAGTTCACTGCTGAATATAAGCCAGGAACAATAACCAGGGTATAGATTTCAGCATTTCGTACCAACAACTGCTGATGGTTTTTGTGATTACTAATAAATATGAGATTTATTGTTTTTTACGCATTTTGTTAGTATGTATTAAGTATTGGATTACTTTGTTAGAATTTGACGGGTCGTAGCTTGTTAACACGTAACTAAACTTCTATAATTTACTTATGGGTTTTTCACCTATGCCAATAAACGAAATTTCTATTTTTATTCCATTTCTAATGAAATCTGATGATTTTACGATGGCAAATTACAAGTTGTTATTTGTAATCAATGAAAACACTGTAGTGTAGGCATAGGTTGCCTCCTCACGCTGTATAAATGATATATTCCAGAAATGCCTACCAAGAAAATTCAATCTCTACCAGTGGTGATTTGTATAAATCATCTTCAATAGATATAAAGGTCTGCGTATGAAGTCACAAAAAGGCTACATAAATAGTATATTTCATTACAAGTGCGGAAAGGCTGTCATTGCAAAGAGTTCCGACAAATGTCTACAACTTGACAGTCGGAACAAGTTGCAATGACGGTTCCGCGCGTGAATTGAACGACTATTTTTAATACAGTTGCGAAAAAATTAAGCAATTTAATAAAATATTTTGTCCAACAAACAACTAAACTCGCAAAGAAAATTTCTGAAAAATGGCGCCAACCGTAGAATATAAGCAGAGTTTTTTTTTTCTTCACCCATTCTGGTAGGCAAAGGGAACTATGCCCATACAGCCAAGTCTTCAGTAGAATTTTTTTATTGATATGAAATGAAAATGAAATTTAATGAGATGAAATGAAATGAAATGTAACCTAACCTAACTCATTCAATCAAATCATTAAATCTGATATTGAAACAAATTAGTAGCTTCTTTTTAGAAATATACGTATTTGCATGAATCATAAAAACTTCTATGATTTATTTAATAGTAAAAACTTCATGGTTGGTTTTTCTTTTTAATAGACATTATTTTGAAAGTTGGGAAAGAGAACGCACGAGTGCGGGAAAGGTAAAAAAAAAAGCACGAGTATGTAATAGCCCACATCCCGAACGCTATACGTCCCTGCAATACGCCACTTTTTGAGCAACTGTATTAAAAAAAGATTTCCGTCATTTTTAATCAGGAAAATAATTAAGCCAGTCAGCTTCCGGCTTAACAAAAATAACAAAAAACGCGACACAACCCCCAAACTACTAACTACTAACTACCCCGAAAAAGGACGGCCTCGGACAGACACTGACTGGTGCGCAATTAGTGTTACTCTGTAAATAGATTTACTTTGAATTCTCTATTTAGGTACAGTCACCAACAAAGGCAATGAAATGCTGTTGCAAAATATTATAAACCTATTTACCACTTTTTTAATTAGTATAAATATATAAAAGAACAGAAGAGAAAAGAGCAGAGTTGAGAAAAGTGATTTTCTGTTATATATTTTACAATTTCGTCAGGCGCCATGGCTCAGTCGGTAGTAGCTCTGCCTTCCGGGCTGTGGGCTGTAGGTTCGATCCCCACCGAGAACAAACATTTGTGTGTGGCAAACATAGATGTTTGTCCTGTGTTTGGGTGTTACTATGTATAAGTACCTATGTATTTACAAAAAAATGTAATATAAGTATTCTTTCAGTAATCTAGTTCCCATAGTACAAGCTTTGCTTAGTTTGGGACTAGAGAGCGTTCTGTGATATGTCCAAGAATATTTATTATTAAATTGATGAACAATTTAAGATTGTCTATGTTTTGGGAGCTGTTGACTGTTTGTTGTGTAACTAGTTTAGGTAGGTCTTTTTAATTAAATAATGTGTCTAACAGTACCCACTTAGTTCCTCTTTCAGAGTATTTACATTACATAGGTAATGCCTTAGACGATCAAGTGAATTAGACAAATAAAGACAGGTAAAGGCAACCAAATTAAGAATGAGTCTTTTAAAACAAAGAGGTTACGTTACGACAATACGTACAAAAAGAAGGAAGAAGACGAGAAAAAAAGAAGGAAGAAGTGAGAAATTTTGTTGGATATTGCACAATTCCCAAACCTCCCGCTGGAGGCGCTTATCCGGTTTTCATACAAACTTTCTCGCTTTGCGAATGCGTTTGCGTGTGCTACACTCGAGTCGAAAGTCAAAGAAAATGCACAGACTGGTGGAAAAGCACTCTTTACTGTGATCTCTGCGCTATTTTATCTTGAGACACGGGTTGTTGTTGAATGAAAGATTATTCTTTGCATTTTTAATGATGATCTGCTTTTAGCCTTTTCAGAGTTTCCGAGAAGTCTTTGCGCACTTCCAGTTTGTTACTTCGTGTTTGAGCTTGCGTAATAAAATATGAGGTTTTCTTTGGTTTGCGTGCTTATTCTTGAGCTTTTAAAAAAGCATTTTGTGTAAAATATTTAGTTTTGGGTTTCCATGTTCAACATTCTGAGGTAATTCTTTTTCTCTGTAATAAACTTTTTTACTTTTTACTTTTTTTTTTACTATTTTACTTGAGAAGGCATAGAAAATCTTAGAAGTCCTTGTTTAGGGTTAAAACTGAAATATCTAACTCCCTACCTTATAATGTTGGAGTAGATATTGTTTTGATTTCCATACGTAATCAGTGGGCCTAAGATGCGCACCGCGAGATATTTGTCATATCGTTCTGTCAAAATGTAAGCATTTTGTACCAGTTTAGGAACGATTGCATTATCTGTGGTAATGTTGTCGAGAAACCGCGCCTTTGAATTTTCAACTTTTGACATGCATGACTATTATCTCGTCCTCAGAGAGGTACGACGACTAAGAACTGTCAAAAGTGTACATTATGGCGCGTTTTGTCGACACCATTAGGTACCACAGATAGTGCAATAGTTCCTAAACTGGTACAAAATGCTTACATTTTGACAGAACGACATGACAAATATCTCGCGGTGTGCATCTTAGGCCCGCTGGACATAATGCCAACTCTAAGCTTTTATGGGGGTGAATGTTTATAACTTGGTGTGATACAGCCCTAAGTGGTAAGAGGTGATCACAAGTAACAAACAAATCTGACAGTCGCCGCGTTACGTAAACGTATTTGAATCATATTGCGCGCCAACGCCCCTCAAACTGACAAACGTAATACCGTCACCACGCAGTGTATTTCAGACAGGTGACGTATAGTCAGAATTGTCACATTATTCGTGATCAAGGTAATCTGCGGCTCATATTCAAACGTTCTTTGGAAATAAACTTGCCTATGTTTGTTAATTTTATACATGGTGTAACGTAATTACCCTATAAGTCCGAAAGAGAGGTATTTTACAGGTTATGGCCAACAGTATTTATTCTACGACTTTCAGATTTCGAAGTTTTTCATTCATGAAATAAGCTCGTAACTTTTACTTAAAATATACCTACACACATCATGCGTGTGCGTGCGACGCGGTAGGGTACCTACATTTACATGTGTGTTGTATGGGTTTACGCAAATAGTAAACAAACAGTTAGGGTTGTCGCCAATTTCTAAAATAATAAAAGTTGTACTTTTGTGTGAAAATTTCAATAACGAGTTATTGACCTTTTGCACATGTCCAAGCACTCAGGTAGTCGGTCTGATTACGCCTTTTTCGGGCTTATAGGGTAATTATTTCACACCTTGTATATTGTTCGATAGCAACGGAGGCTAACAAAACCAGTGTAAGACTTTGCTCCATAAAAAGAGTAAATCAATTGCTCTACTCTTCGTATTTGCTACGAACATCTACATGACGTCTTCACCCGGAAACGACTTACGCTAAGTACGTAAGTACTACCAAATCTTTAGGGGAAATTCAACGTTCAATACATTAAGGGCCGAAACACATTACGATGAAAGTGGCAATTGGTTTCAGCGGTAGCTGTTTGTTTGTTTTGACATTTTAATGTCATTAACGAACAAGAGCGGTGACGGCGATGATAGAAATAGTTTGAGATTTTAACAACAAACCGTAGCCGCTTTAGTTGTGTGTACCGGCCTTTACAGTTTTTTTTTTGTAATTTTCAAAGTTTCCATCTTGGGACTAAAGCAACGCAGGACTAATAAAATTAATAAAAAAAATTTGGTATAAATTCTCATATAACCTATTCTCAAAAAAATATATATGGTGATGTTAAAAGATCCAAGTACATTTTAGTAGGTACAATAAAATTACACATCTCTCTTTAAAAACACGATTTAGCACGTCGATAAAAATCGTATCTGACTTCAGCAGGTACTTACAGAAAACGATAAAAATATATTCGTAGAAAGTTTTAGAAAACCATTCGAAGCGTAAGTTTGAAAGTTAAATCAATTATGCTTCAGTTTGTTCCTCCAACTAAAATCGTTGGAACGTGAGTGCTATAGTTTCTGCCAAACGTAAAATTGAATTTTCTAGGGATTAGCACTAGTTTCAGTAAGAGTATTGATGGCTTATGGGTTTTTTTAGTTGGTACTATTTACCATGGAATTAGTAGCAATTGACCTCATGAAGTCACGGCAAGGTGAAGCAACGATTTCAGAAATGTAGCTGGCAAACACTGGATGAGAAGAGCTGAAGACCGGGCTCAGTGGCGCGTCTTGGGAGAGACCTACGTCCAGCAGGTGGACTGATATAGGTTAATGATGATAATGATGACTATGGCCCCTTGAAGTCGAGGTTCGAATACAATTCTGAACTTATTATATTAACAGAAATCAAATGTTAGGTTAGGTTTAGTGAGAAAATGTTGGTCAAAATAATGTCAAAATGAAGAAAATCGGTCATGTATATCTCCTGTGTTTCAAACAGGAAACTTCTTAACGCAAATTAAATAAAATTTATTCTTAAACTAGTGCTTTGGTTGTGGTCTTGCTCGGATGTTGGCGTAAGTAGAAGAGAATGTAGTTTTCGAATAATGTTGCGAGTTTGCGAATATTTTGTTGTATAGAGGCTTAGTGACGGCTATATGTGATATGCAGTGTGGTTCTCATGGAGCTCTTCAGTTGTCATGAACCATGGTGCATTTGATACTGACTTCAGGATAGAGTTCTGCAGACGCTGAATGATGCTTATGTTTGAGAAAAAAACAAACATTTGTGTGTGGTAAACATAGATGTTTGTTCTGTGTCTCGGTGTGACTATGTAATATAAGTATGGATATACAAAAAAAGTATGTATTACATCAGCAATCTAGTTTCTATAGTACAAGCTCTGCTTTGTTTGGGACTAGAAGGCGTAGTGTTAAATGTCAGTGAATATTTATTTATTTATTTATATTTATAATTAAAAAAGGAGTATGTCTACTATGAGGTTTTGCTTTTTTTTTTAATTACGTACTTAAAGTTTAAAAAAAAAATCGTAAACATTCTTCACCAATCCATTATTGTTACAAAAACACATCGGGAAGTAATTTCCATCTATTTTCACCTAATTAAAGAACATCCCAAAGGATCAAAAAAGAATTCCCTAAACTAAAAGTCAACAAAAAACCTTTAAAGTCCCGCTAAGCTTTGAAAGGAGGCTCAAAAAAGGCTCTAGAATTAAAATTACAAAGTTTGAACAATGTGAGGGGTTGAGGGCCGCGGGTACTGAACCGTGAACGAAATCTCGCGTATGTTAGTATGCTTATAGAAGTCCAACTCATTTCCTGTGTCTAATCGACAGGCGTCACTGCCCAGTCGATCCTCAGTCGAACTGTTTTGTGGCACGATACATGTTTGTTCGCATCCGATGGGTACTGATTTGGACTAGTTGAGCTATTTATAAATCGTTTACAATGGTTTGTAAACAGCTCAACTGTTTCATGTGTATTTTACAAATATTGAAAATACTGTATTCGTTGCAATTTTCTATGTGAAAATTATTATACATACAAAAAAAATGTTTATAAGTATTCTATCTACAATCTAGTTTCCGTAATACAAGTTTTGCTTAGTTTGGGACTAGAGGGCGTTGTGTGAAAGTGTCTATGAACATTTATTTTGACAATTATTATTGTATTTTAATTCCCTACCAATATTAAAATATCTTTTAATGGTGTAAAGTGATAAGCCTCTATGATGATTTTCTATGCTTTCCACCACTCTGTTTTTTTTTATCTACAATACTCTTTACAAAATAATTACACCATGGCCATTTTAATCAGCACTAAAAAGTTCTGCTTCATTAGTTTCACTTCTATAACAAATTAATAGGCTGAATTGATACGTCCATTACGGAGTTTGAAAACAGCTAAAATGAAATTACAATATTTATTCAATTAATAATTTCGCTATTGTACGTGAAATTGGGCAGTTGGCGGTTTTTAGAACAATAAAAAAAAAACCTTAATACAGTTTGAATACTTTTTTATGAAAGAGGTATACTTAATACTTATTCTAAAAGGTTTGTTATCTAAAAAGACTCTTTTGTGCTAAGTTTTTAGAGATTTTTAATCTTTTTGCCCATTTTCTATATTTTTTCTACGTTAATAAAGTCTCCGAAAAACCGCCCTGTGTCTATAGTACCATTAATTTGTACCATCAATGGTACCAGTGATACTACTATGTGTCCTTAGTACCGTTGAAAAAGATACTAGTTTATACCGTGTATTTACTTGTGACAAAAAAAAACAAATCAAAAATAATAATTTTGTCTTAATTAAGATACTACGTTATTTTCAAAAACGTGCAATTTAAACCACCTAAACGTCAGTTTAGGGCAAGCGTGGGCGAAATAGGCTGAAAGTCTTGTAACTTACAAGCCCTTCAGCCTCTTTCGCCCACGCTAGTTGTAAGGACTTAGACACAGATCATATAATACTGTACTAGATCAGAACGCAATCATGACGGTCGACATTAGGGAGTTCTACCGCTCTAACCATGTTAGCATTCTCCAATTCCTAGACTAGAAAACAATAAAATAAACAAAACAGCATTTATTTACTTACTATTGTAATCTAATCTAGGTTATCATCATCATCATCAACCTACATCGGTCCAGTGCTGGACGTAGGTGTCTCCCAAGACGAGCCACTGATACCGGTCTTCGGCTCTTCTCATCCAGTGTTTGCCAGCTACATTTAATTTTCGCATATCGTCGCCCCACTTAGCCGGAGGACGTCCTACACTACGCGTGCCTAAACGCGGTCTCCACTCGAGTATCTATTAGTCTGCTCCAACGATTGTCGGTTCTACGGCAAAATCTAGGTTATAATGTACAGATGACACCAGTGTATACTGATAAGGTCCAGGATGTCCATACACTAAAACGTTAGAAGACTAGAAACATCAAAAATCCTTTGAATTATGTAGATAATGCTATCGATTACCGTGTTGTATTTTTCTAAACTAACCTAATTTGACAGCTCTAAAATAATATCCGTCCTTGTCGTTTCAGTTTATGAGAAAAGGACGGCAATATTTTTAGTGCTGTCAAATAAGGTTAGTTTAGAAAAATGCAAGAAGCGAATCGATACCAATGTCATATTAACATTGATATTTTATGTAAAAGATAATTGCATATCAATAATGATTGGTTTTCTATTCTCCAGTAGTTCTAGAATGTCAACGTATAGAAGCTGGAACATAAGCTCTGACAGCCAAATCATGTACCTACCTACAGAATTTTACTTGAACAAACAAAAACAAATAATTGAACATCCTGTATACTGTATAGGGTCGGTTCGTGAGATTGAATAAAGTTAAACGACTTTTTGAATTTAGACAGCTTTATTTAAAGACCAAAATTCCCAACATAATTTTACTGAGCATAGCGCAAGTTCTGGCAACCCTAAAATCAGTTACGAAGGTTACGAATACGTAGAAGTATTACCTTCTATACATATATCTATTCTGTGCCTAAAGTACGGCTACCTAAATTTTAGTATTGACCAAATAATACATAGCTGAAAAATCTAGAGTTTCTGCAACTCCTGTCGATTTTCTGATAAAATCTGCAGATATTGCTTATTTTCTTCGTTGTTACATGGTTGGTTGGTTCGATTATTCAGACTAAAACGCAATAAAACAGCGATTTCAGGAAATCTATAAACTAATAATACTATCGAAGAGAATCTAATGAAAATCACTCGGAACTTTGCTGTAAAAGCAGAAGTACGCAATAAATTAAATTGTCTGAATTGAATTTTCTGATATAAGTTTCGATCATTTAAATCACTAATTGGATTAAAACTACGTGTTAGATCTGGGATATGGAAATGTAAACCAAACATTGTCCGAATTGGTTTTCAATTTCAATGAATTTAATTAGTTGTTTGCATTACACCGTCGGTTTTATCCTCATCCGGTTATACATTATCCCGCCCGGTTCCAACGTCATCTCATCCGGTTCTATAACTATCCCGCCCGGTTTTTTTTTTTTTTTATTTTTTTTTTTTTTTTTTTTTTTCTGGAACTCTTCTGTTGTTGTTATATTGCAACATCATTTAATTCGTTTTATAATTCCCTTATATAATTACATTTACCATTTACTTATTCTAAATTTATAATAAACATAATTTTACCCTGATAAAATATTCCAATAATAATCAACATGATTGAATTTTTAGATTTCAACAATTAAAATCTAAAAATAACTTTATCTAAATATTATAAAAACTAAATCATTTCAATTCTAAAATAATTACTCAAAATACAGATACAACAATATAACAATCATATGTTAAAACTATACATCAAAAATTAAATATAAATTCATTTAAGTAATTCATTATTACAATTTTTATTAAATCAAAATTTAACTAAAACCTAATATTAATATTATAATCACAATTTCATTTTTAACAAATACCTATTACAAATTAATCCAACCCAAATAAAAATAAAATTACAAAATGACAAATAAAACCAACATTAATAAATTATCATCTATAAAAACTAACAACACTGCCGATCAGGTCTACACTGATTATAAATCATAAGATTTAGTCTATCGACCTGACCGGAAGCATAGGCAATGATCATAAAATTTAAGTACATTATAAGTAACAATCGCAAAATAAAACTATAGACCCAAGTTACTCTTCCCAGATTTAAATTTTCCACTAATCTTAAACATGATAAGCCACGAGGAGGCAATCACAATCTTAGTCAATAATTAATTAGGTGGTTATTAGAAGTTGTACACAATAGAAATCGACCAATCCACCAGCAAATTAAATAGATAGGTACATACATAATTTAACCAAAAGATGGAGTAAGATGGAACATAACTCACTTTATTTACCCTTCCATATATTCTATTTCACAGGTAGACCGGCCGGTCCCTTTATGATCTGTATCAAAAAATTTTAAAATGTCAAATGTCAAGGCAACCTAATGTCATTTATAGCTGGATGTCAAACAATAATAAAAGAAGAAGAAGTTGAGTGTTTATTTGTTATTGTTTTCATGTGCAATCTGCTAATTAGGTAATTTGTAAATAAGTGACCAAAATCAAACAATAACCAACAAACAACTCAACAAAAGATCCCGACGCACCTGTCTGAGCAATTGCTTGTTAGTGTTTTGATGTGCTTTTGATAAATCATGTTTGTGGATGTGTGTTAGTAGGTGACCAAAATCAAAACAATAACCAACAACAACCCAACAGGAAGAAAGACTAGATGAATACAAAATAATATAGCTTGACACTTGACAATCATGATGAACATAAAACAATATTGGACTCCTCAACACAGATAAATGGTAGGTATATAAAATATTTTACGCTGTAGGCCACCCTCTACAAATTATCAAAAATTTGCAAAAAGTAAACCACAATAAATTTGTAACCTAAACTAATCCACCTCCACGATGGAGCCATTCTCTTTCCCAATTTTGCGAAGAACGGTCCTCGCAAAATTAAGAAACAACGGTCTGCAATCGTTATCATGCATAATCCCATCCAAATTATCTAACCTGATATCAGTCTGCATTGCACACTCGCAGTCAAATCTCAACATATTAAATTTAGAGCACTCAACTAGCAAATGTTGTACTGTCTGAGGGATATCTGCTCCGCAAGTGCACAATGCAGACTCCTTAAGCTTAAACCTATGCAAATAATAATTGAACCCTCCATGTCCTGTCAGAATTTGAGTAATATAATTATTGATAGAAAATTTTGCCAATACTTTATACGCTAAAATAACATTCTTGAAAAACAGCTTGGTAGTGGCCCCTGTAGTTGCTGAATCGTAACGGTGCTGCCATTCTTCTAGCGAATCAGACCTGGTGGAATGCTTTGCAAAGGACAAGGGAAACAAGTCGTACTTAGGCTGTTGTCTATTATTCAGTGCTGCATACTTGGCAAGCTCATCTGCCCTCTCGTTACCCAATACTCCACAATGTGCCTTAACCCAGTGCAGGGCAACTTCTTTGCCTCCTTCTTGCAAATTAAAGATTTTATCCCTAATAGTGACTGCTAGTGGATTAACTGCATTAGGGTCACCGATAACCTCCAGACTTGATCTTGAGTCACTTAAAATGTGAACTTTTGTGGCTTTCAGCTTCTCAGTGACATGCAGTGCCCGAAGTATCGCCGACAGCTCAGCCTGAAACACGCTACAGAAATCCTCGAGGCGAAAGCTAGCATGCTGAACCTCCACTCCTCCAGTCCAGCAGGACACCGCTGCGCCGACCTTCCCCTCCAGCTTGCTGCCATCCGTATAAAGGATGGGCTCATCACTTCCCAGGTTCTCCGCATCCTCCTGCGATCTGATCAGTCCAAACTCCACACGTTTTCTCTCAGCCGGATGAGGAAGGGAGAACGGACTCCTTCTGAGTTCCAAGCTACGTCCAGGCAAACAGGTGAGCGGCTTCCCTCTTTTTATTTTATATATTTGAGCATGCTCTCTGGCTCTAAGTGAAAGAGGCATTAACCTCGCCAACAGAAGACTAGATATAAATGAGACTGTACGGTGGGCCTTACAGATTTTAATGGCGAAGGTACGTGTTAGGCTATTGAGCACCTTCTCCGCGTACACCTTCGTAGATATCTCCGCCCAGCAGCTCGCAGCATATAAGACAGTTGGCTCCACCACCGATATATAAATCAGTCTTAAAATATCAGAGTTTAGACCCCACTGCGCCCGTGCTGCTCTTGCCACCACCTTGTAGAATGTGATGGCTTTCTTATTGATGACTTCCAGATGTTGTCGGAAATTAAGCAGTGGATCTATGGTCAACCCCAATATCCTAAGACTAGTACTGTAAGATATCTCGTCACCATGCATAACCAATCTGGGTGTGTAGTACTGCATCTTTTTAGTAATTAGTAGAGCCTGCGTCTTTCCTGGTGCAAACTTGAGTCGGAGCCTCACTCCCCACTGAACTATCACAGCCAGAGCTCTATTAATTTTCTCTTCCAGTTCTTCACCGTTAGCTGCAACCGCAATCATCAAAATATCATCAGCGAAAGCCTGAACCCGCACTCCTCCGTACTGGCTCTGTTCCAACAATGGGTTCAACTGAAGGTTCCACAGTATCGGGCCACAGGTGGAGCCCTGTATGCAACCTTTGTTGGTCTCCTTCTCCACAATCTCTCCCGCATATCTTAAACTTACTCTTCTCTCTGAGAGATAGTTGACAATGAGCCGCATCAAGCTCAAGTCCACCCCACTAGCATGCAGCTGATCAATGATGGCAGGCCACCACGCATTATCAAAAGCGCCCTCTATATCAAGCGATACCATGACTACTATTTCTTTGTTTTCTAGACCTCCTCTGACCATGGCCATGGCATCAAAGAGAGCGTCTTCGGTGCTGCGCTGCGGAGTGAACCCATACTGGTACGGACTCAAGAGCCCGTTACTGCCCAACTGCCACTGCAGCCTGTTGACAAACAGCTTCTCCAGCATCTTCCCGAAGACCGGCAGCAGTCCAATAGGTCGGTACGACTTTAGATTATCCCGCCCGGTTCTAGCGTCACCTCACCCGGTTCTACATTATCCCGCCCGGTTCTAGGGTCACTTCATCCAGTTCTATACTTATCGCGCCCGGTTCTAGCGTTACCTCATCCAGTTCTACATTATCCTGCCCGGTTCTATGGTCACCTCAACCGGTTCTAAGACGTCGCGCACAAAAAATTATATCTAAACAAATGGCAAACGACCTCAAACTCATCATCATCATCAACATCGGTCCACTGCTGGACGTAGGTCTCTCCCAAGACGCACCACAGAGTCCGTTCCTCGGCTCTTCTCATCCAGTTTGCCATCCACCTCACTCATACCTAACTAAAATCACCTTCATTTTACAGACATTATTGTACTTACAAGGTGTCAGTGAATGTTTTGGGCACGCTTCCCATTGGTATAGATTATTCGCAACAGATATTATCGTAAACACAGGGAGATACCTACTCGCTATCTCAAAACCTGCTAGGTTTAAGCCTGCCAGGTTTTCTCAACTGTTTTCTAAATCATAGGTAATTCTGTGACTAAATAGTGACATTAGCGCGTTTTAACGCGTTTTTTTTTTGCCGTCAAAAGCTTCTTTTTTCGTTTATCTGTGTCCACATACATCAGTTCACTTCAGAGTTTACGATACGAGGGTTGTATTGTACATACTTATTAGTAGTTTTCTAATAAGTCGCTGAAAGTGTTTACCAAAAAAATAAACGCTGTAATCTAACTTTGTTTAAATGTTTAGAGTCCTTACCTGCGGTTTCACCCCAGTTGTGTTTAGCTCTGCCTATTCCCCGTAGAGGTAACCGCAAAATATTCAGTTTACCCTGGTTTACCCTAGTTAACCCTTTATACTTTAGAAGTGGTATTCTGTCGCGGAATATTGTGCACCTCTCACGCGCGTTGTGCGGGAAGGGAAGAGTTTGGGAATCCGGGTCTTTTCAAGGTTAAGAGTGAATAGTCTTCTGGACTGTCTTGCTTCATCGTCACTTACCATCAGGTGAGATTATGGCCAAAGGACAATCTATCTCATATAAAAAAAAAATTTTTTATTGATTCAGTCATATTATGTTTAAATAGATACCTACTAATTTTATTAGTAAGTCACAAGCTTTATATTAGGTTGTACCGAGCGTGATGCAAGATAGTTTAACGTCAACTGTTTAGGATTTAGAAAGTAAGGGGGCGTCCATTAATTACGTGAGGCATTTTTGAGAATTTTTCGACCCCCCCTCCCCCCTTAGTGAGATAATGTAAGATTTTCCTCAACTCCCTCCCCCCCACCCCTAATCTCACGCGAGATTCTTCAAGACTTCTATTTTCGCTATAAACGTGTTGGATTATTGAAAAAATAACAAAATATTATTGTCTCCGTTTTGGCCATATTTTATTCTAGAAATAATTTTTTATGCAATTTTACACCGTTTTCTGCGAGAAAAATAATTACGTGATATTTGCCAAGACCCCCCCTCCCCCTAAGTGAGATTTGGAAAGATTTAGCTTAATCCCCTTCCCCCTAGAACACCTCACGTAATTAATGGACGCCCCCTAATGGGTTTCTATATTTCACTGGACTGCCTTGTATTATTCATCATCATCATCATCAACCTAATTCGGTCCACTGCTGGACGTAGGTCTCTCCCAAGACGCGCCACTGAGCCCGGTCTTCGGCTCTTCTCATCCAGTGTTTGCTAGCTACATTTCTCAGATCGTCGCCCCACCTAGCCGGAGGGCGTATAATTGTTGTGCCACAATACATCTAACTGTAAATCAACACTTCCCTACAAGTTAATGCGAGTTTAAGGTGCAACAAACGTCCTCTTATTACAACTCTCATTCTACTCCCGTGAGCAATATGAAAATTTTGGAATACCTGAACTGAAATGTAAAAGGTTTGATGAAATAATAAAAGTTGGCAAAAGGATTAGATTTTAACCCAACGGAATAGAGTGCAAATTAAACGGAAAGACAACAAATGAAATTGTAATGTGTTGGAACAGGTAAAATTGGGTTAAAACGTTGTTGAAACGAGTTCTTTTGCTTCTTTGTATAGAATTACGTCATGATTGTGTTTTAGTTTCGCTTGTCCATTTAGGAGAGTATTGACAGAAGAATAGATTTTCTATGATTGTTCTATGTGTGGGTGTTATTATGTAGGTACCTACTATAAAGTTTCTGAGAACTAAGAATGCGATTTTCCCGAAATGCTAGATTGAGGGATCATTTTTTTCGGCTATAACTCCCGTATCTTAGGTTTTACAAATTTTTGGATTATTGCTATCAATTCTAACAATTTTTTTACATTTTCCTGCCTAATCTTGATCTGAGTATAGGATCCCTCAATCCAGACGAACATCTATAATTTTACGTACCTACCTATAAAATTCTATAAAAAAATTGCCATCCAAGTAGGTGTTTTATCAGTATTTATTTGGCTCATTCCTCTTTTCCCGTAGTACAAGTATTCCTGTAGTACGAATTTTGCTTAGTTCGGGACTAGAGCTAAGGGGTTGAGTCATTATCTTCCTACCCTTGTCCCACGCTAAGTGGGGTCGGTACAACATGTCTTCGTCTTCCACTCTCCTCTATCAGCCGTCATCTCGGTGTTCACTCCTTTCTTACTCATATCTTCTTTCACACAGTCCATCCATTTTTTCTTTGGCCTACCTCTACTTCTACATCCGTCCACATTCATGTCTAGCACTCGTCTCGTAATATGGCTTTCTTCCCTCCGCATGACATATCCACACCACGCTAACCTATTACTCCTCAACTTGGGGTTGAGTAAAATATTCATAAATATTTACATTAATTATTATCTAAACTGGCTTAGTACTTATAAGAAACTTTGATCCTGACGCTTTTATCATACCTACAATTAATTTTATTCTGTTACCTATTCATAAAACAATTCCTCTTACTGGATATCGACAAGAATAGTGCTTTGAAAGCTGTTAGAATATTCATGATAAAAGTTAGGAGCATTGTTATAATATATTACTTGAAAAAGAAGAATATCCATTTATTTATGATTTCCGCGAGTTTCCAAAACAATAAGAAACAAAAATACTTTTTATACAGAAACTTTTTGTTATAACAGAATTTTACATTAAAAAATCAAGATCTACAAGTTTATTTTAAACTATAACTGAGTAGGTCTATTTTATTTTCTAATTTTATTTAAAACAGTATGTCTTTAGTCAGTGTTAGCCGCTGTTTTTATTTTTTATGTATTTCTTAGTAAACTTTTATACATCTTTATAGTTTCTAAGTTTACGTCCGCACACCAACTTTGGTTCTAGCGGAAGACCAGCGTGGGTTGTTACCAACCCGCAATATGCTGAGCTAGGGACCGTTTTGCAGCACCACTGCACAGTTATTTTATGAGCTGTATTTATATAAACCCTTGCTTGTAATTTTATGTGTGTTGCAAATAAATAATTTACTTACTTACTTACTTATGTCAGTGGACTACGTATGTATGTTACTACGTAGCTGCCTACTTACTGTCTGAATTGCTAGGTATAGATAGGTTAGGTGTACTTGTATACGTACATCCTAGGTACTTACTTAACTGCTTTTTTTTATGTGGTATAGCTAAACATTTGGCTGCCAGCACACCTGAAGGTGAGTGTAGCTGCAGCCTAAGGTGGAACACTTTTAGCTATAATCCACCTATTCACTTGCCTATTTCCTATTAATATTTTTTTTGTATTGTTTCTTATTGTGTAATTATTTTACTGTGTTGTGTTGTGTGCCAAATAAATATTTCTCTATCTATCTGTAGGTACCAACTTAAAAAAGTATTCAAAGATGACTTTCAAACATTCTTTGTGCTCTCACTGAATAAAATAAGTATGGATTAAAGATACAAGATACAAGATACAAGATACAAGATGTTTATTTGCATAAATAAGTGTTACAATTTGGTCTTATATGTAGGAGGCACTTTTCAACTTATTCACCTTTTCCAGGTATAGCAAATGTTTTGGGCGCTTAAACTTAGGTAGGTAATTAATAACATTAATTTTGGGTAGGTACATACCTTTGGGCATGCACTAAATTTTAAAACATTTTTCCTTATCTACTACTTAACTAGTTCTTACTTAGAGTAGGTATACTTTTTACTAGTTATGTGCTTAAATTTATTATGGCTAATTTGACTAGGTACCTATATAAGTTAATATTTTTAATTACTTTAGTTTTAGGTGGGTATTATTCTTTTTCAAAGTAGTCTTTGGATTAAGGCCCGTATACTGATTTACAGTTCAAGCACTGATCCGGACTCGAGCATAGATTTTTGTTTGAAAATCTCTACTCAAATCTATGCGTGTGTAACGATTGCTGTATCGGAAAACGGGCCTTAGTATACCTAACACAAATGCTGAATGGAATCGTAAATGAAATCCTTAGATGAGATTTTGTTACCTCTTATTACTTTTGCTACTTAATTAATACTAATCATCTGAGAGTAAATATAACGCACAGACAGACAGATACAGTCACAATGAAAATAGAGCCTCATTCCGGAAATCCCCTGACTAAATCCCCTGCGTAGGTGATTTCTGGAACTTTTGTCCGAAAATCCCCTTAGCTACCACGGTGACTGGCGGCAGGGGAAAACTGGATAAAAGTTCCAGAAATCCCCTTAGGGGCCCATTTACACCGTTTTTTTAAAGACAAATAAAACAAAAAAAAACTCGGCTTAGCCAGCTCCGCACGTATTGACCTTGTCTTTCTAGTGTACAAGGCTAACTAGGCGAGGTATAGGTGTAAGGCAGGCCTACTCCTCTAAGGGAACCACTATTCCCACCACGTTGCTTATCAAGCTCATTTACATTGCAGCCAACTAAACAAGATAATAAGTAAAGGTTCCTTTTTTGATAACGAAACCCTCCTCCTCCTTGCGTCGATATCCTCAGGGTTGAGGGTCGTTACCTTTATGTAAGACCTTGTTTTGGATGATATTCTTCCAGCGATATCTGTCTGCTGCAGAACGGATGGCATCACTCACAGAGGAATCCAGTGCTGAGCGGACCTGATCGCTCCAACGCATCGGGCTTCGTCCTCGCGACCTCTTTCCCTCCACCTTGCCAGTGACTACCAGTTTTTCTAGGTTATCACCTCCTTTCCTGGCAATGTGACCGCAAAACTCAAAGATTCTACGAAGACATTCGAAACCCTAAAAACGCTTAATTTCCATTGTTTCGAAACTTCTATAGAAAGTCGTGCGTAGATGACTGACCGCTGACTCTTATACCAAACAGTTTTCAAACAAAGCCTTCACATTGTCAAGTCGTCCTGAATAGGCTTAGATACGTTATGAATAGGCTTGGGTTTCAATAGCCTTGTGGCCGTAGTTTATCTAAACATTAACCAGCCGTTAAAACCGGTTATTTTTATGAACCAAGGAATAGAACAAGTGACACGTTAAACAAATGAAAACGATGGCACTGGCAGGGAGGCAATCGTTCTCTCATAAAAAAACCTGCCAGGTTTAAGCCTGGTTTTCTGAACTGTTTTCATACGAAATCATAGGTATTCTGTGACTAAAATTGACATTAGCGCGTTTTAGCGCGTTTTTTATCGTCAAAATCTGTTTCTTTTCGTATATCTGTAGCCACGTCACTTGACATTATGCTGGGCAGCAAAAGCAGTTCAGAGCTTGCGATATGGGAGCAGAATTAAAAATATTGTAAATATTGTGTATATGTCATCCACTCTCAGGTTCTGACTGAAAACCAGCGCCGCTTTGCTTCTGCAGAGCTGCATTAAGCTGAGGCAGGACCTTTTTGGCTCATATCAGCGCTGGTCAGCACCCACAACCATATAACTAATTAATATTTCGTACCACATAATTAATATTTCATATTCTGTGCTATTCTGTTCTATTTTTATTTAATATTTTCTAATTAATTATGTATTGTTTTCTTACTGTGTGATTATTTTACTGTGTTGTACCTGTGTTGTGTTGTGTGCCAAATAAATATTTCTCTATCACTCTATCTCTATCTATCTATGAAGACTTATTTCTTGATCTCACAGAGATTCTGGTAGTTAAATTGCTATGACCTACATAATGAAAAAAACTTAAGAATTACTAAACTTATATGGCTGTTTAGTTATTTTTTAATAATTGTTTAAAAAAGAACACTTTATGCTCTACCCTGAACTCTACACAAAATGTAGACATCAGAAGCTATACCGCTTAGCATAAGGTGAGCCATAAGCGTATCGGATTACTTAGTAGTATAAAAAAAATGTCGTGAGTTCGATCCCCACCGAGAACAAACATTTGTGTGGCATACATAGATGTTTGTTCTGTGTCTGGGTGTTTCTATGTATTATAAGTATGTATTTACAAAAAATAGTAGATTATTATACAAGGGGATAAAGCAGTGTCTTCTGTCGCGGGTGACGATTTAAATCGCGAGCGTAACGAAGGACTCGAAGTTTACTCCCGAGCGTAGCGAGGGTGTTAAAAACTTAAATCACGAGCGAAGCGAGGGATTTAATACGAGTCCTGAGAGTAGCGAGGGATTTAAGTTCACCCAAGACTAAGACAGCTTTATCACCGAGGAAAATACTCTACTTTTCGTACCATTTGCGAAAAAATTTACACAATAATAATATGAGATAGCATTTTAGAACATTAACTTATTTATAAAAATAAATTAAAATAAACTTAACGTTTATGTATTTGAAGAAAACAAAAACGCGACATTTTCCTAGACTAATATTTTTTTGTCGGAAAAGCAAAGGCATCAAGCTCATACGGCCTGCATAGTAAATGCGTATTCCTTTATCAAAAAGATGTATAATGCTTTGTATACAAACTCAATGGTGTAAACACAGATGTAGTTCAGTATAAATTGTATCCAGTACAATTTTCTCTCCCTGTTTTTAACAGATTAAAAATGACTATTGTTATGTTCGCTTTTTGTGGCATAGAATGTCACTTTTTTGAGCAAGGGGTACGAAAAATGTATGTATGTATTCTATCAGCCATCTAGTTCCCATCGTACACGCTTTGCTTAGTTTGGGACTAGAAGGCGTTGTGTTAAGTGTCCGTTAATATTTATTTATTTATTTATATTTTTACAATCCTAAGTATATTATATCTAACCTATTGTTTTTAACTCATGCTATCTTATCCCATGGTTAAAGCCATAAATGTAATCGATGGTTAACTGGTGAACGAAGGTTTTAGGCTTAAAAGAGATAGATGTCATTTTAGTTGACAGCGTAGTCCCTCACTGAGTTATATTATTACTAGCTTCAACCCGTGACTTCGTTCGCGTCCCGTTGGATCCCGTTGATTTTTTGGGATTCAAAGTAACCTATGTATTAATCCAGGTCACGGACAATATATATTCTAAGTTTCATCCAAATCGGATCGCTTGTAAAAATTTCATCTTTGTACACGGAGCTTATGAATGAAAATATTGTTTTCTTAATTTGATTATTTACGGCCAGGTTGTGTACCCACCAACATAAAAAGGTTTTATTCAAGCTGTCAGTTGTTCCATGTCAGTTGTGTTTTGCTATACTATTTCTAACAAATGAACGGCTGGACTGATGTTTTTATAAAAAAAATTTTTGTATGTTCATTTTTTCCCCGAGAACGGGATAAAAAGTATCCTATATGTTAATCCAGGTCACGGACAATATATATTCCAAGTTTCATCCAAATCGGATCAGTAGTTTTTGCGTGAAACAATAAGTAGGTTAGGATGTGTAGGTATTTAAAAATTCTGAATAAAAATATATTTACTTTTTAAATGGTAAACAGTAGCACTCAGAGACATAAGTCTAAATATAATAATCTCTTTAACTAAATGTAATTGGACTAACCGTTTAAGGTAAAGTAAAATAATAAATAATCAATGCTATTCGCAATCTTTACATCTTATATATAAAATTCTCGTGTCACAATGTTCGTTCCCGTACTCCTCCGAAACGGCTTGACCGATTCTCATGAAATTTTGTGTGCATATTGAGTAGGTCTGAGAATCGGCCAAAATCTATTTTTCATACCCCTTAGTGATAAGGGTTGCACGCGAGCAAAGCCGCGGGCGACAGCTAGTTATCTATAATATTAGCTATTTAGTTACCTAATGATATAGTTGCAACAGGGCGTGTCCTCTGAGGACGTGCTCAGTGAGGTAATGAATTGTTATAGGTAGTAGTTATCACTTAACAATAGGCCATCAGCCAGTCCCATCATTATAGTTGTAGAACAAAAATAGTGCGTGGAGTCCCTCCGCGCGGAAGAAGTTATACTTCGAGTGCCGCGCATTCACTCTCGCTCTGTGTTTAATGTGAAATTAATTTAGTATTTACTTTTATGTACTTAACCAATATGCAGTACTTATTTAGTTAGAAAAGGTTCTATGCTCATGTTGCCTAAATGGCGGTGCTAAGTTTGGTCGGCTCCTAGAACGCGCTATCGAAGTGTTTTGCGTTTTTTGGGGTCTCCGTATGTGATCACTCTCTCTGTCTCTTTCTATTCCACGCATTCACTCTCGCTCTGTCTCTTTCTATTCCATTATATTTAGCATTAAACGCATTATAAGTATAACTCCAAAAATCGAATGGAGAACCTCCTCCTTATTTTTGAAATCATTTAAAAAAAGAGCTTGCTGTTGTTGACTATACACAAAAATGACATTTCCTTCTGGAATTATAACAATAGTGACTAAATTAATAACCAACCCAAGTACTGTCGTGGACAGCGCCGTTCTTGCTGAATTGTTACTTCAGTATCACATAACTACTCATATGAATGCAAATCATACTTAACACCCTTTGTGCGCACGAAACAGCACCTTATCCTGTACAAATATGGTTCAAACTCCCTAAGCTGTAGATAATATTGAAAGGCCGACCAGATTTGTTCTATACGCACGTATGCAAAACAAATTTTGGAATGAATTTATGTAAATATGCTTAGTTATTTTGCTTATAACGTTTTCGGGCTTTATTTTTATGGTTCCGACAGTGTTTTGTTTTGATACTATAAGCGTCAAACTACACTAGAAGGCAAGATGTCGCGTCGTGTAGTTAAGGAAAGAATTTTTTTATTTTTTTGAAAATCCGGCTTTTTTTTGGTTCCGGATTACGTCACAATATAAAGCATATTGTGACGTAATCCGGCTAAAATATAAAATATAAAATTGGACGGGATAAATAGGGCTTTGTTTAGCCATTTTAAACCCGTTTTTATTTTTATTCTAGCTTAAATAGTTTTTGAGTTGTAGTAATAATTATAAAACTTTTCGAATCGTATATATCTCTTAATATCTCAGAAACGGTGGCTCGTACGAAAATAAGTATTGAAACATTTTTTATAGATAATTTTATGATCTACAATCGAAAACTATTTAAGCTGAAATAAAAATAAAAAGAATGGCTAAACAAAGCCCTATCTATGCCATCCAATTTTATATTTTAGCCGGATAACGTCATAATATGCTTTATATTGTGACGTAATGCGGCTCTAATAAAGCCGGATTTAAAAAAAAATATTTCTTTTCTCTCCCCAACTACACGACGCGACGTCTTATCGTCAAGACTAAGTGTGCACCAACGCTTATCGTATTCACTACTTTTACTGTTGGCAGAAAACTAGACCGTTAGTAATAACAAGTAATATTCTGTGATTGTAAGTAGATGCGTTGTCTAGTTACTCTCTAAAAAATATGAGTGAGGTTACTAACGTCTACAATTTCTTTTAACAAAACTAGGTACGTTGCACAACAGCCACTGCTAGTTTTGTACTGAAAATATATACCTTATATGACACAATAGTCTAGTCCCTGTAGAGTACTATGGACGAGCACACAGATACAGCCATGAGGCTTTTTTCGAATTTTACATCTAAGATTCTTGTTTTTTTATTTGTGATCGTGACTTCTGCTTCAACTAGTCACATTCTATAAGGTCTAGAACGCGAGAAACGGTCTCGCGTTCTAGACCTTATAGAATGTGATTTTTCAAAATTCCTTTCTTACTGCATCCCTACACTAATAAAGATATTACCCTCCAAATTTCATACCTTTAGGACTTATAGTTTAGGCTGTGCGATGGTTATCAGTCAGCTTCAAAAGAGCTTTATATATATTGATAAACACCACTAAAAACTCATCTACTAAATCAATTTAAATTTTCCTAGAAAGCTTTCAAAGATCTAATCATTATTTCCAAAGTAAAATTGTTTTTTTTTCAAATAACATCTTTAGGTAAACCTAAAATATATAAGATTAAGTATTTTCCACTAAACAGTGAAGCCTAAAGGGCTTAGAGTGATTAAATAGGTACTGACTTAAAACTGTAAAGAGTATTTTAACACCGCTAAAATTTTGTACGCTGCCGTCTAGGTACCTGTTATTACAACTCTCCTTGACTGCGCATCGGCCAGGAGCTGGCCGATGTCAAAATTCACGCGTTTGCGCATCGGCCAGCTCCTGGCCGATGCGCCGAAGTGTGCAGGGACTTGGGCAGGGAAGTGGGCAGGGAAGTGGGGTGAACACGAACATGCCGCTGTCCCGTCTCCCTGCCCAAGTTCATGCCCTAGCTCCTTAGTGAGAATAAAAGCGATGTTGCTGTGGCAATTATTCCGGAATTAATCGCGGCAATCATTCCGGTAGCGTTCATGGGCATAGTGTAATCGCGCTATAATGCTACACTGCCATAGACTTGTAAAAACGCTTCGTTCAAACTAAGAAAATGTTACTTCTGTGTTTTCTTGTTATTGTGTCACAACTTAGGGTGTAGGATTTTATCAGCATGTTTGATATTCGGAAGTTTTTAAAAAAAAAAATACTGTATATATGACAGCGGAATAAGATTTTTTGTATAGCGTCATATTATTTGGTTGTTGTTAAATATATTATTTCCATTTCTATTAAGAGACCGATACACAAGCAACACTATATCGCTAAAAACGACATAATATTTCGAGTTTCCAAAAAAAACTATTATGTCTAGTGTCTAGTCAAACCCTAGTTCCGAGCTGTGAGTTCTATCGGTATGTTTCTGGCCTGTCCTTGGATTTGGTCACACTGGTACCTAACACTTTAAAAACTTTCACAGTACATACATAACTCTTGAAAAACAAACTATAATTCATTTAATTTAACTTTATACATTACTTTTTGTCGGGCTCTTAATCAGTATATATTACAAAAATCCAGTATCGGCCGTTTGCACTAGCAGCCCAATAAAACCGAGCTATCAGCCGAACAAGAAGTCTGCAGTCTGCACATATCTTACTGTTGATAAGAATTTAATTTATTTAATGTCAAGCTTATGCAAATTCACATAAAAATCACCTGAAATGAACAAGAATCACCAAATTTTGGATACCCTCGGGACAAAGACTGAAATTAATCAAAGAGACCTTTGTAATGCTTATAGATAATTGAATCGCAGTAGCAACTGTTATCGACGCTGTGGCACTGATCCAACAGTGTAATTCTTTTAATAAAATCTAAGTAAAAATACAATATGGGAATTTTGTTGATATGTTATAAAAGTCACAAAAACAGTTAATAAATAACTGCAGTTGTAAAAATAAAATAGGACGACGAGATTGATCACAAATACATACACTTATTTACAAAAAAACCTAGTACAGTATTAATAATAATAAATATTCTTGGACATTACACAATATATAATAACACGAACACAATATACAATATTATAATATAGTATTAACAATATTGATTCTAAATGATCCTTGTAATTTTACACAATAAATACTTACGTAATTTTTTGTTTTTTTCTTAAATGTAACCATTAGGTACTTAATCAAAATTAAATCATAACTAAATAAATAAACAATCAAAATATCGAAATGCTTGTGACGTTGATTACCTAAACATTTTCAAATAACTAGTTCAAAGTTTCAAGTTTCAAAGGGCACGTCTGATGTCAGTTCCAGCTACATTATAAGCATCCGTCTCCAAAATTTTACTACCTACTTGATACAACTAGGATTTCTACTTTTATAATAGTACATTATGATATGAGTGCGGTAAGTTGAAAATTACAGCCGAGGCGATATTGCCAGCCCGAACCGTAGGCGAGGGCTACAAGAAAGCAGAGGCTGTAATTTTCAAAGCGCACGTATGTCATACGACGTTTTATAACACATTTGCGAGGAAATAAATAAAACTAGTTATAAAAGTTGTTTAAAAGTAAAATTACTTGTTAAAGTAGTTAGAATTTTTTTTACAATTTGTAAAAGAATTAAATGCTTATTTTTTATCTCCCTAAGTCAATTTTATTCATAAAATGTTGACCACTTTACTGACATAAAAACTCTTTGCTAAGATTTAAAAAAGGTTCCGTTCGTTTTAGTGGGAGCATCTTGATAAACCGTACGTTTTACATTACCATAACGCACGAGTGCGTAATGACATACATCACGATACTGAAATTGGTGAAATAAGAGACCCTTTTCGAGCAAATGTGTTATAAATTGGTTTACAGTTTGAACTAGCCGTCGCTAGCGTTCTAGACCCTTTAGAGTGTGACTTTTCAAAATTTCTTTCTTAGTGGACCTCTACACTATACACCGTGTAACATAAATACTCTATATGTCCGAAAGGGGAGTATTTTACAGGTCATGGCGGACAGTGTTTGTTCTACGACTTTTGAGATTTCGAAGTTTTTCATTCATGAAATGAGTTCGTAACTTTTACTTTTTTTTAGCATGTGCGTGCGACGCGGTAGGAGGGTACCTACGTGTGCATGCGTGTGTACGGGTTTACGCAATTAGTAAACAAACACTTAAGGTTGTCGCAAATTTCTAAAATAATAAAAGTTGTATTTTTGTATGAAAATTTAAATTACGATGTATTGATCCTTTGCACATGTCCAAGCACTCAGGTGGTCGGTCTGATTACGCCTTCTTCGGACTTATAGGGTATTTCACTCCATCCTTATACTACACTCCAAATTTCATACCTCTAGGACTTAGGTACAGTTTAGGCTGTGCGTTGCTTGTCAGTCAGCTTCAAAAGAGTTTTATATATTTAGAAGATATACCTACTAAGCCCCAAATGTTACTATCCTTGTGTGATGTGTATTTTTGTTTTAAATCTTTTACCTAAACCGCTGTTAAAAGTTTATGTTTCTTAAATTGTGGGTCATGTATACGTCCGTAACTTCTACGAGAATGTACCCAAATCCAACTCGATTTTAAATAAGGCTGTGCTCGGTGTGCCCAGATAACATCTGTTCATCACGCATGTTGTCAACCTTCACAGAAATATCCGAGTAAGTGACGGTCTTTATGGCCCGAATGGGACCAGTTAAAAGAATAAAAATAATAATTTTTTCCTTCCCTACTGGTCCCTCAAAATAATTGCAAGGAAGTTAACCTACTAACTAACGTAAAGAAACAGTAAGATCTAAAAATCTAACTTCCATCTTTGAGAATATATACTCAAATATTCTCAAAGATGGAAGTTAGATTTTTACAGGCGTCATGGCTCAGTCGGTAGTAGCTCTGCCTTCCGTGCTGTGGGTTCGATCCCCACTGAGAACAAACATTTGTGTGGCAAACATAGATGTTTGTTCTGTGTCTGGGTGTTACTATGTATTATAAGTATGTATTTACAAAAAAAAATGTATGTATGTATTCTATCAGCCATCTAGTTCCCATCGTACAAGCTTTGCTTCGTTTGGGACTAGAAAGCGTTGTGTTAAGTGTCCGTGAATATTTATTTATATTTAAATCATGACACGTTGAGGGCCCTAAGATCAATAGTGGTTTAAACCACGAAATAGAGTTTAACCTCCAGTCTCCGATTATTTCATAAGATCAATGGTAGTTAATCCACCATCGGTAGCTTAAACTGACAGAGATGACAGTAGATTAATCCATCGACCAAATGTAATCGTAGTTAACGAAACCCATAGTTTAAACTGCTTTTGATGTTACGGCCCTAAGAATGTTTATATTTATATTTGTTTGCGCTACAATTTGAAGGCTCGATAGATAAATTGGAACCAGCATTTTTGATTGGACTTCAAATAAAAGACTCCGAGCGTACATCAAACAGGAATCTTCCATTTTGCTCCTAATTGATAAGAGCATCCCGAGACAAAATTCCCCGTCAATTTCAAAACGGCTTCGAATAGATTGGGTTTCTTTTATATCTCCATTGCTTTTTTGTACTTCGTCAATATCATCATTGTCATCAATAACTTTTCGTAGTCACCAATAATTTTGAACACCAATTATTGTATGTAAAAAACACCAGAACTCTTCAAAACAGAACAGAAAATCTTTAGAAATTTTTATTTTCGTCAAAGACAAAAGCAATATTAATTATTGAGTTAAAAATACATCAAAATATTGAAACTTATTTCATGTATCCATGTTTTTAGTTTATTAAAAATAATAAGTATCCTGTTTTATACAAACGCATAGCCACCATCATACTTACCTACAGAAATAATATAAGTACTTGGTAGAGAAGAGAACGAATAAAACCTTTCCAAGATAATGTGCTAAATAAAAGATATTTAATTTTGATAAAGCTAGCACAGGATCTAATGGTTCCACCCGAGGAGCGTAAGTTTATTCCCCCCAAGGGAACCCCTGGCCGGGATAAAAAGTATCCAATATCCGTCTTTATGCCACAAACTATCAGCTCGCCATTTTATACTCACTGATAAATTGAGAAACGTGCAACCACTGAATACTAAATAAAATACACTACAGCGAAATTCGTGCTCTATGTCCTCTTGACACGGGTTAGTTCAATTTACAGAATGGCTAGTTCACGGGACAGTGCAATTGACATTTTTAGTTACTGGATTTCTAGTTACGCACCATGGTGAATCCACTACTGGATACTAGGCTCTGAAAAATCGGTCTTCATCTACTAAGAGAATATGAAAGCTAAATGTAAAAACCTATTAATAAAGTTCAGTTACCATTTTCATCCAATATGTGTTCAGTTTTTAGTAGCTAAAGATTTGTCACGAACGATAAAAGCCCCCAGATAAGGGTTAATGAAATGAAATGAAATTGCAAACGATTGACCATATTCTCACCTGATGTTAAGCGATGATGCGGTCAAGGGTGTACAGCAAGTTCGCCTAGAAAAAACCTATTCACTCTCCTCTTGAAAACATGCTGAAGTTTTATGTTACGGTTAATGACTGTTGAGTAAGCAAGTCAGTAAGAGCACAAGTAGTAAGTGGTGTGCTCACTGAACTATCCCGCCAACTAGCTTCGTGTAAACAGAACGTAACGTTTCATGACGCGACGACGGGTACCTGGGAGAGTAAGCAAATGGAAGTTGCAAGTTTGATGCTGTGATGTTTTAGCCAATCACGGGTCTTTATTTGTTTATCAAGGACCGTGATTGGAGCGTGGTAGAGCCAAATCTTTGCCATTTTTCAGGCAGAAACTATATACTCCTACGATTTCTGATGCTTACTCTGAAATAGACAATATTCGTTGTAACTTGGCGCAGGTTACATGAGTAGATCTAATAGGTAAGTTAATTTAAAGTTACATACCTAGTGAAATTTCAACTTTCAACGAATTAACTAAATAAAGTTTTGGAACGCACCCAAAACAGTTTGCTTTTTTAAAACATAAAGCTCTCTCGCGTTTAAATTGAAGATTTCAGTATTATCTCAGAGTAGTGATAAGCAAGGTACAGAGCGCTGTAGAGTACAAGTCTGCTTATGCTAAGGTAATGTATACAGAGCGCTCAGAGACTACGCAATCTGCTGAGTGCTGGATTAACATACGCTACAGCACTTGGCATGATAACGTTTTCTAGCGAACGCTATCATTATTATCTATCTTTGTGAATGACCGACTGCATTGCTACCAAAAGGAAAGGTATTTTTGTCTTGCTAACGTTACGCACAAACCAAACAAAACCGATAGTTTAACGTGCCCTTCAAAGCACAGAAGTGGCCAGTGTAAATACCACTAGCGGTCACCTATCCGAATAGTAACCGCGCAAAATATCACGCAGGAGTTTTATTCTATTCTAGTTTATTTCTTTTTGTTTCCTTTTTTTATTGTTCATGCTTTGTTAGGGTTTTGGGAAGCTCATCTTTTACAACTCCAACACCACTTCAATTTAAATAAATTAGCCGTGGATTATAATTTTTAATAAATTTTTAGTTATTTTCTGAATAATAATTAGTTATTAAAATGGCGATGTGTTGTTTGGATTTAAATGAATAACTACTTTGAATATGATTCAAGATATAAAAATAAATATGCAGGAAATTCATTCGCGAAATTACCAGAAAGCTACATAAATAAACAAGCCGTTGTTTTTTTTAATATGCTATATAATTTAAGTCCTTTGGCCACAATTTCACCTGATGATAAGTGGAGATTAAGCTGACGATCTAGCAGGACCGTCTAGACACTTATTCACTCTTGCTTTATATAATCTGTGCTCTTGCCTTGAAAAGGCCCAGATAGAAGTTTCCAGGAAAGACATAAGATGGCAAAAGTTATGGTTAAAGTTCTTTTAGGGGTGAAGTTACAATATCGGTTCTAGCTAAAAGCCTAGTTCAACTAGCCCATACGGTAATACTTTTTATAACACATTTGCTCGTAAAGGGTCTCTTATTTCACCAATTTCAGTATCGTGATGTATGTCATTACGCACTCGTGCGTTATGGTAATGTAAAACGTACGGTTTATCAAGATGCTCCCACTAAAACGAACGGAACCTTTTTTAAATCTTAGCAAAGAGTTTTCATGTCAGTAAAGTGGTCAACATTTTATGAATAAAATTGACTTTGGGAGATAAAAAATAAGCATTTAATTCTTTTACAAATTGTTCAAATTTTTATAACTGCTTCAACAAGTGAATAAAGATTTATTCTTTGAAGAAAGTCCGAGTTTTATTTATTTCCTCGCAAATGTGTTATAAAACGTCGTATGACATACGTGCGCTTTGAAAATTACAGCCTCTGTTTTCTTGTAGCCCTCGCCTACGGCTCGGGCTGGCAATATCGCCTCGGCTGTAATTTTCAACTTACCGCACTCATATCATAATGTACTATTACGGCCAAATTTTGTTTTTTTTTGTCTACTTTGGTACCGTGACTGTGCCTAGTTTTACACTTTTACATATTGTAAACAAACACAGTGCTATATTTTTATCCTACTAATATTATAAACGCGAAAGTTTGTAACGATGTATGTATGTATGTTTGTTACTCTTTCACGCTGAAACTACTGATCCGATTTGGATGAAACTTGGAATATATATTGTCCGTGACCTGGATTAACACATAGAATACTTTTTATCCCATTCCCGGGGAAAAAATGAACATGCCAGCCGTTCATTTAATTTTGTTAGAAATGGTATAGCAAAACACAACTGACATGGAACAACTGACAGCTTGAATAAAACCTTTTTATGTTGGTGGGTACACAACCTGGCCGTAAATAATCAAATTAAGAAAACAATATTTTCATTCTTATGCTACGTGTACAAAGATGAAATTTTTACAAGCGATTCGCTTTGGATGAAACTTGGAATTTATATTGTGACCTGGATTAACACATAGTTTACTTTTTATCCCAAAAAATCAACGGGATCCTACGGGACGCGAACGAAGTCGCGGCGGAAGCTAGTAATGTTTATAAGAAAATTGAGAAGATGACATATACGTATTTAAAAATATTTTAGCTTTTTTTTAGAATATTTTAGATGAGTAGAGTATATTAAGTACTTGTGTTATATACAAGTGGTAACCTTATTTATTCGTGTTAAATTCTTTTTCACTAACCCGAGTTACTTTTATTTTGTAAACCACAAACTTTTACCATCAGTTCCCACTTATTTAATTAGGCACTTTCCACAATGAAATGAAAACAAAGTTTCCCGGGATTTTCATTGAAAAACACGTTTATTACGGTAGGAAACATTTCAATAAACTTTATTTTGTAATTACACCGACTGCCCAGAATGGGGTTGAAATGAAACTTTGCCTCTTTTTCTTTCATTGTTGAAACTTTGGCAACGCCTTCCCAGGGTTACCCATCGCTGTTCCTTTTTATCATTTCACGACTTTATTTTACACTAGCTGTCGCCCACAGCTTATTGTGGCCCGTAGCAGCATATAAACATTGTAAAATACTGTATTTTATATCCCTGGCTCACTGATACACCAAGCTGGTCTTCCACCGTCCTTCCGTCCGTGAACGTATCTGTCGGCTTTCTCCCCGACCTCGTCTCCCGCCATCACGTACGGGTGACATTGACAGGTCAGGAGCTTGACACTGACAGTTACCTAACCACTCGTGCACATGAGACAGGGTAACGCATCTATTGAATCTACTGAACACTACACGCATTATTTGATTAAAATCTTCGATCCTAATTTAAGACCCCCTTTTTAAAATTCCTTTCTTAGTGCACCATATAAGGATACTACCCTCTTAAAATTTCATACCTCTAGCAGCCGAGTACTCATACGTCATTCAAATTTGAGCACCACTTAAGATTGCTCTGCCTCTGTTTGACATTACTCATTCGTAAGAGATGTCAATAATTTAAGCGGGACTTAAATTGAGTGGAGTTTGAGCTGCGTTTGAGTATTCGGCTGTAGGACTTATAGCTATATGCTGTGCGTTGATTGTCAGTCAGCTTCAAAAGAGTTTTATATATTTTGACTAGTTATATATTTTGATTCTGGGTTTGTATAGATGTAGACTCTGAATTATATAAAGCCGTATAAAACCAGGAGTAACCTAGTTTATTCATAAAACAAAATTATTAACAAAGGTGTAAAGAAAATACACGTTAATACGAAAAAAATAACGCTAGGGTTCAAAAAAATTTTTTTTTGCAACAAATAGTTTCATTCACTTGTAATTATACAAGTGAATGAAACTATTAACAAATAGTAATATTATGCAACAAAGAGTAATACGGTTCCGCCTTACTGTCGTAACAATAGAACCAAATCCGTTTTGAAATACAGCCTGTGTTTGATAATTACTTTTACAAGCTCTGGGTTTACATAAAACTCAGAAATGTGTCATGGAAATGTAACATGTTGGGAATGTCGGACGGACATGACAACCTTACGAGGGTTTTACGTTTACTGAACGAAAGAACTTATATACAAAATAAAATTGGGTTGGTAGGTACTTCCAAAAGTAACTCATGTGCACTTAATTACACCGGCGCACACACCCTTCAAACCAAAACACAGCACATCACTATCGGTAGTGGTACTTTCTTTTTCCCATTCCAAAAAAAAAAGTTGACTTAGAATCAAATAATAAACAAAATGCATTAATATTAATTTTTTGAATATATGAGCAAAATAAAATCTTTTGAACCAAATACCGATTCATTTAGAAGTTAAAAATTAATTATTAAGGCGCACTGACTTTAGTAACAATGGTCAGTATCTTGTTGTACCTTATAGGTACGGTGATAAGGTACTGCCCCGGAAGAGCTCCTTCACAAGAAGCTCAACTACTGTTAGGTTCAAATATCGTATAGGTGTCGTGTCGGTAGCACTGTGAAGATACCCATTAGGAATTAGTGGTTCTATCTTCCGCATCTCCGCGTCAAAGGGATACGTTAGTGTTTAAAGCCTTCGAGGCATTGGGGCTATCTAAATACCTACTTTGAGAGAATTCCAGCGGGCCTAAGATGCGCGCGAGATATTTGTCATGTCGTTCTGTCAAAATGTAAGCATTTTGTGCGCGCGAGATATTTGTCATGTCGTTCTGTCAAAATGTAAGCATTTTGTACCAGTTTAGGAACTATTGCATTATCTGTGGTACCTAATGGTGTCAACAAAACGCGCCATAATGTACACTTTTGACACTTCTTAGTCGTCGTACCTCTCTGAGGACGAGATAATAGTCATGCAGAAATGTCAAAAGTTGAAAATTCAAAGGCGCGGTTTCTCGACAACATTACCACAGATAATGCAATAGTTCCTTAACTGGTACAAAATGCTTACATTTTGACAGAACGACATGACAAATATCTCGCGGTGCGCATCTTAGGCCCGCAGGTATTTTGGATTTCATGAACGCTAGCTTCTATGCAAGCTAATAATGCAAGTGGACAGTTACTTATTAAATTGTCAATCAAACACAATTTGTTTCACTAAGCAAGCAAGCTCGTATGAGTTAGTGGCCAACTCTGCTGCCGGAGTTTTTAGGCCGCCTTAAGGCCTCCGGCATGGCTTAACGACTGCTAGAGCCGGGACCGACAGATTAACGTGCCCTCCGAAGCACGGAAGCACTCAAATGTAAATGCCACTAACGGTCACCCATTCAAATAGTGATCGCGCAGAACGTCGCTGAACAGACAATCGGTTAAGATTGACTAAGCAAGCTACGCCACGAGCACTTCATTTATTTCATACATCTCTTTTTCATAATGTATTGAATAATTTTTCAGTTGATATTTTATAGTTCAAAGAAATTGCATTATATAGTCATAATAAATATGGTTCTGTAAAAAATGGTCCTTGTATAGAAATAGAAACACATCTTCAAAGAAGAATTTTTGTTAGACCTTGTATATAAGAAATCTTAGTCTAATTAGGTAGCAATATGTACGCAATTACAATGCAAGTTTGCACAAAATATGCAGAGTTCCTTACGACTACGCGGCGATAACACTAGCAGCTCAAGTAAGTAAGTAAGTTCAGTTTAATTAACTTTCTATTTGAACTGTCTTAAACCCTTTCTCAAGTACTTTGGAGAAAATAGGCTCGTCTGATTAAAACCTCTTTGAATTTAAGCATCTTTTTTACCAAAGAATATGTACCTAATACGTACTTCCTACGTAAGAAGAAGTGGGACTCCCATTCTACCAAAATTGACTGAAAATCTCGTTTTGTATAAAACGTGATTCAAATTTTGACCCCCGTTTCATACATTGTTCGTTTTTCGAAAGTCTTATTCGAGAGTCGCTAGTCTGCATTTACGTCTCAGATTGGACGCTGTGCAATATCAAATAGGGCACGTTTTGAGTCGTGTACGAGAATTGCTTTTCATATAATTATTGTCATGAAGGAAAACCTCGTGAGAAAATCGGTTACTTATTCCAGCAACGTCGATGTCTTTTGCAACCCAGCACGTGTAGAATAAAAAAACGTGTGGCACTCAGAGACTGCCGCGGTAAAGCTATTGCATAGCCTAAAGAGACAAGCGTGATATTTCAAAAAGTCATTAAAAGTTCTGCTATTCATCGATAGATGGAAAAACTAAAAAGTATCACCGCTGTGCCGGTCGGAGTGGGGGGTGTTAGGTTATTTTCGTTACGGAATTTCTGGATTCGGTCTCCACGCTCAAGGCCCGCGATAGAAGCTATGCAATAGCTTAAAACTAAAGCAAAATGTGGACATGTGGTATATGTAACGCGGGGACACGCCACTAACTAGCCTTCTAGTCCATTCATCTTAGTCTAAATTAGGTAAGCATCTCGTAGATTTTAATACACCAACACCCTACCATATGTAGGTTTTGAAGCAACTTTTAGGATGTCAAGATACAATATACGAGTTTATAGCTGGGTATCTCAATTTCCGAGGTGAACTTACTAAAATGACTGGACTATTCTTAGCGTCAAACTACACTAGAAGGCAACACGTCGCCTCATGTAGCTAGGGAGAGTTTTTTTTTTTTTTGAAAATCCGTCTTTTTTTAGAGCTGGATTACGTCACAATATAAAGCATATTGTGACGTAAACTATTTAAGCTGGAATAAAAATAATAACGGTTTTAGAATGGCTAAAAAAAGCCCTATGTATGCCGTCCAATTTTATATTTTAGCCGGATTACGGCACAATATGCTTTATATTGTGACGTAATCCGGCTCTAAAAAAAGCCGGATTTTCAAAAATATATTTCTTTTCTCTCCCTAACTACACGACGCGACGTCTTGTCGTCAAGTGTGCACCAACGCTTAGACCTCTTTAAATGATCTCGTTCTTGATTAAGTAGGCACCAAAAGATCTAAGCTCATCTATCTCTCTCCCTCACTTTGAGACATGTACGGTGTTAAGTCTCATATGCTTGTAAGCACCGCAAACCGGAACACAGCAATGCGAGCATCACTGAGCCCCAAGTTTGTGCATTTGTTTTGACTTTCGAATCGACTATAGCACACGCAAACGCATTCGCAAAGCGAAAATTTTTGTTGGGAATTGCCCAATTCTTTAATTTTCCGGTAGAGGCACTTATCCGGGTTTCATACAAAACGTCTCGCTTTGCGAATGCGTTTGCGTGTGTTATACTCGAGTCGAAAATCAAAACAAATGCACAGATTCAGAGCTCAGTACTTTCTCGGACAAGCTTTTTCATATAAAGCTCTATGAACATTGTATTAGGGGTAATTCAATTTTATCATAAGCAATGAGAGCTGTCACCTTTTTGCTTAGAACTTTGATAATTTTATGCGTTATTCTAATATTTTCACATAAACAATTTCCATGATGTAAATCCTATACGCAAGTTGAATAATTTCACCAGACGTGTCCCAGATTAGGCGTTTTTACACTGGCCGATACCGACATCTGTACGATACCAATAAATTAGTGGCTGATAAACAGTGTCGGAGCGGCCACTGTGTGTCTAGTACAGTCAGCAACAAAAGTAGATCTCTGGTTCAGAATTTTTAAGCTGTTTAGGGCTGTATAGTATAACTCAATATTTATTTTATTTTATGACAGGTGTCATAGCTCTGTCGATATATAGTATTTAGCTTTACCTTTCGTGCTGTGGGTCGTGAGTTTGATCCCCACCAAGTGTCTGTCTGGGTGTTGCTATGTATAAGTTGTATTTACATAAAATATGTATATTAGTATTCTATCAGCCTCTACCTACTCTCAAACATATTTTTTATCAATTCAAACAATTTAACAATTTAAGTACCTACGTATAGAAACGTTATTCTTTCCTTTTTAGGTACATTAAGATTTTTATTTGAATACCTAAATTTATTCTAATTTATAAATACCTAACTTTTGTCTGGAAACATTGAACTATTTTCAGTTAAAATAATTTGGATTCTTACGCCAATGCTGTACTTACTTACCCTAAAACATATTTTTCTTGACCAAAACATTAAAAAAACTTATGAAGAAACGTTATTCCTTCTTATTTATGTATTATAAGTAAGTATTTACAAAAAAAGTATCTAAGTGTTCTATCAGCAATCTAGTTCCCATAGTACAAGCTTTGCTTAGTTTGGGACTAGAAGGCGTTGTGTTAAAGTATAAATAACTATAGTTATTTATACTTTGGGACTAGACGGCATTATAAGTAATGTCTATGAATTTTTATTAAACTACTTTTGTGATAGATTTTACTTCTTAATAACTCAAAAAGAAATTTAAAATTGCTAGCTTACAGTCATAAAACATTTTTAAAATTTTCATACGCTAAACATTTTTAACGCGCGCGCTGCGGTTATTCCGGCCAGGCGTGTTACAGACTCATAATCATTTACGAAAAATGCTGACTGTACTACGATATCGTGTAGGGTGTCGTGTCGGTGGTAGTGACCAGCCGTTCTGTCCCTCACCGATGAATATTCAAACACGTCTTACCGCGACCTTTCTCTGAAAGCGTTACCATAGACTCATCATTATGCAATTACTTTAAACCATTTTATCTCATTTTACGCCATCCGTCCACTTTATTATGAATGGCATTCTGGGAAAACTCAATTTTACCGTAAATTGAGTTTTCAAAGTCTGCTATTTTTTTTTTGGAAAATCTGTGATTAACATAAAATATTTTTTTATCTATAATTAATTTATTTTTTTAATTTATTCTTAAATTGGTTTGAAGTTTTAATTTTATAAGAACTTACTACCTACTTTAAGTTAAGTTATACAAGTTTGTGTGTTTTTAGTGACCACAGAAAAGAGGGGACTCTTCTAACACAGGTTAGATTAACTTAAAAGAAGAGATCCCAACCCTATTAGTTAAAAAACCTGTATTTAACAATAAAAACTATTTTGATTTTTGTTTTTTTTTTAATTACGTTACATTATTTATATCCCGTTTCTTAATGCCTATAAGAACCTTTATGAATTTTAACAGAAAAAAAAGTCGCATACTTACTAAATAAAAATCCACTCTTTAGTATTAAAACATCCGCTGTATTGCAAAATTAGATCACTAAAAAAATTAAACACACTCTAAGGCAAAACTTCACGAATAAAAAAAATTCTTACCTCCGAACATCATCAGGAACAAAACAGCAAAAAAGAATCCTTGTCCTATCATTTTGAACACTTCACAATATTTTTTAAACCACGCAACACTTTTTTTGTTTTATTGCTCAAACTGGCTGAACATAACGAAACATTTTCATAGATGGAACGTTCGATTCGAATTTTGACAATACGCAGAAGCGGGGGCGATGCGACGCGGCTTCCCTCTGTGGAATCTTTGAGAGAACTGAACGTAGCTGTGTACCTGACTGTACGTTCAGCACTTGCGTACACTTGTGAACAAAACCATTTGGATTTGTTCGCTTCATACGAAAAATAACATACGTAATTTTATTGTGGTAAGTAAATGTTTTTTTCGCGTAATAATATTCACAAATATAATACCCACCAACGGTACAATTACTTATTTATTTAGGTACTTGCCTATAACACCAGTACGGATTCAAATTCTAAGAAACAGATCGTGCTGATAATGTTTTTTTATGTAAAAAATATACCAACAAATGCGCCGTAGTTTCTTATCACGCGGAATTCCGCGGGTTACCCTGGCCAGTACAAATAACAAAATGGTTCGTCCGCTGTATTTTTTAACACTTTGCGGAGTTTACGCGGAATTCCACCGCAATTTTGATGCTACATTTATATATAACCTTGCTATTGTCAAATACGTTTTTCAATTGAATTCCGCGGTATTGTCTGGTGAATTTTTACCAGTACCTGAAGCATTAACAAATCATTTTAAACAGTGGTTGTTTTTATCCGCAGTAAAAAGGTAGATTTTTAAAGATAAACTTTTCCTTTAATGACCTTTCCGGTTGTACAGTTTTCTTCTGAGTACTTCTGAATCTTTGAGCTAGTATACACGGTGTAACATAATTACCCTATAAGTCCGAAAGGGGGTATTTTACAGGTCATGGCAAACAGTGTTTGTTCTACGACTTTTAAGATTTCGAAGTTTTTTATTCACGAAATGAGCTCGTAACTTTTACTTAAAATGTACCTACACACTGCTACCGTGTGCGTGCGACGTGGTAGGAGGGTACCTACGTGTGCATGCGTGTGTATGGGTTTACGCAAATAGTAAATAAACACTTAGGGTTGTCGCAAATTTCTAAAATAATAAAATTTGTAACTTTTGTATGAAAATTTCAATTACTATTTATTGACCCTTTGCACGTGTCCAAGCACTCAGGTGGTCGGTCTGATAACGCCACCTTCGGGCTTACAGGGTAATTATGTTACACCTTGTATAATTACAAAGTAAGATATACTAATAGCTTGACACCATTAGCCGAGGCACAGATTATATAATACTATACTAGGCCGAGGTAAGTCCGTAAGTTAATTGACACCTCTGGATCTTTGAAATATTATAAGGGATCTGTTAGCCTAGTGAGAATCTCTTGAAACTTAATTTATCTATGGCAATAGAAAACAGCGCCTATTCTGACGATTTGATAAGTCATTGCAAGTGTAGAAATACTCTTATTATTGAGAGACATCAGCGAATAGATAAATGGAGTGAGTTTTTTTTTCATGATAAAATTGGCCCGACTAATACGTTCAATCCCGTTTGTCCCACTGGTGGGACGAAGTATTATTTTATTCCCGTTCGTCCCACCAAGATGCTCAGTGGGACGAACGGGAAGTTGTATTAAAATCTTCCACTCGACCCACAAGGCTTTAAGAAAATCAAAGTAAATACGGAATATGTGCTCTGCAAAGTATGGCATTGTATTTATAGTGGCTCTAAAATATATTAGGACACTTTTAGGTGCTTAAAATCATAACACAGCAATGCGACCATCATTGTAGTGTCAGAAGTAGGTATACTAGTATTCCTTTACGAACCACTTCACAAAAAACCCTAACACGTAACCGACCCTAAAGAAATATTTTGTTCAAACTCAAAGATGACTTTCCTCTTTCAGTAAACTAAAGAAAACATTTCAGAGACTACTCAGAGTGGCTTTTAAAAAACCAATCAAGAGCTCACTCCAACAAAGCCTATCCTTTAAAAATTTGGACCATTAATCCAGACCTTCGTCGCCTAATACACCTTCGGACAGGTAAATGGGTACTGTAATTCAATACTTTATAACCGCTTTTACATAACAGTATAAAAGATGCTCTTAGTGACTTTATTGGGTCGACCCTTTCTATTGTTTTTATTATATTTGACGTTCGGTAAATTACCATACAAAAACAGTATTGTGGTACATTGCTGGCTAAAAGGGGAAGAAATCAATTTTTTGCCAGTAACGTACCACACGTGCCACTTTAGGCAGAAAAGCGGGCAAGTTACCGCGACCATGACCGTTTAGTGCGTTCAACAAACTCGTTTACTCTGAACAGAACAATTAAAAATGTAAAATCTGTAGTCTCTAGAACGTATATTATATGCAGTATTTTTCAGTTTTGAACACTAAACAAAATATTGAATATAGAACATTCGAATTGAGTTCAAACCTACATATAGTTTTAATTCGATGGTTTTTCAATAATCGAATAACGAAAAAAGAAAGCAAAAAAATAAAAAGTTGTAAAATAAAGCTCCAGGTAAGCTTCAGGTTACAACTTTGATGGAGAATTTATTTCTACGGATTCCAAGCTAAGGCCTGATCCGAAATTTCCTTATAAATTGTGTAAGGGATGAGGTTGTAAATGGGGTGGGGAAGGAGTTCACTTGGTTATAAAGGAAAGGAGATAAAATGCAAATATTTACCCAGAACGACACTTGCTAAAATACAGTCTTAAAATTTTAATAAAGGTTTTCTTTACAAGTGAAAATTGTAAACATGAAAGATAGCAATTGTAACAAAATAATAAGAGTTCAACCGCATTAGGCAGTTTGCTCAGCGACCGCCTTCATAGGCTGTATTTATGTTAGTCTTGAATAGGTATCGCATTTGCAACGTAAGTATTTTACCGGCGTCTTACGCACGTGAAAATGCATGACTCAAAAATGCACTTGATGGTTTTTTACGTGATAATCTTTTATTCATGCATTTTATATAAATTCAACATGGTGTTTTTTAGCGTGACTGCTCAACACTAGGGCTCAATAGTAGCTAGTCCACTGAAATCATATTTTGTACTTTTTTATATTGGTAAAGTGCAACTCATTTTTTTTATAAAACTGTTATCTATTATGTACTGTTACGTAGGTACTTTGCATCAGTTATGTATGTGTTTCAATAAAAAATGTTTTTTTTTAACACAATTCATACTATCTGCAAAAACGTGTTACTTACGGAAGCGGGGAGGTTTCATAAAATATTGGTTATCTCGCTGTCTGTCCAATATAATCCTGAAAATTATTTTTTTAGTTATAAGTAAATACTTAGTTACGAACGAACTTATATTTAGATTATCCATTTTTACACTACCGCTCTCTTATTTTATTAATATTGTCCTACATTTTTTTGCACGCCTTCATAAGGTAGGATTATATTGATCCAAAGCTATTATACGCACGTGTAGAGATACTATGATACATCTACACGTGTAATTCAGCGAATAAATACATTTTGACTTTGGCTCAAGAAAGGCAAGGTATACATGCGGCTTCCTACCCGATGGACTGATGGCATTGGCAATTCGGTGAATGGTTAAGGCACAAAATCTGGACACAGACCTCCCCCAGATTTTCAGAAAGATGCTAATGATGCTGCCGCTCTTCTAGGACTTCGTTCTGGGAAATTGATGAGAATGTTCGTACCGCATCATCATGATAGAATGCTCAATATGTACCTACATATGTACTGCTAGTAAGGTTTTACTGGCTATCGTAAATCACTATGACCCAATATATATTTTTGAACCCAATTCTTTAATGCGTTAGTTGTTTAATATTATATTATGTTGTTTAATATATTATAAGTACTTAATATAATTTGCATCAAATCAGAGCAGCTGTAGCTGTGATGTCATCCACTCTCAGGTTCTGACTGAAAATCAGCGCCGCTTTGCTTCTGCAGAGCTGCATTAAGCTGAGGCAGCACCTTTTTGGCTCATATCAGCGCTGGTCAGCACCCACTACCATGTAACTAGTTAATATTTTGTATTCTGTGCTATTCTGTTCTATTTTTATTTTTTTATTTTCTAATTAATTATGTATTGTTTTCTTACTGTGTTGTACCTGTGTTGTGTTGTGTGCCCAATAAATATTTCTCTATCTCTATCTCAATGTTCATAATTGCGCCACCGGTTTTGAAGACGTTTGATAGCTGATAGAAAATGTTGACGAGCATTCTTTGATCGATTTTATACGTTTGCAATAGTGAATAACATAGGAGTATCGCTTCATGATTTGCAATTAAATTGAGACTGTTCTTTGAACTAAATCGGTATTTCTCGGAAATAAAACTTGTGTTAGATTATTTTAGTTGGATACAAGGAAGGCCCAAATAAATTAGGGATGGATAACATGGATATGACCTAAAATACATACCGTTTTATTTACTTTACTCGTGAGTTTTTTTTTTAAAAGTCTAGCTAATAACAAATTGTTGTAGCTCAGCTCAAATACTGAACTCATGAACGTTCTTCGAATGACCATAACTAAAGAATATAAACTATACATTTTATGATGTACACAAGAAGACACATTCACATGGCCAAAAGGTTATACAAAGAGATATATCGTCTCCATGCAGTCTTTTTGACACTGCCTGGGGTAAATGATTTGTACTCTGCTTTCTACTGTTCTACCTAGAACACCTAAAGATACAAACCATCCATTAAGATATTTATTTAGTTCTTGTAAGGTAATTTCGAGGGGTCACCCAAAGAAAAACTGTTGTGAGATGCTTTTGACTTATTAAAACAAAAATGAAACCATACGAATTTTCTAGACAGCTCAACAATTTCATATGTATTTTGTAAATATTGTAAATACTGTTTTAGTTGTAATTTTCTTTGTGAATAAATTACTGTCTCAAACGACCAAAACCTACCGGTTTTTTAACAATCTTTTATATCTTCAAATTATATTTTTGCAACGGTTCCAAAAATATAATTGTAAGCGATTGTGAAATTAATATCATCACAAATCTAATATCTCATTAAAATAAGGATCACGACGATGCCCGAGGCACTCCATTATCCGAATACGTACCTAATTAAGAAGCTGAAAATTCAAAAATAAGGAATAAGTAAATTAAAAATTACGATAATTATAACTTTTGCAAAGAGAATAAAAAATTCCAAGTTCTTTAGATCATCGTGAGGTTTGGCCAAATTATTTAACTTATTAAGAAAGAAATTATGTTTTTAGCTGTCTATTTTTTGTTTCATTATTAGTTTGCGCTGTTTTTTTCTTTTTTTGTTAGTCTCCTAATGTTATGTTCATTTAAATTAAATATTAAATGGTATACCATTTAATTAAGAGACTGAAAATACTGTTAGTTATCTAGATATCAGCAGTCAACCTTGATGTCTCGAAGAAGTTCTCAGAAAAACCCAGTTCACCTTCAAGTTCTATTGAATAATAAAACTCATTAAAACTACAGTATACAATTAATTCAGTATTTTAATAGAACTTATTCTGATAATGTCAAATGTCAAGTTTATAATTTTCATTTTCATTTTTAGATAGTACTATAGCTTTCGACCGCGTCTTCGTTCGCGTCCCGTTCGTCCTGTTATTTTTTCGGCATAAAAAGTAGCCTATATCATGTCGATATTACGGACTGATTCTAAGATTCAGCCAAATCAAACCGGTAGTTACAGTATGATTGAAATACAAACATACAAACTTTTACATTTATAATAGTGGTATAGGATAGCTACTCTCTCTTCAATTCCAAATCTCTCATTTTCTAAGCATTGGTATGAAGAAACTTAGATAGATACCTTCAAGAAGAGAAGCTATCTTAAATGATTTGAACTTTGAACATAACTTTGGTATATAATGCACTGCTGAGCTGGGCCTCTACTCTGAATAATGACTTACGAAGATTCGGTAGCGTCGTTTCGGTTACACTGCGCAATGACGCTGTCACTTGGCAAGAGACCACATAGTTATGTTTGACTCTCAACCTAGAAACTTAAGAGACCAGAGTCCTAGAGTCCTAGAACCCTAGAGCACTTACTCTATTTTATATTTTTCTATTATTATGTTTTTGCTTGCATTTGCAATGCAGTTAGTTCTAAGAAATAATAAAAACGTGGTGTCAGCCGTCTCTGTATCGCCGGCTGCATCCTCTCGCTCCGTGGGAGCCACATTAGATTAGTGCCTACAATTCGGCATAGACGTATAAGAGTTTTAATTATAGTTTTAATTCAAAAGAATAGTTTCTTCTTAAAAACCCGTTTTACGTTCCCCAAACTTGAGTACATCATCGTTCGAGATGACTGCGCAGTGTAACACAAACGTCACTACCGAATCTTCGTAAGTCATTATTCAGAGTAGAGACCCTGGTACTGTATGAACTTCATAGCATACCATTTGACATGAAAATTACTCCGCGCGAAGATATCAAACTGATGACGTAAACACGACATTAGGATAGGTTTTCCGTGATATCACCGTACGGCTCTGGCGGAAGACCAGCGTTGGTTGACAGTCATCTAACATTATGCTGAGCCAGGGTACGTTTTTACGGCACACTAGATTACCTTTATACCTAGTTTACTTATTATGTAGCACATAGTTTCTAGTATAGTTAGTATTTAATTAGTCTGTATTTGTTTCTAGTATGTGTCGTAAATAAAAATTATTTTTATTCTTACATTAAAAAAAGTTCATGACCATTTCACAGAAACAATCTAGTCTCGTAATATGGGAACTAGATTGCTGATAATAATACTTTAACCTTTATATATGCACTGTATAAAACTTATAAATACGTAAAGTAGCACCTCAACGTCCAAATCAGCACCAATCGGAAGCGTGCCCATCGGGCCTAAGATGCGCACCGCGAGATATTTGTCATGTCGTTCTGTCAAAATGTAAACATTTTGTACCAGTTTAGGAACTATTGCATTATCTGTGGTAATGTTGTCGAGAAACTGCGCCTTTGATTTTTCAACTTTTGACATTTCTGCATGATTATTATCTCGTCCTCAGAAAGGTACGACGACAAAGAAGTGTCAAAAGTGTACATTAGGGCGCGTTTTGTCGACACCATTAGGTACCACAGATAATGCAATCGTTCCTAAACTGATACAAAATGCTTACATTTTGACAGAACGACATGACAAATATCTCGCGGTGCGCATCTTAGGCCCGCATGACACTGGCTGCATTGCCGCGCTGAATAGCAATACTGATAACTGCTTCTTAGCCTCACCAAAGAATATACGGCTTACATCAACAAAACAAACTACAAATGCCATCATCATTTTCACATTAAGCAAAACGAGGCTCTGTGACAAAAATACTCTGCAAAATTAAAATGATACTTTTCGTAGAATTTACTAAATGCTCGTTATAACCACTCCCTGGTGGGTTGGTGTTGCGTGTCACCATAAATGAAAATCATAATCCTTACAACTGCGTGTGGTTTTATTTATCTAATGCTGTAAAAGTGTACTAAAATAGAGGAGTGGCGAATTAGCCTGGTTGTGACAATCTCGCATGAATGTCGGGTTGAGATATGAGACGCTCGAAATAATTTAGGAAGTATTACACCGATAAAGCTCTGCTTTTTAATGCCAAAGCGAGGTTTTATTATTTTTAGCTAGGCTATTACGTAAATATAATATGAAAAAAAAACCTGTGCGTGCAGTCTCTACGCGCGGGAGAAGTTATACTTCGAGTGCCACGCATTCACTCTCGTTCTGTGTTTAATGTAAAATTTAGTACTTATTTTTATGTGCTTAACCAATATGCAGTACTAAATTTCCAATTCAAAATAAAAAGTAAAAAGTTGCATGAACACTGCCATCAATTATATTTTGATTCTAGCGTATTATAGTCTCTTTTATTTTCCCCGCTCTCAGTTGGAAGTCGTTTATCTTCAAAAACACGGGCGGTCAAATGCTAAATTGCTGAACACTGTCATCTATTCTGATTCTAGCATTTGTAGCGTATTAGCCTCTGTCTCTTTCTATTCGGGGGGAATAGAAAGAGACAGAGACTATGTCATCCCGTAACGCAACGTTATTGGAAGTCGCATTAGAAGTATAACTTCAAAAATAGTGCGTGGAGTCCCTACGCGCGGAAAAAGTGAAACTTCAAGTGCCACGCATTCACTCTCGCTCTCTCTTTCTATTCCCCCTCCCCAGGAGCGTTAAACGTTTAACGCAATCTCGTTGGAAGTCGCATTAGAAGTTTCACTTCAAAAAGTTGCAACGATATTTGTCTAAATTTTATTAAGAAAATTACTCTCTGGTAGGTTTTAAATATGTTTCATTCAACTTAGCTCACAAAGGTAGCAGTAAAATTCCAATGTACGCAATAAATCAACAGACGTGTAAGTAGGTACATGTTTACCGGGAGATAGCTGAAAGAGCGAGCACTAGGTAATAATTCTCACATGTAAACGAAACCCTGCTAAACACGTGCCTTCCTACTGTGTGCTTATAAAATAAACAGAGAAAACTATTTGCTTCTCCGCCAAGGTCTACAAGCTTGTTCTGAAATTGGAATAACCTTCTAGTACCTCCAAAATATAACATCAAAAGCTCTACCTAAGCAAAAACATAAACTCAAAACTTAAAACCGAACACCGACACTTGTGGTGTTGCTACACTAACTTTTCTATCGCACTAGTGATTGAAAATGTCAGCGTTTTATCTAAAAAAAAACTATGTATTTCAAAAAGAAAACGGGAATTTGTCGTCAAAAACCTCTTTCGGTACATTGATGGAGAAGCTTTGCTGTATCAATCTAGGTACAATAAAAATAGCTTGTCCCTCTGTTTTCATAGTTTTTTCCGACGCACTCGCTCCAAAATACAGTTGATTGCGCCATGCGTCGACACAAAGCCAAATAAAAAATATCCCGCGACTCAAATGAATAAATTACGAGGCGTAGAGATACTATCATACAGAATACTAGAATTTCAAAGCGAAAACGATGAAAAGATTCAGCACAGTTCACAATTTTCGCGAAGTATTTTGCACCCTCAGTTTTAAGTTGTAAGACTGATAATAGTTTGTGTAGTTTGGAGGGTGAGAATGTTTATTTGTACGAGTGCCGACAATGACACTCGTCTAGATTTTATCACAAATAGTTCATAGTCATTAGCAAGTGCAGGTTAGAATGTAAATCCGGACACTTCTAAAAAACAATGACCGTCATGGCAAAAATTGTGATTCTCAATCGAAATAAAAAATATATAATTTACCTATACTTTCAATGGTACCGATTCTCTTGTTGCATTTTTCTAAACGAACCTAATCTGACAGCTCTAAAATTATAGCCGTCCTCGTTTTAGTTTATGAGAGAGGGACGGGAACATTTTTAGTGCTGTCGGATTAGGTTAGCTTAGAAAAATGCAATAAGAGAATGTCTACTCAGTAAACTTTTCAATGAACTGTTAAATAAACATCTACGTGAATTGGCTTTACGTTTTACTATTATCCACTGTTTTTCTGGCCCGTGGTCAATACTAAAACATTGACGTCATAGTACGACCGCCATGACAGTGACCAAAGGTTAGAAAAAGCCTCGACCCCCATGTTCGTATTGTGTTGTGACATAGAAGAATGAGCGATCATTCCGAAAGCATTTTTATTTACGGAAATTATTTAGAGCACTCATTTTAAGGGCTCTTAAAAAGATTGTGGATGTTTCCGTAATTTGTTACGCGATACTGGACCTTAATTTGTTTACATGACTAAATTTTATTTCCGTAACAAAAATTAAGCGTATTTTATTAGATATGTACTGTACAGCTTAATTTTAGATATAATGGGCCTACGGTGACCTATTTTTTTCTTTACAGTTCAAAGCACTAATAGTTCAAAATAATGTTATCTAGAAAATATTATCGCCTACTTTAAGCGACCAACCGGGTGCGATGTATGAGGCGCTGGTTCTATTCCACAGTAGGACAAATATTGTTCATATAGACACCATTATACTGGAAAACGTGGAGTCAAGATTTATGCCCACCAATGGGCCAGCCGGTGGGCTCGATGGGAATAACCCGCATTTATGGTTTATTTAAGGTTCGTTTTAACTAGTGGTTTTGGTATAATCAAAATCAATTTAGATCTTTTCGAATCGTTTCATGATTAAATTTACCTTAATTTATACCAAATAAATATTAAATCCTACCAAATTTTTTCAAGCTACCAATAGGTAGGTACTAGAGTGCGGAGTACCGACATAATTGCATTTTCTAATTCTCCAAAAAGTCTATGATGTTAAATAAAGAAGCTTAAAAGATTTAGTTCGAAGTAAAATGTAACGAAAAATTTTAGGAAGGAAAATTAGAATAAAAATATTTTATCTACAAAATTAGAAAACAAATAACTAGTAAAAGTTTTCAAAATGATAATAAGGCTTCCGTAAAAAAAGTACGAGATTTTCCTTTCAAAACTTGAAAACTAATCCAAAAAAAAACTGACAGCTATCTTTGACTGGTTTATGTGAGAATACTCAAACCACAGTCCATCAGTCCAAACTCGTCTGTTGTCACTCGCAAGGCACTTTTGTTTAAAGATACAAAAAGCCATCAAAAACCCTTCATCACACCAGCATTCACGCGATTCTCGCCTTTATATCTAACGCAATAAAGCATTTGTCTCGTTCCACAATTTACACGTCCCTAGCTGAACATGTTTTGCATGTAAGTAGAACGTAGTGCGGCGGAGTATCAAAATTGTAGAGTTACTACTCCGTTGTAACGAGGCGACGATGGGTCACATGCAAACTAATCAACTACCGATCGTATATTTTGGGTTGTAAATAACAAAGCGTAAATTAATTTTGCTTACCAAAGAACTATAAAATTTGAGAAGCGTGGAGATGAGGGGCAGGGGCAGAGCGATAAGCTAAAGTAAATTAATTGAATTACTTATACAAAATTTTACTGCCTTTCTTTATCACGCTACATACAATCTACTTTTTAATAAAACTTATTTTGTATTATATACATTTTAACTAGCTAGCTAAGGGACGTAAGATCAATAGTGGTTTAAACCACGTAATAGAGTTTAACCTCCAGTCTCCGTATATTTCATAAGATCAATGGTAGTTAATCGACCATCGGTAGCTCAAACTGACAGAGATGACAGTAGATTAATCCATTGATCAAATGTAATCGTAGTTCACGAAACCCATAATTTAAACTGCTTTTGGCCCTAAGTTATACAAATAATACTAGTACCTAGCTATACCTATACAATACCATTCTTATAACTTAGCAAAAGATGAAAGTTTGTCGAATTCAAGAAATTTTATTACTCTTCAATTTAATTTGAGAAATAAAACAATTTTGAATTTAATAATTTTACTGCTGCTACTTCACCTTGAAATTAGCATGAAGTAGGATTTACCAAGGGCAGAGAGATGATGATGATTGGTAGATTGCGCTACGGCGGATATTTTGCTACGGTTTTACTACTAAAGGGTAAACGGACGAAACATTGCTACATCTGTTTCAATGATCATTCCACTTGTCAAAATATACGTGCTCAGCTTGTAACGGGCGTCAGAAATCATTATTATAGGCGTGTTTGCGAGCTAGGCCTCAAATCAATGACCTTCCACATTCAATGAGACGAGATGAGCTATGAATTTGTTGATGTATACATTTCACAGAAACGCTATTGATTTATCGAACTTGTAACATAGAAAAAAAGGAACAAGCCATCTTAGACGTAACGTGATATCTCGGATTTTGCACGATTAGTTTTTCGATAATAGGGCAAACTTTTAATAAAATAAATAGATAGAGGAAAATAAGAACGTTTTTATTCATAAACAGAGGCTGAGCAGGAGCAGTTTGACAAACGATTTCAACCAAGATTGACTTACCGCATTGCTTAATCTACACGCGAGAGCAATGATTCCGGGTCATTTAAAGAATGTTAAAAATCTCGGAAACTAAATATGATAGGTTAATGCAATAAATTGTATTTAATAGACAATGTAATACTCCTTAAATGAAGGTATTAAAACTTCTTAGTTATTGTAAAGTTATATCTTAAAAAAATCAAATTTGAAAAAGGGCCACTTTCGAAGATGGAACTACGAAATTACAGCATTTGGTTTTGCTTTTGTTTGTAATCTGTCATTTATGTGGGTATATAAACCATGTTGATAGTGCTCTATATTCATTATTCAAGCTGAAATTATGTCGCTTACGCCTGAAGAATGCACCAGAATACTTACAATGCTGGAAACCGGCCGGAGTCAGCGCGATACAGCCAGGACTGTCGGTGTGTCGCTGTCAACAGTACAAAGAGTTCTCCGACGTTACGAAGAAACTGGTTCTAACCTACGCAGACCAGGAACGGGCAGAACCAGGTGTACCACAGCACAAGAAGACCGATACTTGGTGAACACCATGCTTCGAAATCGCTTTCTCACAGGAACTGAACTCACAAATCAGTTTCGACGCCTCGGAGGAAGTAACCCAAGTGCATGGACAGTAAGACGTCGGCTTGCTGAATCTAACTTAAAACCCCTTAGACCTGCAAACGGCCCTAAACTGGAGCGTGGGCATCGTATTTCAAGACTAAGATATGCCCAGAGCCACGTAAATTGGAGTATTGAAGATTGGTCAAAAGTTATGTTCTCCGACGAATCAAAATTTATGCTCTACAAGCACGATGGAAGACACAGAGTGTATCGAAGACCAGGGGAAAGATTCAAGCAAGCATGCATCGAAGAAAAAGTAGCCTACGGTGGTGGGTCTGTACTTGTGTGGGCCGGAATTTCTTCTGAAAGTCGCACAGAGCTGGTGATCATAGAAAACGGCTCTTTAACTAGCGTAAGATATGTGGAAGAAATCCTCAATGATCATGTTGGTCCATTTATGGTCAATTTAGGTGAGGATGCTATATTTATGCATGACAATGCCCGACCTCATACAGGTAGGATTGTGAATGACTACCTTCAAGAGATGAACATTACTCGTATGGAGTGGCCAGCGCGCAGCCCGGATATCAACCCGATCGAGCATGCTTGGGACGAGCTAGGCAGATGCGTAAAACAACGAAACCCTCCCCCAATCACGCTTCGTGAGCTCAAAATTGCTCTCACAGAGGAATGGGAGAATATTCCCCAAAATCGTATAAGGAACTTGGTGTACAGCATGCCAAACCGCGTAAACGCAGTAATGGAAGCACGAGGAGGCAATACGAAGTATTAAAATTCAAGTCAAATCGTAATAAAGTTCAAAAATTTCATGTTTCCTATTTTTGTTTTAAGGAGAGATCAGCAGTTTTTTTCTTTATGTAATTTTGTGTTAATAAAATGTATGGTGACTCATATTTTTTTACTTTCATTTAAGGAGTATTACATTGTCTATTAAATACAATTTATTGCATTAACCTATCATTTTTAGTTTCCGAGATTTTTAACATTCTTTAAGTGACCCGGAATCATTGCTCTCGAGTGTATTTAGATTGATAGAAACATTCTGAGAATTCTGATAAAGAACATTAACCATTAGAATGAAGATTCAAAAAATACCTATTGTATGACAGCAAAATAGGTCTTCACTCAGCATTGTCCTGTAGTAACGTGTGCATTAGAACGCTGATGTTCTGTGATGACAATGCATACTCTGGCGGTAACAGCATATTTCTAAAGTAACCTCTATGAATTCAAAGTTTATATTCATTCATTCATCCACAGAGTAATTACCAAAATTCAATTGTTTTTCTCAGTGGTTTATTGTGAAGTTCATTGGACTGACAATAAATTGCTAGTACAGGTAAATTTCGAGTCGGATTAACAAAATCAATACTTTGAGCATTTCGATTACCGAAGGCTATTTATATTAGACTATTTTGAAAACTGCCATTTAGTGCGCTCCTCGAAGGCTTTTCGAAGCTTTTTATTATGTCACCCACTGTAACAAGAACAGTATCATCTTCTGAGAACCAAACAATACCAATTTTGTTCATAATTGAAAATGACTCGAACCTTTCCACAACCTTCCTAGAACGTGCAAAGTTAAAAACAAAAAGTCACGACAGAAGAAGCGTAAAGTTACTCTCAGCGCTCTCACTTAAGTTTTCCAGCGCTGAAACTGTTGAGCTTGCAAATAGTTGAGTTGGATGTTGCGTTGATTTTACAGAAGTTCACAAATCTTTTGAATGTTGAGATTTGCCATCGGAGTTAAACGTCGAGTTCTGAGCGTTGCGTTATTTAGCTGTTTTAATTGACATCTTTGAACAATCAATCATCATCATAATATCAGCCTTTTGAAACAGGACATAGGCTGCTCTCATAGATATCCAACAATATCAATTTTGAGCCTTATCTATCCACCGGTTTTTCACGATCTTGTCGGCAACCTCGATTTTCTCTATTGATATTTTGAAAAACACATAAACTTAACTCATACTATCCAAACAAAGCCGTGGGCATAACTAGCGAGATTTGAAACCCCTTGAACTATATCTGGGTCATAGAACGGAGAAAGTAATTTTTAATTGTAACTCTCTCAACTCGTTGGCTCGACTATCATAGTTGCTAGAAATTGAAAACAAGAGTAAATTGAAATAAGAAGCTTTTGCTTTTTAACTTTTAATTAGTTCAGAGTGGAGTTTTTAAGAAAAAACGATAACCACGCCAATTGAACTACAGCACATAAGAACGCGAAATGAAATACGCCATTTTTGGCACTTTCCAAATGTCATGTTTTTACGCTTGTCAGTTGTTTGACGTTCATTGCAAATTGACATTCTAACCCTTCAAAGTGTTTGATGATCAAGACGTTATTGTATAAGTAACTATCTGTCAAAAAAAAATATGTATAAGTAACCAATAATATGTGTTTCATTTTCAGAGCACTAATGCTATGTCCAATGTATAAAAATGTCGTTGACCGCATACAATAAGTTCTGACACCTTTATGATAAAATAACTTTTGCCTTGAGTATTGAGTTGTTGCGCCAAAGTTTTATAAATATTTTAACTATAAAACCTAACTAGAATAAAACAGAAATCAAACCAGCTTATTTTAAATACATTCTATAAATAGATTTCAATATCTAGTGCACTGATATTTGTCAAAACTGTAATTATATGAAAATGTAATGAGAGAACCAAATTTACAGTTTAAATTTAATTTGACCAATCACACTGCCAGATAAATGGTATTATTATCTACCACTGCGATCGCGGGAATGTAAGCGTTGGCAATTTATACATTTTATTTTACACTTTATAATTGTCATCATTTATGTACCTAATAATATTCGTAATATAACGTAATCGTACATAAGTATTTATATCATTATTTCGAAACATGCGTAAAGTTCGCTTCTTGAACTTTACGTACAAGTTTCGTGCCTGTACTTTTAGCTTTTTGGGACTGAGTTGCAACCTAAAAAACATTTATAGAGTCATAATGCAACCTAGAAAACATATATAGTGTCCTAGAAAATTTAAATATTTGTATTGTAAGAATGTTAGTACGTGGTTAGTACCTGTATTACCTAGTACCGTGAAGCTCGTTTTGGATCACTAACTGCTAGGATTCTAGCTAAACTAGCTTTTGGGAGCTTTTCTATCAGAGGTAGGATAGGAATAGTTTAATAAGAAAACGTTTAAATACACCCCAAGCATTTGCCATATATCAACTTATCTTTCCAGCGCTCTTACCTATCATAGCAGTCATTCAATTGCACGGATGCAGCCGAGCATTAGCTTGTAATTAGTGCGAGCGAAGGCTGCATTTAGTGACGTCACTAGAGAGGAAATCCTTTTAGGTTGCAGTATGACCTGATTACTGGAGAGGGGTCTTTTGATGTCCATATGATGTGCACTCGAGATCAATGAATACCGGCTAATGGGAACCTTCGTAATTATCTGAGGGTAAAGGCTGTTCATGACAACTTCTACGCAGAACATTCCTACGACGCATATAGATAGACCCACTGCACTGAAATTTCCGGTTAACTAACATTTTCAGTGCTTTATCACAATGAGGTAAAAGTTAGGATTATTTACTAATCACATTACTACTGAGGGCCTAGTACGTGTTTTGGTGTGCTGGGCGTCAGACTTTTCACACTCACACTATACACTGAAAACTCGTAACAGGCCCTCTATGGTATGAAAGATAAAAAGGTATTTTTCTATCCTTCAAACTTTCTGTAGTTTTTAGTTACAAACGTGTTAAGTTGTGAACTCACTTTTTAGTGTTCCTGTCCAGTTTTGGAAAAACGAAACACGCTCGTAAACAGACAGAAAAATGGAGGGTGCTCTAAAAGTTGTGTGTTTCATGAAATAAAACAACTAAGTACTATTTTCCTAAAATAAACAGTCAAAATCCACCAATATCAAGGAAACTACCGTTTCATCGTGTCTCCCGCCGCGGCTGGCACAAAGAGTTCAATTGACCGTGCCTGACCGTGCCCAGCAAAATGAACGTCAACGATAGCAATGACGCTACCACCGATACGACAACTACACGATATTATTAGAGAGCTTATCTTAAATTCCTCCTACATGGACGTAGCGTCGGTCAAACATCGAATAAACGCTGTAGTCGGCGGAACTTTTCTCGAACAACGGCGTATTAGACGCTTTCATACCGTATCGATGCTGACAACGATATTTGGTACACTCAGGTTTTGGAAAGATCTCCCTGCTGAGGTTTTCCCTAGTGACTACAGTATGGGACACTTCAAAAAGGCTGTTTTAAAATGCTTCAAGGGTCAACGCGCGTATAGAAATAGAAATAGAAATAGAAATAGAAATAGAAATAGAAATAGAAATAGAAATAGAAATAGAAGTAGAAGTAGAAGTAGAAGTAGAAGTAGAAGTAGAAGTAGAAGTAGAAGTAGAAGTAGAAGTAGAAGTAGAAGTAGAAGTAGAAGTAGAAGTAGAAGTAGAAGTAGAAGTAGAAGTAGAAGTAGAAGTAGAAGTAGAAGTAGAAGTAGAAGTAGAAGTAGAAGTAGAAGTAGAAGTAGAAGTAGAAGTAGAAGTAGAAGTAGAAGTAGAAGTAGAAGTAGAAGTAGAAGTAGAAGTAGAAGTAGAAGTAGAAGTAGAAGTAGAAGTAGAAGTAGAAGTAGAAGTAGAAGTAGAAGTAGAAGTAGAAGTAGAAGTAGAAGTAGAAGTAGAAGTAGAAGTAGAAGTAGAAGTAGAAGTAGAAGTAGAAGTAGAAGTAGAAGTAGAAGTAGAAGTAGAAGTAGAAGTAGAAGTAGAAGTAGAAGTAGAAGTAGAAATAGAAATAGAAATAGAAATAGAAATTATTTATTTTACGCAAAAACATATCACGTTGCACCACTGGTGTTGCAGGCGTCCATAGGCTACGGTAAACGCTTCCCCTATGGCAGGCCGTATGCTTCTTTGTCTACTTTGTTGTATAAAAAAACAGAAATCCCCACCAAGAAATCTCCACCAGTGGGGATTTAAGTTTTTTTCCCCAGAAATCCCCACTGCTGCGACGTAGCATGTTTACAACGTAGCAGTGTGGATTTCTGGATTTTTTCCCAGAAATCCCCACTAAGTATGTGGTCTCTATTAAAAGCGTTTCTTTATAGCCACTAATATGTCGGTATCGTGAAGATGTCGGTCGGTGTGCAAACGCATGTGGGGCATAGAGTTTCACGGAAGCCATTCTCTTTATTAAAATAACAATGTTACTTGCTATGAGTCGCTTTCCTGGTCGCTGGACTGAGGATAATCGGTTGATAAAAATTATGCTTCGTCGCATTGATAGAAATTGGTGTTTTTGTTTGGATAAAAATACAATGATGATGAATTGCCTGAATTGCCGCTTCAAATGTACTGTTAAAAAATAAATGTACTCAAATGTAATGTAATGTTCTGTGTCTGGGTATTACTACATATGTATTATAATTATAAGTAAATATTTACAAAAAATATATGACACTTTAGTATGTATAATATCAGACATTTAGTTCCCATAGTACAAGCTTTGCTTAGTTTGGGACTAGAAGGCGTTGTGTTAAATGTCCGTGAATATTTATATTTTATATTTATTTATTTAAATAAGCTGTGTTTGTGCGTTCATTCCCGTACGACCCACGGGTTCGTCCCTCTCGTGGGATAAATGAGAATGCAAAAAAAGTATTATTTTATTCGCGTTCATCCCACAGAGCATATTGGTAGCAGGAAGCTAATAGGTGCTCATCGTGAGCTGAGTAGTACTAAAAGCAGAACTTCTAAGCCGGCGTTAGAGCACCATCGTCAAACCTTCCCGGTCTTACCACTTTATCAGATTTATCTTGGATTTTCGAGGGTTTAGACCCGGCCTAGCTAGGCTCGGCCTAAAGTTAGGCTCGCGTTAAAACTGAGACGTGATTATGTAAGACCTTCCACGAAGAAAAACCCGTTCTTTTGTGACATTAGTCATTCATTCACTAAAAACTGATCAGTAAATGAAGTCAAAAAAGAATTTAGCGGCAAAACAAGGAGTAAGTAGGTAATTACGGTTAATAATTTTATCAATGTAAATGTCAATGTCGAATATATTTTCGAAAAAAACAGTACGTAGTAAATATTAAAGATTCGGTTTAAACAGTACGTAGTAAATATTAAAGATTCGGTTTTTGGAACACGTTGAAGACATAGATATAGTGTTATGGAAACATATACGCCGAGGGTTTAAACCAGCCCCTCGATAACTGGCTTACTGTATAGAAACGACCACCCATCAAATATTATAAAATAATTGAGAAAAAACAGTCACCAAATTTATTTTCATGACAAATGTGAAGTTAGACCCGAGTTAAACGGGGTGGGGTCGGTTTAGCGAAAGTCTATAGCTACCTCGGTGAAGGTGCTAAATATGTAACGTAATATGAAAAAACCTAGTTTAGTCCAAAACACGAGTTAGAGACGCGGTTTTTTGTTAGATCCAAGATAAATCTGGAAACATAATGACACGGTCCAAGTTGATAAAACTTATCATATCAAACCGAGTTTTAATGTGTGTACTTACAGTTGAAAAACGAAGAGTTCACTAAAGGGTCTGGAGCAAATTGGATGGAGCCAGGCCCCACATTTTTTTTAAACTTGCAATGATGAAACATTATTTGTTACAATACACTTACAAAGCAGTTTAAAAAAATGTAACAATGTAAAGCAGCGGGAATCATTAGTTGTTAGACATTTTACTTAGAAAAATGCATCTTTTTCAATGCTGTTTATCGAATTTACAGGTGTTTACGTCATAGTGCATTATGGTATGAGTGCGGTAAGTTGAAAACTACAGCCGAGGCGATATTGCCAGCTACAAGAAAGCAGAGGCTGTAATTTTCAAAGCGCACGTATGTCATACGACGTTTTATAACACATTTGCGAGGAAATAAATAAAACTCGGACTTTCTTCAAAGAATAAATTTATTCACTTGTTGAAGCAGTTTGAAAAATTTGAAAAATTTGTAAAAGAATTAAATGCTTATTTTTTATCGTAGAGCGCGGCGCGCGCACCCCGCCTGCGCCGGGCGTTTTAGTGGGAGCATCTTGATAAACGGTGCGTTTTACATTACCATAACGCACGAGTGCGTAATGACATACATCACAATACTGAAATTGGTGAAATAAGAGACCTTACGAGCAAATGTGTTATAAAAATAATTACTTTATTTTGCGTTTTCGTGACTGCTAATGCATAGATTATGAACCAAGAAAAGTTATAAACACCAAAATTAATCTAAAAAATAACTAAATGTATGCAAATTGGGACCTGAAATGCCCCAACTTCTTTATACCAGAAAATATTCTGACTGCAAATGCACATAAAAAACAGGTTGGCAGTCTCGTGATTGAATTTCAAAGTAACAGTTTCACTTGTCGGAAACCACACTTCACTTTATCCATAGACAGCCTTACTTATAAACACTGAACCGTCCAAACACCCGTGTTTAAATTAGCTCTGTTTGTACCCGACAGTAAGAGATAGCAATAGCTAAACCCGGTTTTCACATTTAAGCAACGTTCATAAATAAGGCTGAAAATGATTAATGGGTTACTGTCGAATGCAGATCAGTCCCCAATTACGGATGTGAATGGGAATTGACTATTCTAAAAATGGCCTACTGTGGCTGAAACTATTTCGACCTATTTTGGCTTTCAGGATGCCTATATACGTAGTCATAATTAAAGTAAAAGTCTTTTATTAATAAAAAAAAAACTGCCTTATCCTGAACAACCACCGTTTTACATCTGCCTGCACTACCTCAAAGGACATTTCCTCAGTGGACCCGTTCTTTATAGCTGTCTTCAGAAAATATATATATTGCACACATTCTTGAGGTAGATTATACAGGCTCAAATTATATTAGTGTTCAATATTTGCACCTACATTAGGGCATAAAAATAGTTTATGATTTAATTCACTAGTGGGCCAGATGGGAAAAAAATCCCAACAAGCCTGCTATGCAAATGAGTGGGCAGATTTTTATTACCAACTGTGTGTGACCCCCAGATACCTCTATTTCTCGATGATCAACTAGAAGTGGTTAGAAACAGGGGGGCAATCGTTATCTCATAAAAACCCAACGGATTTAAGCCTGGTAGGTTTTCTGAACTGTTTTCATACTAAATCATAGATACTCTGTGGCTAAATAGTGACATTAGCACGTTTCAGCGCGTTTTTTTGCTGTCAAAAGCTTCTGTTTTCGTATACCTGTAGCCACATCGCTTGACTTTACGCTGAGCAGCGAAAACAGTTCAGAGCTTACGACACGGGGGCAGAAGTCCACTGTTAATGTGTTCCAGTGGTTCCGTAATACCACCGGTTGTCTCATTACCGGCTGTCCGTCCGGACGGCAGGTGGGAGTGTATTTGAAATGTGTTGCGGACACGCGGATACACTACTCTTACCTTGGTATTGTTGGTATACATACTATCTATTCTGGGCTTAATCCAGAAATCCTCACTGAGAAAAGCCTACAAGTGGGGATTTCAGTTTTTTTCCAAGAAATACCCCATTGCATTGTCTACGTCGTAGAAAGCTACAGTGCAGCAGTGGGGATTTCTGGATTTTATGTTCCACAAATTCCTACTAAATATTTTAGCTTTATTAACTAATTTATTTATCCATTTAACCAGGCTAAGTTTATTATATACTTCTTTTTCATTTAGTTCTTCTCATACAAAATAACTCTTATAGGTAGGTACCTATAATATTATCTTCCTACATGAATATTTATTTATGTATGATGTAGTCTACCTGGATGATGTAGGAGCACACTGGATTCGATTAGTGCAGGATCGGAAAGAATGGCGTGACAAAGAGGAGGTTCAACATTGGGTAAGCATAGGCTGATTAGATAGATAGATAGATAGTAGTCTACCTCGATTTTTTTAACAAGAGAGTGTGAAGCGACCAACATTTCACTTGCGAAACGATTTTAAAATAGTATTGCATCTTTTCTATCCACCTTAGGTCAATGTGGTAGTCAATAGGGCCACCATGCACACAAAAAACTTATACAGAATAACCACAAAAAAATACATGACATAAATAATGTTGTATCTGTCTCTACCATTACATAAAAGTTTGTGTTCTCTCTGAATTTCAAACAAAGTAGGTAACCAGTTATAAATAATAATTAATTCTGCCACAAAGTTCCTTCGTCTGACAGATACCCAATTATAATGGAATTACCATTTGTTCCCGATGACGCGGAATGTCCCTTGTTTATTGGCTTGCAATACTTTTATCCGTATTTCAAAAACACTTACGCCCAGATCCGGATCGCTGATCAACTATCACCTCTGCTACTACTAACTACTGCTGCTCGTCTGTCAGCTCAACTATGACAAAAAAAAACCTGTGCGTGCAGTCCCTACACGCGGAAGAAGTTATACTTCGAGTGCCACGCATTCACTCTCGCTCTGTGTTTAATGTGAAATTAATTTAGTATTTATTTTTATGTATTTAACCAATATGCAGTACTAAATTTTCACTACAAAATAAAAAGTAAAAAGTTGCATGAACATTGCCATCTATTATATTTTGATTGTAGCGTATTAGTCTCTTTCTATTCGCCCCGCTGTCAGTTAGAAGTAATCTTCAAAAACACGGGCGGTCAAATGCTGCATTGCTGAACACTGCCATCTATATTTGATTGTAGCATTTGTAGCGTATTAGCCTATGTCTCTTTCTATTCGGGGGGAATAGAAAGAGACAGAGACTATGTCATCCCGTAACGCAACGTTGTTGGAAGTCGCATTAGAAGTATAACTTCAAAACGAATCTAATGTCAAATCTATTTTGAAATCATGAAATCATCAAAATGGATTGCACAGAAGTTTTTTTCATAATTTTGCTTGGATCCAAATTCTCCACTGGACATTACTTCTCACCACCGGTCATTCCATCGTGCTAAGGTCCAACAAAACGTGACATTGGTGAAATTGCCGGCAGCACTGCAAAGGCCACAGACAAGAATTGAATTGAATTGGGAAGTAAGTATGTCAAGAAAATTGCGTGCCAAATCACCATTACAGTGAATTAATTCAAACATAGAAAAATGATTAAATTGCTTAAAATATGGTTGTTTCACTCGCAATTCAGATTTTTTAATTAAATTATTTCAGAATATCCGTTCTAAATTAAATGCTTTGTGTTTCGTAAATATTCATGAAAGGACCCAAATGGTTATGTCAATGATCTATTTAAAAGGCTCGTTCAATGACTTATTTCTATAAATTATTGACCTTGTTAACGTTGCTGGCAACTGACAGAGAGGTAAAAAATGTGAATTCGGTTCTCGAAGTGTTTGGTTGCAAAATAATACATAATACAATTATTTTATTTGACTATAAATAAATAAATAATTAAATAAATATTCATGGACACTTAACACAACGCCTTCTAGTCCCAAACTAAGCAAAGCTTGTACGATGGAAACTAGATGGCTGATAGAATACATACATACATTTTTTTTTGTAAACACATAAAATACATAAAAACACCCAGACATAGTACAAATATCTATGTTTACAACACACAAATGTTCGTTCTCGGTGGGGATCGAACCCACGACCCACAGCACGGAAGGCAGAGTTATTTCCAACTGAACAATGACGCCTGTCAAATAATAAATAAACTATTTATCAAACGCAATTTCTTCCACTAAGCTATCATTCAATGTTTTTATAGATGCCCCAAAATATCTTCTGTTGACGTACAAGGAAGTAAACAAGTAACACATCGATTTCCTCTAAAAATAAGCTATTTTTGTTTACTTATTTATGGCAAAATATCAATCAATATTAGTGAATGTAGCATGAATCTTTTTTTTGGCCATAGATATAAAATGAGAAAAACATGAACATAAATATATTACACTGTAGAGTCTGTACTATAGTAGGTGCTAAATAACACCGCAATACAGATCATTCGTCTACCTTCACCACGATGTCGCAAAATTCAATTTTTGAATGGCTAATTCTGTCGCTTTTCATACCAACCTGTCGCTAAGACGGTAATCGCTGTAATCTCGTAGTACTGTTTGTTTACCATACATAAATTGAATTTTGCGACATCGTGGTGAAGGTGGGTGAATGACCTGTATTGCGGTGTTATTTGGCACCTACTATAGTGAATGTAGCATGAATCTTTTTTTTGGCCATAGATATAAAATTAGAAAAACCTGAACATTATAAACATTACACTGTCGAGTCTGTACTAGCAGATTATATTATTTTTCAGTCTGATTTAATATTCCCCTTTCTACAAGAGCACTATTTATTTATTTATTTATAAGCGATCACACATCAAAATGATACACGCGCTGAACATTGCCTAAAAAATGACCAAGCGATTGCTTAAATAGAATCAACATAAACCAAATATTTGGCCTTCAAAGGCCTTTATTGGAATTCGTTTAGTTTTTCGTGGTTTTACGGCTATCTCTGATTTATTTGATCACTTTCATATTTTTATTTTACGATGTAAAATGAAACGGGCAATGGCGCGGGAACCTCTTTATTGTTGTTCGGCAAAACGTATCAAATAAAAAGAACAGGGGCATTATTCTGTATGACTTAGGAGATTCCTTGCCGTAACCGTATGACGTCACCGTAAGGAATGACATTTATGGCATAGGAAATACGGCATAGGCATAGGGCGATTTCACGCCGCTCCGCTGTCTTGTCGTGCTGCATAACGCGCTTGAATTGGTCATTGAATAAGGCCCCTGGCGTCCCAAATCACAATAACTGCTGATAAGTGCCAGCCATTTTCTAATAGTCAATCACTCTAACTTTTAACAAAAAAATAATTAAGTACATAAAAGTGGAGATCCGCTAAATCAAAGTTTTCAAAATTGATATTTCTATGTTCAAATCCTCAAGTGGCACTTTCAGGGTTTCATTCAAAAGGTTACACTGAGCATAATATTATTATCATTTTGCTTTGTAGTTTGCAATAACATTTTCGTAGCACATCTACGAAAGGTCTACGATATCAGCTACGTAGCCACGAAACTTGCTACGATTTGAAAGGAATAGTATTTTTTACAAGACGTGTGTTTACATTTGTCCTTGTGTGTATTATTACTAGTATAGTATTATATAATCTGTGGTATTATCAAGGCCGTTGACCGTATCGCTGCGCTCATGTCTTAGATTGCTTAGAGAACCTTCGCGACGTTCTCCGTGGTCACTATTTCGATTGGTGACCGTTAGTGACATAGATATGTACGTACTGTCGGTATCGGCAGTCGTCAAGCTACGATGGAGGCCTTAAGGTGGCCTAAAAACTGTTTCACCAGAGTTGACCACTAAGAGAGTCATAGTTGTATTTTGATACAGTCATTTTTTATTAGAAACATACAGGGTGGTCTACATAGATACGTACAAAGAAAAAAACGAAATTCGCCACACCCTCGGGCGTATGGAGTTCCATGGCTCAAGCACCCACGGGTGTGGGGAATTTAGTATTTTTAACCAACTTCAAAAAAGGAGGAGGTCCTCAGTCCGGTTGTATTTTTTTTATGTTTGTTACCTCAGAACTCAGTCATTTATGAAACGAATTGAAAAATTTTTTTTTTATCTGAAAGGGTATACTTCCAGATTGGGCCCTTTTTTTTTAATTAATGTTTCTTTTCAGAACTCCGTTATTTATGAACCGATTTGAAAAATTCGTTTTTTATCTGAAAGGGTATGCTTCCAGGTTGGTCCCGAACTGCCATCATCATCATCATTTGATGATAAAGGCGTATCAAATTGAAGTCGGTTTTTCCAGTTTTTTTAACTTATAAATTATTTGATTATTCTTTGGACGTGTCTATGTGGATCCTCTATATATTCATTATTACTATAGATATACCGAAGGATCCATGTTTAAATTAACATTACAACGATCACATTTCATACAAAACCAATTCTGTAACTCAGCAGTGAGAGCAATTAAACTGTACTCAAAGCGAAGACAGGTGGCATTACCAGCGAAGTTCTAATTCGAGTTCTACAACTTTAGTTCACAAAATAAATTGTTGAAATGATATTATTAATTCAGTAATATATAGCTATAATGACGTCATTATATATAGATAGTGTTTTGCTTTCGGAAAAAGTTATCCTAATTTTAGAAAGGCGCAATTTGAACAAACTCTGGTTAACAAGACAATAACTAATTGGGCATCAAAGTTAACAAGAATGTTAATCTTCATCTTCAAACATTTTTCTTCTCTCCAGACAAATTTGCCAGTGCCAAGTGAAATATTTGCAATATTAGGTATCAGTCAAGTCAAGATTTCTATAGAGTGCAGCTTGTGTTTATATAGCAAAAAAGTATATAACAATTCATATATGTATTTGCCTTTATTATAGAAGGCTTCGCCTATTTAGTATTCCTATTATGATCACAAGACTGACAAGACACAAGAGATCGCTTATAGCGATAAGACCGCCCATTGTACCTCATACTTAAAACTTATTTCTCTTTATTTATTTATTACACAGTTGCTTAAATAAAACTTTTATTGTTTTTTCTTTTTTCTTGGTGTGCAATCCTACTAATATTATAAATGTGAATGTAAGTTTGTTTATTACGCTTTCACGCGAAAACTACTTAACCGGCTCATCATGAAACTTTGTACACATATTTTTGGAGGTATTAGAAGTAACATTGGATACTTTTTATCCCAGAAAATTGCACAATACACCCCAACGCAGGACGTCAGTGCAGATCTTATTCCCCCACGACGAATTAGAATTAGATCCCGGAAAATCAACGGGATCCAACGGGACGCGAACGAAGTCGCGGGCGGAAGCTAGTAAAGAATATATTTATCTATCTGTCTATTTAAGACACACATTCTTCTAAAATTCTCTGAATAGTTCCGTAATAAAAATGATGTCTCTTATGAAACTATGAGGCTGAGGGCAACCCTCCCCATTCCTGTCAATAATAAAGGCACTCATTCTTTTGTCACAAAATATATTACTTCCTGTACCATGCCTTTAACAATCAGCTTACGGTTCATTGACCTGTCTTCGGCTTAAATATCTACTTCATCTTCAGCGATAAAAATAAGCGTGCGATGAGCTTTCCATAAACGGTTTTTTTGATAAATCAATGAAGTAATGGCTTACTTCGCGCGTTGGTTGAAACTTTATTAAATTCAGCTGAATTTAATAAATAAATAGGTGTAGATTAAATATTTTTTTTAAGGTCTGCATTTTCATTTATTTATTTTGTTTTATGAAGACTATCGGTAAAGTTACATCGATTTTAACACTTATTTAAATTACTAAGATACCATTTATAAGTCTCTACAACTAGTTATAAACCCTGCCTATAATCATGCATTGTCTCACTGAGCATAATTATTTACTTTTAGGTGTTTTTTTGTTTTTGGATGTTTTGATATATTTTTTATTAACCTTTGTTAATTATTTTTATATTAAATTATTATTAACTAGGTGCCGCCCGCGTCTTCGTTCGCTTCCCGTTAGGTCCCGTTCATTTTTGGCGATAAAAAGTAGCCCATGTGTTAATCCAGGTCACGTACAATATATATTCCAAGTTTCATCCAAATCGGATCAGTAGTTTTTGCTTGAAAGAGTAACAAACATCCCCACAAACTTTCGTGTTTATAATATTAATAGGAAATAGGATTAATTAATTAATTAATTAATTAATTAAGTATTATTAATTATTAAATCTACTGCTGGGAAAAAGTCTCGCCCATATCCCTCCAGTTCTTACGATCACCGGCTGCCTCCCACCAGGTTCTGTGGAATGTGTCGAGGTCGTTACGCCAAAGCATCTTAGGTCTGCATTGTTATGTAATAAATATTTTTTACAAAGCTTAGTTAAAGTTAAGATTCTATCCAATCGTGTATATCTACTTACCTATCGTCAAATCAGTTTTTAAATATCAAACTGTATATTTTCGGCGTGAAAACTTGAAGTACCCTCCAAATATCCGCAGAATAGTTTCACCTCAGTTTGTATTTCGACAGCCGACAGTAGCAGCGGCTACAATTTTCCAGACACTTCACAGAATAGCCTGCGTCTTGTTATTTCTCAACTCTGGCCGTAGACTTAAGAATAATACCAGAATTGGCACAAAATATTACTTCACAGAGCCCCGAGTCTGTGCATTTCTTTTGACTTTCGACTCGAGCGTGATGTAGCAATCATTTTAGTTAGCTCAGCTTTAGAAGACCAATATGAATGAATATACTTCTTAGTGTAATAAGTTCACGCACGACAATAATAATAATTCCATACTAGAGGTACTATTTAGCGGTAAAATTGACTTCAGCTCCGAGTCTGTGGATTTGTTTTGATTTTCGACTCGAGTATAGCACAAGCAAAAGCATTCGCAAAGCGAGACATTTTGTTGGGAATTGCACAATTCCCAAATCTCCCGGTAGAGCGCTTATCCAGTTTTCATACAAAATATTTCGCTTTGCGAATGCATTTGCGTGTGCTATACTCGAGTCGAAAATCAAAAGAAATCCACAGACTCGAAGCTCAGGTCAATTTTACCGCCAAATAAATAAATAAATATTCACGGACCCTTAACACATCGCCTTCTAGTCCCAAACTAAGCAAAGCTTGTACGATGGAAACTAGATGGCTGATAGAATACATACATACATTTTTTTTTGTAAATACATACTTATAATACATAGTAACACCCAGACACAGAACGAACATCTATGTTTGCCACACAAAAACGTTTGTTCTCGGTGGGGATCGAACCCACGACCCACAGCACGGAAGGCAGAGCTACTACCGACTGAGCCATGACGCCTGTCTAGTATGGAATTATTATTATTGTCGTGCGTGAACTTATTACACTAAGAGGTATATTCATTTATATTGGTCTTCTAAAGCTGAGCTAACTAAAATGATTGCTAAATTTGTTGTCATCCCTTTTCGCTGTAATGCAAGTGACAATGATAGAGTATTTTTTAAAGCCGCACTAAAATGACAGTTGAATATGAAAGGGTAGCAGGTTCCCGTTTCTTCGCTAATATATTTCAGCACGCCTTGTTGTGAGTTACACATTGGTATAAGCATCACAAATAACAGTGTTTCTACCGAATACAAGTCAAAACATAATTTCGTCGTTTTCTGTATTATCTCTAACGCTAGCAAATTGTCGTCTTAGGCGCACAACCATCTGACTACATTTACTGCTATGCATATACGGCGGCGTATACTGCTATGGGAATTCTACGACAGATTAAATTTAGAGGTCTATTCTATAGTACAGTATTTATTCCGTAGCTCCGGGCGAGTATGTCTGACTAATGTCGGGGCCAAACTTGCGACCGCCGCAGTCCGTCACAAATCTCTACCTATTTATATCTGTTTCTTAGTTTTACTCTTCAAATAAACAGTTGGAGCCTTGAAGATAATGTTTGGAGAGGTTTTAGAAATGAGATAAAGGGCAAGGGACACTATTTACTAAGGACACTGAGTATAAATTGCAATGACAAAATGTGTAGGTATTATTTTATGCTGTATCAATAAAACATTACAATTTTTTTATCATTTTATAGATATGTAATAAATAGCCTTCTCTAGTATGCAAGGTACACAAAGACCCGACCCATCGAACAACTTTTCCTATGGAAACATAGTGAAAACACGAAAAAAAATCTTTCTTTATTCTTTATTGTACACAAAAGTAGTTACATAAAAGGGAACTTAAAGATAGGTCATGTACAAAGGTGAGCTTAACCCTAAAAAGAGTTCTCTAAATCTTTATAATTTATTTACACCCGGTGCCTACTTTAGATTTCTTCTAGTCTAAAACCATTAAAAATATCCAAAACATACTGTTATGAATCAGCAAATACTATGAAAAAATTATTTCAGTCACTTTGCCAAAAGAAAAAGAGGTAAGCGACCCACGCAATTTGCAACCTTTTACAACCCTCAGCACAAAACCCAAAACAACCAACTAAAATGTCAACTCACTCAAATAAAATAAAACTTAGCATATCAAATAATAAAATCACAGGATTTAGCTGTTTTAGCTAAATCCAGTAAGCAGATAAAGAAAGACTAATAAAAATCAGTATTCCTTCTATACGGGTGTTTACCGAAGGGTGTTTATTTGGGTCTTCCCCAGTTGTGATTTCCCGACCTTCTTTCCCAGGGTCGTTGGTCCTTCGTGAAAAATAAAATAGGTAAAAATGAACAGGACTGTGATCTCTAAGCACGGTAAATAGATAATATTTTAGTATAAGTAGATACAAGTTACTTTACTAGATTTAAAATCCCTTGGGAATTTTTAGGAGTCAAAGAGATGTTCAACATTTGATAGCTAAATTACTATGTGCCGGTACATAGCTTCCTACATTTTGCAGGTACCGATTTCACACATGATCGCTGTCACTACTGTTAGAAATTGAGATCTCGTGTGATAAAAAAGCTGCCTACTTATTATTTTTATTAATCTTTCCAATACAATCACTTTTACCTTCAAAACTATTCTTCCTTGTTATGTTGCCTCTTTTGCAAAACACCAATAAATGTGTCAAATAAACAAATATCTGTAGATAATTTTAAGATTTTGTTTTGTTTAAGAATTCGTTGGAGTAAACGATCTTTAACAGTAAAAATATGGTAGGCCAGTATCTACATTATTTATTAAGGTTAAATATTATTATGATTAAGTGTATCTGACGCTCTACTCCACAGTTAGGGGCTTAATTCATTGTCATTGGCTTAATTACAATCCCCTCTCAACTTCTCATCCAACGTTCTTCAACTGTCAAAAGTTAATCGCCGTTCAAGATAGTGTTTTGTTTAGCTAGTGACAATCAGTGACAGGAAGAAATGATTAACGTCGAATAATAATACTTTTGCGATGTTAGGTACACCTAATCCGCAAGGTAAAGTTTACATCCACTTTACTGTATGTTTTTGTGACATTCGCGCATATACTTACAATAATTATCACAGATTGCATTCTCAAATACGCAACAAATAGTATGAATTATGATCGTTACTGTCTAATAGCTGATTTACACTTCGTTAAGTGCAAGTGCAAAGTGCTAAGCGGTTAGTTAACGTGTTTTTTGGTGTCAAGTTTTAAGTGTATTCAGAACGTTCACACAGTGTTTAGTTGATACCGCTATTTACTACTTCAGATTGATTCATTCACGTTGCCGAGCAATTATTGCTCGAAAAAATTCCCGTATACGTATATGCGCACCAAGTTTGGGCGACGCTCCGAGTGCGGGGTGAGCGGGGGAAGCTACTAAACAGTATAAATAGACACGGCTTCTAATCACTTTACTTCGCACTTGCACTTGTGACCTGCACTCATCACTTAACAGGTATGCGTTTACACGCTGATTTTACTTATCGCTTAACACTTGCACTTGTCACTCGCGCTAGATACTTAACAAAGTGTAAACCAGGCATAAGACCCATATGCTGATTTACTGCTCAAGCAGTGCTGAGATTTTTTATTTGTTTTTTTTTGGCTTAAATCTATGCTTGAGTAACAATTTTTGTATTGGCATACATGCCTCAGATTACCAATATTCTGAGCTTATTGTATGACTTCGATATCGTTCTGATGCGCCACAACTACATATATACATCGACACATCAATGTGAATCTGACTCGTCTATGTCATCTTTAATAGACATAATAATAGGCATTTACATCGATTGAAGATGATTTATACAGCGTCAGGAGACAAACCTATACCTACACTATCTAGACATATGAATTTCCTATTTGTCAGTGTATGTTTCCACTCCAAACATTAGATATTTCTCTAGTCAGTCTACTGCTATGTTTATCGTGTCGCCGTTATAAAACAAGAATCGACAGTCCAGACGAAAGCTATAAATTTTATTGCAATCATAACTGTAGTAAGTACATACTATTCTGTGGATATTACACCCCAAGGAGTTATCTATCATGCGCATTTATTTTATTGACTACAGTTTTATGGTTTTCTAGATTTTGGGATGCTTTGTTTGTTTTGGGTTAGTGTATTTGAGAACTAGCTTATACCCGCGACTACGTACGCGTGCGAAACTTTCCACCAAAATAGCTGTCAACCAGCATACGATGAACCTCGCGCCAAAAGCGGCTTTTGGTTTAGAGAGGTCAAGCTGTATCTAAGAATTCACGTCGTTCATTTCAATAAAATAAAGCCTATGTTTCAATCCAGAAAAGGGCTTCTGAATGGTATAAGTTTCATTGAAATTGGTCCTGTAGTTTAGGCGTGATCCTCGAACAAACAAACAGACAAACAGATAAACAGACAAACTCTATTTTCAAAATCCGAATCGTTTATTTTGTAAATCTGCATATTTAGTTTATCCATATCTTTAATTTTAGTTTTTGGCTTTTTTACGGTTTTATAGTAGTATAGATAGATAGATAGATATCTTTAAAATTGTTAGAAATATTCGTATACCAAGTTTATGAATGTTTTCAGTACTTTTTTATTCGGAGAAACCACTCTAAATAAAGATGATTGAGAGGTATAATATTGTCGAGACCTGATTTTCTCAGTGGATTACAACTTTTTTTTAAGTATGGACATGGACACGGTCTTAACGTGTAACGTTTCTAGTAATGTAATATTTACTCCAAAAGGCACAAGTGTGTGTCATCGGTGAATAACAATAATATGACGATATTTTCATTATATTTAAAAAAAACTACCTAGGTATTCAATTGTAGCTTCCGAGTATAAAAGTTCAATATTGAGCTGTTTCATTAAAATAAATACAAAAAACTTAAAAATTTTACACGAAATATGGAACGGCTTATACAAACAAATGATGGGTTTTTAAAAAGAAATGCTGCGGTCCGATTAACTTCAATTAAAATTATCACACGCGAGTTGATTGAAGTCGCATGGGAACCATGATCCGGTCTATTACATAAAACAAGCAGAGACAACAGCGATAACAATGCAATAGCGATAATTAGCTAGAGTCTAACCACGATTTCCGCAATGGTATAAGTGGGCAATCCTAAAAAGATTTATGTATCTTAAGACGGGGTTATTTGAAACTTTTAGGTTTTTTAACAACTGTATCTCTACTGAAGTGCAAAAGTAGCACGAAAAAAAAATATTTTATTAAAATTGAACATATATCCTAGAGCTTTGTAAAGATAGAAACGTGAATAATCATAGTTTTCTCGATAAAAAAAAATCGTAAAGATGACACTTAATCGATATTTCAAACGGTTCATGCTACGATGTTTCTTCTTGAAGTCATGTCAAAGCTATATCAAACGATAGGGCTTATTATTTACTAAAGAACTGTAAAAAAAAATATTATAATTTAGTTATTATTCATCTCTGTGAAAGAAAACTATCAAAATCTATACGTTCAGGCGCTCGCGCCTTGCTCGCTCGCTCGCGCCCAGTGCCCGTCTAGACGTCTTCGTCCTAAACTTCTTGGATAACCTCGCCTTAACATCTTGCTAGCTACCGTGCTAGAGTTTTGGAGATTTTAACTATCTGAACGTTAGCTGAAAGTAAATACTGCGAATGGTAGTTACATAAGTTACTTCACACCGTCCAAAAAGATTGGCTAGAATTACACATAAGATTATTATTTTTCTTCAAAAAAAGGAGGTTCTCAATTCGTCGGAATATTTTTTTATGTATGTTCACCGATTGCTACGTCATTTATAAACCGATTGGAAAAATTCTTTTTTTGTCTGAAAGGGTATGCTTCCAAATTGGTCCCATAAACTTTTTATCAAAATCTATTCGGTAGTTTTGCAATTAAATAAGAATAACTGGAAAAAACAAGTAATACACGTACACGATATTGCGTAATTTGCTTTCCTGTGATGTTTCTGTCTAACTTACGATCAATAGAACAGTCGCAATGAACTGTTGTCATCTTGATGATGAAGGCGTATCAAATTGAAATCGGTTTACCAGTTTTTTTAAACTTATAAATTATACTAATTATAAATTCCATGTTTTAAGTTCGGGGGGCAATCGTTGTCTCATAAAAACCTCCCAGGTTTTTTGAACTGTTTTCATACTAAATCATAGGTGACTAAATAGTGACATTAGCGCGTTTCAGCGCGTTTTTAGCCACGTCGTCGCTTGACATTATTCTGGGCAGTGAAAGCAGTGCAGAGCTTGATAAGAGGGCTGCAGACTGAACGTCATTAGACTCTATCCCCCAAATTATGTTTCCAGATTTATCTTGGATCTAACAAAAACCGCGTGTGTTTTGGACTTAACCCCTGTCAATAAGTTGTCAGATTTATATGTTAGAGTCCTTTTCATGAAAAAAGTCCCGCGGAAATTTCCGGAACTAAATTTTAAAACTAAATTTTAAATTAGTTGTCAAGTGCTGTTAATGTGTTCGGATGCTAATGCGTTTTTATTTGGTTTCTGTGATCAAAGTCTTGTTTTCAATGCCTAAAGCTGTTATAAGTGCTGCCCGAGAAATAATACTTAAGGTCGACTACAGCGACGCGTCTGCGGGACTTCTTTCATGGAAAGGACTCTACAATAAATCTGACAACTTTTTGACAGTGGTTAAGTCCAAAACACACGTGGTTTTTGGCGGTTTTTGTTAGATCCAAGATAAATCTGATAACGTGGTAAGGCCGTATCAGTTGCGACTTGCGTCATGTTTCAGATTAGTGTTTTATAGCTTTTGTTCGTTTATCGCAACATTTTACATAAGCATTTACTAGTAAAATAAGATTTTTCAATGTTCGTAGCTATTGCGTACATCCGCTGTCAAGCTTAACCCCTCGGTTTACCCCATTCCATGACAATGCCCTGATATATGTATTTTAAAGCCTTGCTGAGTAACGACCTACCGGTTAACAAATACTCATGTACTTTTTAATAAAAATATTTTCGTCTCATTGTTTCAGCTTTGGTTCATTATGTATCACTCGTACGGACCGTGTTCGGAGTCGAATGGAGTTCTATGCAAGATTAATGACGAGTGACGTAATACTGCAAAGTATATCATAATGTTTATTGAAGAGAAGACTTCTTTAGCACCGTTGTGATTTGAAAGTCAATGAAACGGAAATGACATAATGACATAGCATGACATGAATGAAGCATAATGACATAGCCGTAATTTCAACCATCGCAGGAGAGGTACTGTTGGCTGAAAAGTGATAACGTTGGATTGCGGTCAGACCGACAACGGGGGCAAGTTCAAATGCAAGGCGACATGCAACTTTTTAATTTTTATTTTGAAGTGAAAACTTCTAAAACTAAATACGTACTGCATATTGGATAAGTACATAAAAATAAATACTACGCACTGGTTTTTTTGAAGGTTTCACTTCTACTACGTGCGAATTTCATACATGTTTTTTTTATTATTATGAGATCTGTGAGATGTTGTTGTGTCTACAAAAAGCAAAAATTTTGTCTAAATCATCTTGTTCATTTTATTTCGTATGACGTTTAGTCTAACAATTTCTAATTTTAGGGGGGCAATCGTTGTTTCATAAAAACCAGGTTTAAGTCTGCCAGGTTCTCTGAACTGTTTTCATACTAAATCATAATTATTGTGACTGAATTATAGTGACATTAGCGCGTTTCAGATCCCTCCTTGTTTTAGAGCATTTTTGCCGTCAAAAGCTTCTTGCTTTCGTATATCTGTAGCCACGTCACTTGACATTATGCTGGGCAGCGAAAGCAGTTCAGAGCTTGGGATATGGGGGCTGTACTTTTCACAAAAAACATACTCTTAGTACAAGTACTGCTTTAAAACTTGAAAAGATTTGAGTTCTCCTACTTCATTTTATCGCAGAGCATTTCTTTGTCTCAGTGAGCACAGCTGCCAGTACACTCTTAGCACTCCATGAGAGCGCTATACACAATCGAAGTAATTTAATTACCTACTAGTATTTGGAAACTCACACCGGGTAGCACACTGATATGACGCCTACACCTACTAATACTAAATTCATCACTTAACAATCGATACTTATGAAACTGTCTGTTATTTCATATAATAACTAAACAATTCAAAAGTTCTCTTATTTTTGGTAAGCAACAGAACTTTTATTTTTATTATTCTTCTTGGTGTTACTGTGAGTGTTATTGTTGAATTTCTGTGGATTTTTACCAATTATACTTGAGGTCGTAGCATAAAGTGTGAGCCTATGTGATTTCTTTGTTTGATGGAAATCGACGAATAAACAATTAAAATTTTTTGAGAATAATATTAATATACTGTTTTCTTCAAATTAATTTGCTATAAGGACCTCCGGATACTGAAAAGTATGTCAGAGCCCCGAGTATGTGCATATGTTTTGACTTTTGACTCAAATATAGCACACGCAAACGCATTTCCAAAACGAAACAATTTGTTGGGAATTGCACAATTCTCAAATCTCCCGGTAGAGGCGCTTTTCATACAAAATTTCTTGCTTTGCAAATGCGTTTGCGTGTGCTATATTCGAGTCAAAAGTCAAAACATATGCACAGACTCGGGGCTCTGTATTCGTGACCAAAGTTTGTCACTAGCTCTAACAAGCTAGAAAATAAAACCTTACCACTTATAAGTAGGTAGATATACAGAGGGCCTAGTACGAGCTTGGTATACACCAAGCCCGTACTCGCATGTCGAGCTTCTTGATGAATCCGCTCAGTGTCTCCATACAAATCAGCGCCCACTGGTGTGCGACGCCAGACGTGTCATACCCGCACTATACACTAAAAACTCGTACTAGGCGCTCAGGTATACACCTAGCACTTCGCAGCAATAAGTGGCAGCGTCGCAGACTTTCATTAGCAGTTAGCTCACCTATTTACTGTAAATAGCTCTTGCAAGATCGTTACAACTTGGGTGTCTTTAAGTGTACGAATCAACTTGCCAACTTCACGTCTCAACTATTTTCTAGAAGCAAAAGAAGAAACGTGGTTTGGAAACTTTTAAAAAATGACACTGATGGAGTAATAATCTCATTCCGGGTGATAAATTTCGTGGTTTTCGATGGTGACAGTGATGTGATTTTGATACTATCGAATAGTACCTATAGAACAATCTTTAAAGCATTTTTACTACGCTTACTAAAGCGCTCTTTCAAACTGAAAAAATGGTCACTAGCACTCCGGCCGCTTGTTTTGCAGCCTAGTGCGCATATAACCTTATACGATACAGCTATGAAAATAATCACTTGTACTCTTGTCACATTTATATTTGAGGAAACAGCAAAAACAAGACGCTGCCGCCGCGTTGGAATCCAATAAGCAAGACGACATTAAAATATTGAAAGGAGACGAAAACTTTTCTAATAAAAAAGGTCCCATTTGTTAAAATGAAAAACGATTTCGCTCGTTTTACGTCTCTGTCGCGCTGGATCGAGCTGTAGTGTCTAGGTAGTTAGCTTTTATAGTATAACTGCTTTTTATTAGCCATTAAGTACTTGTGTAATCTCCAGAAAGAGCTGGGCGGGGTAATCAGAGGAGTAAAACCCACTAATATTATAAATGTCAAAGTTTAGATGTTACAATTAGTTTCAATCACGCTGCAAATGTCTGGATGAAACTTGAAGTATATTATTATTATAGTTCGTAATTTGGATTAACACATAGTTTACTTAAAAAGTCGTGGTGCGTACGAAGTCGCGGGCGGAAGGAATAAAGCTTTTAATATGACTGTGATTTTCATACCATGATCACGGGACTTTGCAAATGTCGTAAAACAATTACTTAAGATAAGATAAGATATAAATAATAAATAAATAAAAGAAACCAAAACGTAGTTGATAGAATACCTAATTATAATAACAAAACTAATCATCGTGCTGCAAAATGGATCCTAACTCAGCATAATGCGGATTGAAAAAAACCCACGCTGGTCTTCCGTTAGGACCAATTTCGATGAGCGGACTATGAAACTATAAAACAAGAACAATAAATAAAAATGTGCAAAAAAAAAAAAGAATAGCTAAAAAAATCAGTCAAAACATACTTAAAACCTATAACTGTGACAGCTCTGTGTAGGTTCTAATAAAAACAATACAATACATTAAATCAAATAAACTGTGTACGCAACACTGAAAGATAGATAAGCTTAAACTAATTAAACTAACTAATAATGGTAAATATGTATGTTATTGGTAGTGAAACTTTGCTCATAACCATAATAGTTGCAAAAGTAATGATAATAGTTATTATCATTGGGTTAGCCATTTTATAACTTCCATGACATCCCAATAAAATACCAATCATATTTTTACTAGATTTCATGTAGAGAATTACCCCTAAATGTAATTTATATTCAGATACTCAGTGTTCATCAAGCAAAGCTGGTCGTGTCCTAAGTTGTACTTATTATGTTAATAAGCTGGGTTGGTGTTTGTACTGTCTAGGTAGGACTTTTCCTAGCTTTTCATGATTTACGAAATACCCATTTATACTTGTACCTATTTATTATTCAGTTATTTGAAGTTGTCATAAATCAGCTGTAAGCAAGCAAGCTCGTATGAGTTAGTGGCCAACTCTGGTGACGGAGTTTTTAGGCCGCCTTAAGGCCTCCGTCGTGGCTTAACGTGCCCTCCGAAGCACGGAAGCGCTCAGATGTAAATGCCACTAACGGCTGTGAAAATGATAGAAGCAATTTTGAAAATCAAACATTATCTAAACTATCTATGTGATCTATTATTCCCCGGTTGCTACGATTACCTAGTAGAATTAGAATTAGAGCACTATATTTATGACTATTACTTATCGAACTCCTATTATAAATAAATTATTATTTATTTATTCTATTTCATTTTAAAATCTTTATATGTTATAAAGCGAAATGTATTTTAATTATATTATAATTCAAATTTTATACCCTGTTTAGGTATAGAATTGGAGCTGAATTCACAATCTCTACACTTCTTACGACATAAACATAGTATAGATATAGATACATCACAAAGGATGTAGGTACATACTGTAAGAAACTAACAAGTCAGAGAGAGCCGATGATGTAGAAATCAAACCACGGTTGGCACTTTCACTCTAGTTTATTAATCCACTTTGCACGTACATTGTAGACCTAGTTATATTTCTTAGTCACTGCTATTTACTTGGAGTCTCAAGACGGAATGCGAACTCGACCAGCTATGGCCTACTCGCAGACTGCCAACCCCCCACTTTTATCTTTCAAAATGGCGGTTTGACGTGCGCACAGACAACAACGAGTCAATTACAATATTGTTTTGCTAAACTAATTATTTCATGATTTCACAAACTTTTATATTATTTTATAATTATTATTTAAAATTACACAATCAAAATAATATATGTAAATTAAAAACAACTACATTTCTTGCTGAATACGACACTTGTTTTAGCACAATATCTACATGACATATAAAATCAACTAAATGCCTTTAATTTATTTAACAATAGCTTAAAATATCTTTAAATAAAGTAGAAAGCTTACAATACACAGCGTTAGTCCAGGTAGTGACGGTAGAAAAAAACTAAATTCGCCAATTCATCTGAAAACACCCATGTAAGTTCTCCGACTTTTTGTATTTCTCAAATTTCCTTTTTTAATGTATTTTTGTGGAAAATCAACATGGGGTATATTAAGATACCCCCGTTTTTTCTTTGCACGACACTCTTTGGACCACCCTGTATGTTTTATCACAACTACCTTTGAACTCTGCTCACTATTTGCCTGGGGGGTTGAGATACCTAGACTCATTACCTGAGACTAAATGCACTACATAAATCACATTGAACTAACAAGATTCTAGATAAATACAAGTCAGAGGAGATCTAATTTCCAAATGGAAATGTTAGATTCCCATACGACGTAGATAAAACGATTTTGATGTCAGAGAGTTTAATAGATCGGGACATAAATTAGTCAGATTTGAAACGAAATAAATCGTAAGAATCAAGATTTATTTCTCATGAATCCAAAATTGCAGAAGTAATAACGGTAAAACTATTTTTTATGACTGATGACTGTTTGAGGATTATTTGATAAGATAGGAAGATAGATAAGTGGAATAGCGTAGGTTGCGGAAGTTCTTGGTGCGCATCTTTCTGGTGCGCAAAAGTGGAATGCTTCATACTGAAATGAAACGGTTTATTTGCCAGAAATATGGTTACAAGTTCTTAAGATATGTTATGTAAGTTCCATCACATTTTCATCAAACACATTGGCATGCAAATTATATTATTTTGATAATTATCTATTAAATTATAAACACTACCTACTTACTTACAATTGAATTGAATAATTTTTACAATAATAAAACGGCATGCAATAATAACACAAATTTCAATACAAATTTTCAATACCTATATTATTATGTCAATAATTATATAAAAACAAACATAAAACATAACATTTTTACTGTAAACACAAAACAGGAATTTCATACAGGAAGGAACATAAAAAAGGAAATGGGCAGTAATGGGTGGCTTTATCGCTAAAAACTATCTCTTTCAGGCATACAAGTTATAGTACGACTTTTAATATTAGTATTAATAGAGTTTAAAAATATCGATATTGGCTTAGAAATGTAGTGTTTCTTTTTATTTCACTTTCATTGGACTCGTTATAACTTGCTCAAGATGGAAAAACTTATACCTAGAGCAATAAGATCTGTTTTAACACCAGACGGCTGTTTTAACAGAGCCAACGACACGACACCTACAGAATATCCAGGTGGACAGTTAAGTAATATCGGACAGCACATACATTTAGTACTGGATACTGTCACGCCGCGCGCCGTACCGATACAATAACGATATTTTTGTCTGACATATCGTTCAGTACCGCATGCTTACATAAGGCGTTCGTACCCATACTATTGACGTACCTAACCTATATTTTTGTGTAGAGATTGAACAGGCTGATCCTTATTCCTAACCCGCATGTCAGATTCCGCGCGTTTTTTACAATGCATGTTTCCCTAATTTTTTACACTAAATGGCAACCGCACTCTAAACAGTAAGAAGCCAACAAAAAAAAAAACCTGTGCGTGCAGTCCCTACGCGCGGGAGAAGTTATACTTCGAGTGCGAGTATTTAATGTGAAATAAATTTAGTATTTATTTTTATGTATTTAACCAATATGCAGTGCTACATTTTCACTTCAAAATATATAAAAAGTTGCATGAACACTGCCATCTATTATATTTTGATGGTAGCGTATTATAGTCAAATGCTGAATTGCTGAACACTGCCATCTATTATGATTGTAGCATTTGTAGCGTATTAGCCTCTGTCTCTTTCTATTCGGGGGGAATAGAAAGAGACAGAGACTATGTCATCCCGTAACGCAACGTTGTTGGAAGTCGCATTAGAAGTATATTTTCAAAAATAGAGATTGGACAGTTTACGTCACTCTGTAGTAAACGTCAAATGTACACACTCGGCATATTGTATCGTTTAGTGTGAAAAAGCCTAATGGTGGGTGCAGGAGACTCATGAATGGATAGAATTGAGTTTTATTAAAAGTTTTTATTGCTTTCAAAGTTTTTCTTAATCTCTGAAACACTGTAGAAAGTACCAGCTACAAAATATACGTAATCACTATATTTTATGTCTTTTTATCATTTTCAGACTTCAAAATTGCAGACTGTAATAAGTAGGTACCAACTCGAATGATATATTACAAAAAAATAGCTACACGCGTATGAAGTCGCGGGTAACAGCTAGTGTAATATTTGAAGCAGTAAATAATAGTAAAGTACTCACGTAGCACACGGTAAAAACTTCACTAATGAGTCTTGTTTCTTATTGGTGGAGTTTTCAAAGTTAGGAAGCTTCTATTTCAATTTATGTTAAGTTACTGTTTAGTTTTGACTTAACCGTTAATAAGTTAGTCGAAGTTCGGATTCCTATTTTGAATATTCAAATGCAACCAACTAACACAGCAGTTTTCTAAAACTCTGTTATTTTTTAAACAATTTTCGTACTTATTGTTACTTGCCCGTAGTCTGAGTTTTGCTATGTTGATTTGCGACAAGCGAGAATCGATAAACTCGCAGTTTTTGTATGGACAAAAATAGTTTGCAAACCTCCCGCTAGATGCGCTTATCGGGTTTTTATACAAAATATATCGCAAGTCGCTTCTCGGTATATGTGTTTTGGTCAACAAAACAAAACTCAAACTACGGGCTCTGTATTTACATCTTAACCCTGAATACTTACATAAATAATACCAATTTCTGAGTGGTTTTACCTAAGGTTCGAAAAAATGCTACTTATTTAAAATAAAAATACCCACGTCTTTGTTGAGATTAACATGACAAAACAACCCAAGAGTACCAGCCAATAAATGAGCATCTCAACGTGTACAATTTTGTACTACACACAATTCAGCGACAATTCGTCAAATTAAAGTTAATTACACACATTTATCTGTTGCGCTCACAAATGTAAGGAAATTGCAGCGTTCTGATGATGATATCTTAGGCACCTTTGCAGCCATGATTTAGACACACATAGTATAGCCGATAGTCATTAAAAATGTATGAATCAAAACTCAAGACAGTAAAAAATCGCTCGAAAATAGAAAATTTAGAACTGACTAAGTTACAAATTGGTATAGTAGATAGAAAAGGTCAAAAAATGCAATGTACAGTCGTCACAAATTCGTCTTTTTGCCAAAACTCGCGTTAGTCTATGTTTAAAATATTCACTGTAGACTAGGTTCGTCACAGTAATTAAGTTCATGAGAGTATAAAAAAAAAATTATTTTGTTTAAAAAAACGACCTATTTCCACGGGCAGAGCTTTATGTGTCGAAGATGTCAAAAAACTTACCTCATGCCAGTACCTTGATCACGAATAAATGTGACAATCGCAAACGTATCGTAATGCTAGCGTATCAGAGATACACTACGCGGTGACACTACAACGGTTGGCAGTCAAGCTGGCATTGACGCGCAATATAACTCGAATACGTTAGCGCGGCGACTGTCAGATTTTTCGTGATAGAGGTACTGGAGCCTTATTCACTATGATGACCAATACAAGCGCGTTACGCAGCACGACAAGACAGCGCGGCGTGAAATCGCCCTATGCCTATGCCGTATTTCCTATGCCATAAATGTCATTCCTTACGGTGACGTCATACGGTTACGGCAAGGAATCTCCTAAGTCATACAGAATAATGCCCCAGCTTATAAACCTGAAAGGTGATTTTATGATCTGTGTATTGTATATAATCTGTGATTATAATTATGATTATATAATTATATTATAATATAATTATATAATATAATTATATATAATTATAATTATATAATTATATTATAATTCTGTGCTGAAAGTTATCGCTAACGATTATCAAACTTATACTTGCCACAAAACGTGCGAGAAACTTTCTCAATGTATAGGTAAATATTTTATGAAACTATCGCTAGACGGGCCATCGGCATGCCTTTGACCTGGTATAGTTATTATATGATCTGTGCTTTAACTATTCCTTCAGGCTTAATTGGGGTAGCAAACATCCCAAGGCACAATGTTTGTTGGTCTTCACTTCAGTAAGCACTATCAGCTTAGAAATCAATACTTCAGAACCGTGATGAATCAACTATAGTAAGTGCCAAATAACACCGCAATACAGGTCATTCACCCACCTTCACCACGACGTCGCAAAATTCAATTTATGAATGGCTAATTCTGTCGCTTTCCATACAAACCTGTCGCTAAGACGGTAATCGCTCGAATCTCGTAGTATTGTTTGTTTACCATACATAAATTGAATTTTGCGACATCGAGGTAAAGGTGGGTGAATGACTTGTATTGCGGTGTTATTTGGCACCTACTATAGTAACAAAGTTGTGTTCACCGTTACATTGCAGCCGTCACTATTGTTACTACTTCGAGCAAACTATGGATGTTGCGGGACTAATAACGCCTTTAGTTGGGAAACCACTGCTGACTCGCACAGGTTCATTTGTATTAAGGCGAGTTACTTGCATGTTGAGTTACTACTTCTCACCAGATTGTAAAAAAAAAATTATATATATAACGGCGCGCGCTTAGTTTATTAGTTATTAGTATTGTTTACAAGTAAATTAGAATTAGGGAAGTTGAAGATGATGTTGGCATTGACAACTGAAAGTAATATTTACGTTGACGGTTGAGCATTATGATGACGTTGTCGTCAAGCTGATTTATTTTTATGAGCGGGCATAGACACCCGAATGGAGTTGTAAGTGTCATGATTGACGGGTTGTCAGACTTTAGAAGGACAATTCGGAATTATTAGTCGCTTACAAAACCATTGGCTCATAATCGTAATTTATTACTGTGATCGTTGAATATTCTCGGTGATTATTGTTAGAAAATTATAATGCAGTGATCAAACTTTATTGTAACAGTTTAATTTCGGTGAATACCTGTACATACACGCTCACAAAATTCAAGGATGTCCAACCGGCCTCCGAACATATCGAACCCGACTAACGGAATAACGAACCAAGCTAACGATGCTTCGACATATATATCTTTTTATTCCACAGGTTTTTCTTTTATTTAAAGTATTTCTATTTAAAAAATCATCGACTATTTAAGTATTATATTAGTATCGATTCGGTTGTTGCATTTTTCAAAACTAACCTAATTTGACAGCACTAAAAATGTTGCCGTCCCTTTCTCATAAACTGAAACGACAAAGATGGATATAATAATAGAGCTGTCAAATTATGTTAGTTTAAAAAAATGCAACGAGAGAATCGATACTAATGTAGTTCATGAAAGCTCTAGTAAATTTTGTAGGGGCACTATAAACTTGCAAATGATTACGTGCATTGCGGTTCTTTTTAAGTAATTTTAATTTAAGCTGTTAGCTGACTTATGTTGATGCTTTAAAGACTGCCTGATAGCCTATTGCTTATTATTTATTTATTAAATTCAGCTCCTTTTTAACCAGGACTGCAATTTTCCGACTCTTCCAAATCACAGAGGTTTTCTTTTAGTGATTTAGTTATCAAGCTACTAGCATCGTGTAAACTCAGCTTCTACTATTGATTAAAAAGTTTTGAGCAGGTGTGGCGTCGAGATTTCCTCTAACGATATCAAAACTTTTTTATACCATCACAACTTTACAAAATAAACTTCCGAGGTCTACGTGCCGTTAGGTTGTGCTCACTTTGGACACGAATTTGTTCGTACGTAAACGTACGAGCAATGCTCGTACGAATTTAGTGCTCGCACTGAATACGTTTTCTTTCGTCAAATAGGCAGATTGAATTGTATTCGGACGTCGTACGTATACGTACGACTGATCGTATGCAGTGTGAGCGCTCCCATAGTCCTTGGAAGGTCGGTATCATTCGTGAGTAGTCGTACGAATCAAATTCGGATGAAATCGTATCCAAAGTGAGCACGGCCTTAGATTCCTTTGTTGTTTTGACCTCTGGAGCGTGGCGGGCGACTGTCTGGCAGGTCTATTACGTAACCAGTAGCGACAGCAATAGCAAACGATTCGCAATCAATAGGTGATGTAAATAGTGCAGTTGCAAACCTATTGCAAATAACATAATAGCTGTTAGGACGCGACATGTTGGCACGATCTTGATAGAGCAGATTCATAGAAAACCTTTCATTTGGTTTTGGAACGAAAACTCTAGGGTTATTAGTTTCCGAGATTCTTGCTGTGCGCATTCTTGCCACGCCTCCGTAAAACCTGGGGCCTTATTCACTATATGACCAATACAAGCGCGTTACGCAGCACGACAAGACAGCGGCGTGAAATCGTCCTATGCTTATGCCGTATTTCCTATGCCATAAATGTCATTCCTTACGGTGACGTCATACGGTTACGGCAAGGAATCTCCTAAGTCATACAGAATAATGCCCCTGTTGTTTTAACTGACTGTACCATGCAGCTATTTTTAATGGTGTCCGAATCGTCAGTAACAAAAATATTAAAATCAAAAGTGTCAATTGGGACATTATGTCCCAAAATATTTTGTCCGAATCGTCAGCAAGTCAGACTTCATGTATATTTTTGTATTAAATTCAACACATGTTTATCTTCTATTTATATCTGTAATACTGTGAAGATTTGAGTTGAATCTTCTAAATATATAAAACTCTTTTGAAGCTGACAAACAATCAACGTACAGCCTAAACTATTCAGTCCTAAGGCTATGAAATTTGGAGAGTAGTACCCTTATGTAGTGTAGGGGTGCACTAAGAAAGGAATTTTGAAAAGTCGCACTTTAAAGGGTCTGAAATTACGATCAAAGATTTTAACCAAATAATGCGTATACCACGCAAGCAAATGCGTGCGACATCTAGAGAAAAATACACCAAACATTGAATACATCGCAAAACACCGAATTATTACCCCATTCGTTTTTCCATTTCGGTTACACATGCTACGAAATTAAACTTTCTCTCCGGTACTCAATCATTTCTAAGCTTCTTTCAACATTCGCCAAATAATATGGCACAACTTATCCTTTCTGAAACTGGCGATAGTTTGAAGTGTATTTGAAAGATAATTATAGCTACTGGTCTTCATAATATTTGGGTGCATTGGATATATGAAATACCTAACAACAAATAAATTGGCTAATGTGCCAGTGTTACTTAAGGCTGAATTACACGATACCATTTTCTTGTACATACCACTGCAATAATTGAATGCAATAGTTGAAGCGCAAGAATTGACGTTCAAGAATTGTAAGCAACTGTTTACACGCGGATATATTAAACAAAGTTGAATACAATTATTGACCACCACCAAGGAAAATTTTGAAGCAAAACTTGTGACTTAGTGACGATTCGGACAAAATATTTTGGGACAAATTCTCCCAATCGTCACTTTTGATTTTAATAATTTTTGTTGTGACGATTCGGAGAACATCAAATTAAGGAAGCCGTTGAGTACAGTCAGGTAAAAAAATGTTAAGCAAAATATGATTTAGCTATTTAAATTGCTTTGCGAGCGTGTGGTTACATTAAGGTGGTTCGATTTCCATACTAATTTATTTAACCAATTTGGGGGAAATTATATTATTATACCTAACAAGCAATTTTTATTTCTTTCTTGAATCATAGAACTTAAAATCAAGATCTATTTTTTAGATGACAGCTGTAAAACTTCAAACGCCCATATCTCGGAAACTACTCACCCTAGAGTTCTCGTTCCAAAACCAAATGAAAGGTGTGATCAAGATCTATTTTTTTGATGACAGCTGTCAAACTTCAAACGGCTATATCTCGGAAACTACTCACCCTAGAGATCTCGTTCCAAAACCAAATGAAAGGTGTGATCAAGATCTATGTATACCAGATCAAAAATGTTACGAGTTTTTTAGACCATGCAATTAATTTATTGTATTCAACTATTGCACTGGCACGTGCAAGAAAATGGTATCGTGTAATTCAGCCTTAACGCATGTACCTACCTAGTGTTCCTGAGCGATAACCTTGTGGCTGCTCAAGCCACTGTAACATGAGCTCCCACTTGTAAGATTTTTAATGACGATACGGTTTAGGTTATTCTGGACGCATAATAATGGGGTTTGTACATATTTACAATTATTTTAGGATATCCAACAAAGATTGGTAGAAGCAGGTCCTAACATTGACACGTAATGTCCACTTTTTGTAGAGTTAGCATTCAAAACATGATAGTTTGCAAGGCTATCCCTGCTAGGCTAGTAGTTCGCCCCGAACTTAGATCTCGTGATGGTCAGAGGTTAATAAAACCCAAACAATTTTTATTGACCAATGGTTGCAATAAACTTTGCAAATCGCATCGAAATCGCCGTCTAGCTAAGTACCAGTCTTACTTGAACTACAAAATCATTGAAACTCCAAGGAATGTTAGCTCACGTTATACTGGGTTTTCCAATTTTATAATATTTACAACTCAAAAACTATTAGACCTAGAATTAAAATAAAAACGGTTTTGGAATGTCCAAACAAAACTCTATCATATGACACTCCACTTGATATTTTTGTACGACTTTTTTTTACTCTTGTTGTACCCTCATAACTTCACGACCCCTTGAGCGATTTACTTCATTTAACAAACCAGTAAAACTTAAGAGTACTATCCGTATACGTACCAAATTCTGTGAAGATCGGATAAGCGGTTCAAAAGATCTCGAAGAACAAACATACAAACATACAAAGCATTTTTGTCCCAGTTGTCACTAAGATCTCGTTCGCTTCGCTCACTCGATCAAATAGCTAACATTTCGTTACGACACGTAATATAAAGTACTTCATACTTACGGTGAATATTGTACGTTTAACTTCCTTACCCATTAGCTAAATCATATTTCCTTACGCAGAAAAATCATATTACAAACTTTAAATAGGTACCAGCATGTACCATTTCTTAACAAAAGGCCAGCAGCTACTAATCCGTATCCATAGATGAAATTAATTGGTATATAATTATTAGGTTGGTTCTTATAGTACCTACTACTAATTAGGTACCAATCTGACGTAAAGCCGCTTATTAGTGGTGCCTATTCGTAAAGCAAATCTTTCATGGCAAGCTATAATGTTAGCTAAATTATTTTATAACACATTTGCTCGTAAAGGGTCTCTTATTTCACCAATTTCAGTATCGTGATGTACATATGTCATTACGCACTCGTGCGTTATGGTAATGTAAAACGTACGCGCGCGCCGCGCTCTACGATAAAAAATAAGCATTTAATTCTTTTACAAATTGTTCAAATTTTTGTAACTGCTTCAACAAGTGAATAAAGATTTATTCTTTGAAGAAAGTCCGAGTTTTATTTATTTCCTCGCAAATGTGTTATAAAACGTCGTATGACATACGTGCGCTTTGAAAATTACAGCCTCTGCTTTCTTGTAGCCCTCGCCTACGGCTCGGGCTGGCAATATCGCCTCGGCTGTAATTTTCAACTTACCGCACTCATATCATAATGTACTATTACAATGATAATACCTACGTATATTTATGATTGCAATTTGAGTACGTCAATGCTTCTAAAGTACCTACTTTTCATTAATATTATTGCGCAAACCTGGTGAAAAAAAACACATCACAACTGAGTCATTATTTTAGCAGAGGGATGGTTTTGCAACTTGTTGGATAGAAAACTGCTCGTGTGCCAGCTAAGGCATTAAAAAAAAGTAATCTTATAGAAACCATGACTCAACAGAGTGTCTGAACATGGCTCTGACTACGCCTGTAACAGCGATTCGCTTTTGACTATCGATTTTAACCTCTATGACCACTACTTCACATAGTCAGAAACTACAAAGACAGATTATTTACTGTAGAAGGTAACGTCAAAGCAGAAAAAGTTAATCGTCTGAAAGCTCCTGTAATCTCGCATTGTAAGCCCACTGGCTTGTATAAATCAATTAGTAGAGCAAACTAAGCATGAAATAGAACGCACGATTGCAGTAACAACTAATAGTTACTCTGTGACAACTAAAACCCTCTGTCTTTCTGTTTATTATCGTGGTTCAATTGTTTGAAAAAAGCGTGTAATTTAGAAATATCGAGGTAACTTTTTATGTTACAAAGCCGATTTTCACATTCAGGCCCTGAGCACACCTCCGCTGCGGAACCGTAACAGCGGAACAGCTAGATGAATTCCAATGGCAATTCAAATCGCGGCCAGAGCGCGGAAGTGTGGCTGGCGTCGGAGCAGATCGACAAAACCGCGCGGAGAAAGAGATGGAATATAGTCAAATCTATGCGTTAGAACAGGCAGTTTGGCTAGTGTTCCACTTCTCCTACACGGGACAGACATGACGAAATTACTTGCGGTTCCGCTGTTACGGTTTCGCAGCGGAGGTGTGCTCGGGGCCTTATAAGTACAGTGGCGAGTTTTGTAGCGGTAGTCATACTTATAAGTGTGTAAATTAGCCATTAGATCACTTTAAATGGTAGTACCATCTTGTACGTCGTACGTAGACACATTTTTATCTTACATCTGTGATGTACTGCCAAATTTTTCAATTCCAAGATTCAAGCAGGTTTCTTGCTATTTTTTAACCAATCAGATTTTAAAAAAGTTGAATTTCAGCTCAGATTTGAAAAAAAAATCAGCATACGAGTCGTGATTTAAATTTATTTACTACGTTTTTCGTTACAGTTTTGAAGAGTGGTAAAGAATATTCATCGCCAATAAATTCATTTAAATTTCAATACGATTCAACAAGCCCCAACAGGCGGAAGGATGCCAAATAACATCTGAATCCGTCCACAACTTCCATCTTTGATGTACTCTAAACTTTGAAGTTAATTTCGAAGTATTCTTTTCCGTCTCTGATAGGCACTGTTTTCAATTTCACGGATATTTCAGTCTGAAGTTAATTTTAAATGTGTCTTTACAAAGTTTCGAATTTTGTAAATTCTTTCAATTTTTTTTTATGTTGGGCTATTTAGTAATTTTTGTGATTACGGGATTCGTTATCACTATTAATATTGATATAATAGTAGATAAAAAAATTTATAAATGGACATTTAACACTTCGCCTTCTAGTCCCAAACTAAGCTTGTACTATGGGAACTACGAGTAGATTGCTGATAGAATACTTATATACTTTATTTTTTTGTAAATACATACTTGTTATACATAGTTACACCACAGATCATTATAATACTAGGTAACACCCAGACACAGAACAAATATCTATGTTTGCCATGCACAAATGTTTGTTCTCGGTGGAGATCGAACGCACGACACACGGAAGGCAGAGCTACTGCCTTCCGTGCTGTGGGTCGTGCGTAACTGAGCTATGAGGCCTGTTAGATTGCTAGAAAGAGAACTTAAAGTTCTTCACTGACCTTAGTGTAAGGTGCCGCTCGCGACTTCGTTCGCATCCCGTTGGATCCCGTTAGTTTTTCGGGATAAAAAGTAGCTTAGGTGTTAATCGTCACGGACAATATATATTCCAAGATTCATCCAAATCGGATCAGTAGTTTTTACGTGAAAGAGTAACAATCATCCATCCATCCATACTTACAAACTTTCGCGTTTATAATATTAGTAGAATAGGATTTCAAACTCTCAATAGGAAAAAAAATTAAGATATATTTATAAATCACGTGATCAGTGAGATTTCAAGTTTTAACAGTGTACAATTAAAATATCCTTCACCAGTCCATGGCATGAAAACTTGGAGCTATCTTTGAAACGCTATCCAAGTTTTAATTGATCAATTTAAGTTGAGCTGTAGTTGACCAACGATAGGGGTGGTTCCTTCATTGTGCTTACAATACTGAAAGTGCTTTTGATTTTTAAAAACACTTGGTTTGAGTAAAGTCGAAGTAGAGTAGAGTTGATTTATCATTTTGGCAGGCGTCATGGCTCAGCCGGTAGTAGCTCTGCCTTCCGTGCTGTGGGTCGTGGGTTTGATCCCCACCGAGAACAAACATTTGTGTGTTGTAAACATAGATGTTTGTTCTGTGTCTGGGTGTTTCTATGTATTATAAGTATGTATTTAAAAAAAATGTATGTATGTATTCTATCAGCCATCTATTTTCCATCGTATAAGCTTTGCTTAGTTTGGGACTAGAAGGCTTTGTGTTAAGTGTCCGTGAATATTTATTTATTATTCATTTTATTTATTGCTGAAGCGCTCGTGACGTAGCTTGCTTAGCCAATCTTTATGATACGTTCCGTGCGGTCACTATTTGAATGGTTGAGAGGGCACGTTAAACTGTCGGTCCCGGCTCTAGCAGTCGTGAAGCCACGACGGAGACCTTAAGGCGGCCTAAAAACTCCATCAGCAGAGTTGGCCACTAACTCATACGAGCTTGCTTGCTATCATTTCTGTATGAAGGGGAAGGTCGCGTGTTCAAGTCCCCTCTAATTTATAACCTTCAAATATTTGTGATTTCTTAGTTTAGGAAAGATGCAGGTACCTATTACTTGTTTGATGATTTGACTTTTTTAGATGAGTAAATTGCGTAGGTATTTTTTACACCTGCGGGCCTAAGATGCGCACCGCGAGATATTTGTCATGTCGTTCTGTCAAAATGTAAGCATTTTGTACCAGTTCAGGAACTATTGCATTATCTGTGGTACCTAATGGTGTCGACAAAACGCGCCATAATGTACACTTTTGACACTTCTTAGTCGTCGTACCTCTCTGAGGACGAGATAATAGTCATGCAGAAATGTCAAAAGTTGAAAATCAAAGGCGCGGTTTCTCGACAGCATTACCATAGATAATGCAATAGTTCCTAAACTGGTACAAAATGCTTACATTTTGACAGAACGACATGACAAATATCTCGCGTTGCGCATCTTAGGCCCGCTGGTTCTTTTTTAGTATTTATTTACAAAATACGGAGCACATTGGTGCCCGCACATTATATTTAGGTAATAATATTAGCTATTAGGTACAAATCATTTTTTACGATTGCTAATTTACGTATTATGAAATCTGTTGGTAGATAAAAGTACTTGTACAGAGATTTAAATTATTTGATAAAACCTTCAATAGATCCGTGATAAGGGCTCAAAATTGACAGCCCTACATGTCAATTTCTACCAATTCGCCTATACTCAAGAGACGAAACCCGTGGAAAGTTAATGTTTGACTAGGTACGTGACATCTCAATCGGGTTAAATGACCATACTAGAACACTACAGGGAGTTACGCCAAAATTGGGATTTAAACTCATTAGCCGACAGCCGGCGGGTTATGTTTGTGCTTATCTTTAAGAGGAAGTCAACCTTTCTGATTATTGAGGATTGGTTTAGGCTTTGATAAAGTGTATTTCTAAGGGCCGTAAGATCAAAAGCAGTTTAAACTATGGGTTTCGTAAACTACGATTACATTTGATCGATGGATTAATCTACTGTCATCTCTGTCAGTTTAAGCTACCGATAGTTGATTAACTACCATTGATCTTATGAAATTATCGGAGACTGGAGGTTAAACTCTATTTCCTGGTTTAAACCACTATTGATCTTACGGTCCTAAGGGGACATTGTAATAATGCCTGTAATACAATTTACAGAATAAATAAATAAATAAATAAATATTCACGGACATTTAACACAACGCCTTCTAGTCCCAAACTAAGCAAAGCTTGTGCTATGGGTACTAGATGGCTGATAGAATACATATATACATTTTTTTTTGTAAATACATACTTATAATACATAGTAACACCCAGACACAGAACAAACATATATGTTTGCCACACACAAATGTTTGTTCTTGGTGGGGATCGAACCCACGACCCACAGCACGGAAGGCAGAGCTACTACCGACTGAGCCATGACGCCTGTCATGGCTCAGAATCGTATGAATTAACCTCTATAGGCACAGTAAATAAGTGCTATAGACATCTAGTTCTATAGTAATCTTATGGCAAACTAAATAAACATAGTAATATACCAAAACTGTTAGAAATAACTGTGAATATTTGTTCCAGAAATAATACATAACTAATATAAAAACGTGTCAAAAACACTTTTCAGACCGAGAAAGCTTAATTTACTGCAAATTGAAAACTTATTTCTTAGTCTCAACAAAAAGCTCTATAAATCTATACTAGCATATTATTACAGGTAACAATCAGGGCCCCGTACCATGCACCCTACAAATTGTAAAAACGTATACCCACAGTTATATAAAAAAAACAATTGTATTTACATAGTCTGAAAAAAATACCGAATTGAATTAAATGCTCATTATGACTTTGCTTATTTGTGATAATAAAAATAAAGGCGTCAGCAAATTTCTGTTGAAAACTATTTCTTCGCAGAGTTAAACGTACAGTCGATCGCAGATAAATAAGACTTATTCGCCAACTCGCGAACGTCAAACTTGCGAATAGGCGCGAGTTGGCACCTTCCGATTTTACCTATTTTTTGCTATCCAACTCATGCCCCATTGTTTTTATTTAATGATATACTTAGGTATATTATTAAACAATTACACACGTTGCAGTAGTTGGGTAAACTAAAATCCTTTTAACGCGCAATTCTTGTATATAATAATATGTACCTACTATATCCTATATAAAATAATCTGAATCTCAGAAACGGCTCCAACGATTTTCATGAAATTTAGTATACAGAGGATTTTGGGGGCGATAAATCGATCTAGCTAGGACTCGATTTCAGAAAATGTGGTTTTATTCGTGTTTTTAAGTAAACACTTAAACAGAAAAATGTGTGACTCTTCCCGACATCTACTGGCGAATAATAATACTATTTTTTAAAGTTATACTTCTAATCGTTAATAGATGGCAGTGTTCAGCATTTGCAAGTACTGCATATTGGTTATGTACATAAAACCAAATACTAAAAAAAAACCGAGCAAAGCTCGGTCAACCAGCTGGTATTTAATTAAATTTAAAAAAGTATTTTTCCAGAATTAGATAATAATATACAAATTGTCAATTATCATACCTTATGGTACGGACCCCAGTTCTCCTGCTCGTAGCAACTTATAATTAATTTTAAAACAGTTCATAGAATTGAGAGCAGTTTTATACTTATGCGGAATATTGTGACCACAACTTCACCAACTTCAACCTACATACTGCAATATTGAATTACTTACCGAGAAACATTTAATATTCTCTTGGTATAAAACAGAACTGAAATCATAGAGAGACGCCACGAGAGATTGTCAAAGTAGTTTCTAACAAACATAAATACTGAGAAACAAACTTATGTCGCGTGGGATTTCGGTCTTTGGGGTATTTCAGAATAACTTCCACACTAATGTATACCATTGTATACCAACTTAGTGATGAGATAGTTTAGCTGTGATGAGTTAAGACACAGACATCAGCCACTCACTGTAACTTAAATGATATTCCAAAATGGTTTGAGCATAAAAAAATTCCAAAAATATTCGAGAAGACCTGATACAATCAAGACTTTTGATTAACAAAGGTACTTTTGACTTTTTATTTTATAAATTTGATGGAGTTTACACTTTAATCATTTAATTAAATACAAAAAAAATAGTGCGTGGAGTCCCTCCGCGCGTCAATCGTACTTCGAATACTTCGAGTGCCACGCATTCACTCTCGCTCTGTGTTTAATGTGAAATTAATTTAGTATTTATTTTTATGTACTTAACCAATATGCAGTACTTATTTAGTTAGAAAAGGTTCTATGCTCATGTTGCCTAAATCAGAACTAGATGGCGGTGGTAAGTTTGGTCGGATCCTAGAACGCGCTATCGAAGTGTTTTGACGTTTTGTGTGGGTCTCCGTATGGGGTAGCGTTAAACGCATAACGCAACCTTGTTGCAAGTCGCATTAGAAGTATAACTTCAAAAAATAAATACTGTACAACAATTTGCGCCATCGTTATTCATTGAAATCCATAATTTATCCGAGCAATTTGTTTTATAAAAGACCTCTGAAAAGGTCCAATATTTTATCTGGCAATATTTTTGCTCTGACAGCTTATTTGATTATAGGTATATTATAGGCCTACTAGTCAATTTTACGTGATGATTGCAATGCAAACTACTATTATAATTATTATCATGGTAACACTACTTCCCACATTTTGTCAAAATTCCCATCTATTTTTACATACTACTGCTGCTACTGCTCAGATGCTACTGCTACTGCTCAGATTACCAATAACAGATTGGAAAGCCATCTTTACGTTCTTAAGCCGTTTTTTTTTTATGGAGATACTATTGCACAAATAGAATCAAAGTAAAATTCGCTAATAATTTCGTTGCAAAATGAGTTCCTTTTTTTATGTACCAAATGTCCCGCAAAACGGGAACACATGGCGTCTGTTACTATTAAATGAACCAGAGGTGGCGATGTAACAAAATAGGTCCGCCCTGAGCTATTGTTTGTAATGCAGTGTTTGCGAGGCGCGGGATGCCGGGACAATAACACAATAGACTTGGAAAAGCTGGGGACTTACACGTTATAAATAAATAAATAAATATTCTTGGACATTACACACAACGCTCTCTAGTCCCAAACTAAGCAGAGCTTGTACTATGGGAACTAGATTGCTGATATAATACTTATATACTTTTTTTTTGTAAATACATACTTATAATACATAGTAACACCCAGACACAGAACAAACATCTATGTTTGCCACACACAAATGTTGGTTCTCGGTGGGGATCGAACCCACGACCCACAGCACAGAAGGCATAGAGCTAATACCGACTGAGCCATGACATCTGTCAAGTATTTAAGTTATTTATTTAGGGAAAATTCCTTTTGAATTTTCTTTATTGTTTATATTAAATTAAACTAGCTGTGCCCGCGACTTCGTCCGCGTGAAATAGTGTAATTGTGTACCACCGTCCATGTCCGCTTTGTTAATTCCAGTCCGCACAAGGTTGCCTGTTGCCCAAAGCGATAAGGCCGCCCATTGTACTTTGTTATGTTAGTTTGGTACCTACGTACATTGTATTCTTATGTACAATAAAGTGTTAGCTACCTATCTATATAAATGAAACAAAAAGTTGCCGTACTAAGACCCCCCCCCCCCCCACGCGGCATTTTACAATTTTTAGAAACTTTGAATGTCATATATTTTTTTTTTTTTTATACAATATAGGCAACCGTACAATATTTATTTATATATATACAGCCTAAAAATAAGTTTCAAGCTTCTAGCTCTAAAAATGACGATACTTCCATACAACTTTTAACCTCCCCCCTCCCTTTCAACCCCTTACATCCCTTTTTTCGCATTAAAAAGTAGCGTATGTCCTTTTTCAGGCTCTAGACTGTGTACCAAATTTCATTCAAATCGGTTCAGTAGTTTTGGCGTGAAAGCGAGACAGGCAGACAGACAGATTTACTTTCGCATTTATAATATTAAATATGGATCATAATTATAGAAAACTTAACCTAAAACATAGGTAAGCTCAACCCTACAAAGAGTTATCTTTCAGCAAATCTTAGATTTCGTTCTTAAGGTTACACTAGTCGCCCACCTTTCCATACAAACGTTGGTCAGCGTCAAACAGTGGAGTAGTTACTACTCCACTGTTTGACGCTGACCAACCAAAACTAAGGATTATATCAATTTATCTCGTCATAATCTATGTCTAAAATACAAGTTAAAAATACTTTCCATACGAAAGTTTAGAAGCTTGTATTTATTAAATGAATACTTTTTACGGTTTGGGCTGTATACAAAAAAAAAGAAAAGAAAAGTTTTTTTTTCAGTACTGAAAAGTATTATGAGTGTAACTCGTCTGGATTAAGTAATCCAGACGAGATACCTGACCTAATTAATTTAAATTAACATTCAAAACTCGTGCAGGTAAATAAGGACAGGCGATAAAATGTTTTACAGTTGAAAATAAAATAAAAAGTTTTGGAGCGCTAATTAAAATGGCTACACCCATCATACATTTTACTTATTAGTGCTGTCAAGCCTATTAATAAATAAATAAATATTCTTGGACATTACACGCAACGCTCTCTAGTCCCAAACTAAGCAGAGCTTGTACTATGGAACCACGATTGCTGATATAATACTTATATACTTTTTTTTGTAAATACATACTTATAATACATAGTAACACCCATACACAGAACAAACATCTATGTTTGCCACACACAAAATGTTGGTTCTCGGTGGGGATCGAACCCACGACCCACAGCACAGTAGGCAGAGCAACTACCGACTGAGCCATGACGCCTGTCAATTAATCACTCTGTTATCATTGAAAGAGAAATTTTATTTTATATCTCTAGTATCTTAAAATGTAATGCTTGCTTAATTTAATTAGGCAGAAATTATGTGCTAATTATTATCGAAATGCCGTCAATCCCAGCGGAGTGAGTAAGCAGTACGTCCATTGCAGCCGAACCGCTGGTCTAAAAAAGTCGAGCCGTAATCCGAGAAATGGTCCAGGATCAAAAAATAAAAGCACCATGAAAGAAAATAGCTTGAATGAGTTTGGTTATTGTTTTGGGCAGGTCTTTGTTGGGGTAGAAACTTTGAAAATACCCTATACCTAATAGAAAAGAGTTCATTGTCACTGTTGTATTTGGGACGAAAAACCGCAGTTACCGCCTTTCTCAGCGGCTAGTAGAGTTGCCCACGGCTCTGGAAATATGTTACCTACAAGTGTAATTTGCAATGCTACAAAATAAGATAAACAGTTAAGTAGACGGTAGGTACACATTTTAGATAGGTAAAGTGCATTGGGGTAATTGCGAAAATGGGTATATTCCGAAAATCCATAAAATCAGATATTTTCCTGTTGGCACGAGGATATATAGGACTGTCACGGCGATGCCAATCAAGATGGCGTCTAGACCAATGTTGCCAACAGGAAAATATCGCATTATGTTACTAGATTTTATGGATTTTCGGAATATACCCATTTTCGCAATTACCCCAATGCACCTAACGCTATTTGTTTAGTACCTAAACGCACGTAGGTTTATATACCCACTGAAGAGGTCAAGTTTTTTTTTTTACGGACCTTTGACCTTGGACCATTTTTTTTACGGACCTTTGATTTTTTCATGGGTTGTCATAATATCTCTCAATTTTTTATGACTAGTTTTCGACCGCAACTTCGTCTGCGTCCCGTTTGATCCTGTTGATTTTCCGGGACAAAAAGTAGCCTATATTTGTTGCTAAAGAACTATATTCCAAGTTTCATTCAAATCGGACGAGTAATTTCAGCGTGATTGAAACTAAACTTTGACATTTTCTAGTATTCGAGGGGTGGGATTCGTTTTTGCGCTCCTAAAGTACCTACCTACCTAGCTAATAGTATAATTACTTAATTGTAGCTAATTGAAAATCTACAACGAAAGGCGTTGGGTGGGGACATGAACATAATGGAGATAAGAAAAAAAAAAGTTCACGGACTATTATTTATTTGGCACTATAAAAATAAATGATGTTTAATATTATATTATTAGATAGATAAAAACTTTATTGTACACAAAGAGAAATTACCTACATAAATACAGGAAATAAAATGAAACAGTACAAGAAGACAGTAGAAGACAATACAATGGGCAGTTATAGTTATTTCAAACAGCTTAGAGTGTCGAATGGTATGGATCAAAGCAGTCGTAGCATAAGCCAGGATAGCCGATGCACATTTCGCAATGCCACAGGGTGTCTTTGCGTATTTTAAGTTTCTTCGAGCACATTCGGCACATCTTACGTTTCACAACTCCTCTGCTATTCCTTTCAGCAATTTTACTAATTTTGTGCAATATCTTGTTTTTCCCGACCAATTTGTGTGGAACTGTAGGCTCAGTTTTTGCAGGATAAATTTTTACTTTTGGCAGTAAAATGCTATCTAATACATCTAAGCGGTAATCGTAGAATGTCATATTCGGTTGGCCTGAATATTTATTGTACATTTTATATGAATTTAGAAACAGCATTTGGAAGGTATGGATTGCTAGTTTGAGCTCCCAGCGAAGATTTTTTCTTTCACAAGGGTAATAAGATACAAGATCGCCTTGTCTGTGAATATTGGACATAAACTCTTCAATCTTAGCGATTGTTTTAGGTGTGCTCTCCTCACGTTTATTCGGTGTTGAAACTCGTTTGTCTTCATACTCTGTGGTAATATATATCACCGTATCATCATAGTAAGGTGTGCAATGTGTGCATGTTGGAAAATTTAACGACACATCATTAAATTTTCCAACATGCACACCTTCCCGGTACTGTGATATATTTTCATTTTTTTCCAATACCTGCTTAACTACATCTTCTGGGATATCAGCTCGGTCGCGTTGCAAGATTCCAGAGCAGTAAGTTTTGTTCTTCAAAAGAAATTTTGCCAACCTAACGCTATTGTAGTATTTATCCATATATAGGGCGTGACCGTTATTAAGTTTTTCTTCCATCAGCTTCATAACTACCTTTTCTGGATGTCTTACTCCTGCCATGTCAGGTTCTTGGGACCTTACATACACATAAAACTTTAAAATAAGCCCATCTGGTTCAGTCAGCATGTACAGCTTGGTTTCGTTCTTATGTCGCTTGATTCTTATGTCGTCGTCGAAATGCATGCGGCCCTTCCACAGCGCCATACCCTTGTCTATACACAGTACTTTGTCCGGGTAATAGCAGCGGTTCATTTTATTATTGAAATAATCAATAACACTGCGTACTTTACTCAATGGGTTATCGGTCTCTGTCGCCGAGCTGAAGTGAAGACATTTCATTATTATTAGAAATCGGTCTCTATTCATTTGTTTTCCAAATATAGGTACAGAAAACAAGCGGCTGGTATTCCAATAATCTTGTATGCGGTGAAATTGGAGGGTACCCATGTGGAGTAGTAAGCCCAAGAATACTTTCAATTCATGAATTTCCAGCTCCTTCCAAGCAGAATTTCTTGAATGTTCCGCTTCACCGTTGCTAAGGAACAAGTTTTCAGCCTGGGAATTTGTTCTCTCGCAAATCATTGTGAGAAAATCAACATCAAAAAAGTAGTTAAAGTAATCAATTGGTGTGGGGTTTGGACACCCGAAGAACTCATTTTGCTTAACAAAATTGATGCTATTCATCTCAAATTTAGAAACCCATAACGGGGTAGTTTCGTCTAGTAGTGGTTCCGTTTTCAGCTCTTGAGTTTCTTCAGTTACCTCAACTTGAATCAATAACGGTTCTGAACTTATCTCCTCCGATAATAGATGCTCAGTTTTGCATTCACAATCTGACGTTTCGAAATCTTCCACACATTCTTCATCACTACCAATATACCCTATGGCAATATTTTTAAAATTATGCACAGTTACGCTAGGTGTTGTTTTTTGCTTTTTTGGCTTGGACGGTCCCGCTTCACTCATATTTACACTCTAATAACTTCACTACAAAGCACAATATCCAATACCACTTGTAAGTGGGGCACGCAGGTCACAAACGTAGAATCAACTCTCAATCGTGTTGCCAAGCGCAATGCCGGGCGAGTACTAACTTGAGCCAATAGCAGGCACTCCGCATTATAGCGGGACCGGCGGCAGCACCCCGCGCTCAGCCCGCACCCCGCAGACATGCACTCGGACGGCGCGGCGCGGTGTCAGGTAGTGAGTGACGTAATGACTGTTTTGCTAAATAATACTAAAAGAAACAATTAATAAGTACCTGTCTTAGACCGCGTGCACACTATGCCCATGCCGCTGCCGGCATGTATGCCGCTTAGTGAGAATAAAGGCGATGTTGCTGTGGCAATAAGTCCGCGGCATTAATGCCACAGCAACATCGCCTTTATTCTAAACATCACTATGTAACAATTTCAGATGAGAATATTTTCTTGTTTCACAGTTTTTAGGAGTCGGTTTTAGTTTTCGAACTTATTTTTTTTTTATCGGTAAGTTCCTATATTAAGTTTATATATAATTTGAGATAAAATTACTATTGTTAATCGCCTGAAATGGTTGATGGTTGACTTATTACATAGGTATTCTGTTTTTCTATTGTACTTAAACCTGTTTTTATGAATGTAGTACAGAACTGACAATAGCCACAAGAGTCATGAATCAAGAAGACATAAAAATCTTCCAAGCGACAGAAAATTCGTAAATCTAAAACTCGTCTGGTATTTTCCCATCTCTACAGGTCAGTACGGACAACAGCATTAAGTGAAAATCCGTTTATCTTGGGCAGCAGCCGCGCGCGGCCACGCGTGGCATTGCCATTGCCTCCGTGTGATAACGTGCAGGGTATGCGAATTACAGCTGAAAAAGGCTGAAAATAAGTATAAATCTTACATTGTTAGTACCTACATAATATCGCATTAACATTACTCGGGTTCGGATGAAATCATGAAACATCAAAAAATACCCAATATGATTAATCAATAATTAATTAATTAATTAACCCTTTGTAACAAATTTATAATTTTGTGCAATAAAGTATTAAATAAATAAATAAAATAGGTAAATGATTATGAGTCAAAGTTGCAAAAATGTTTTATGATTAAAATATATTATGTATAACAACTCATTGTTTTCTTTAAGATTATAGTTTAGCACTTTCGATAAAATCTGAAGTAAAGAGTAAGTAGGTATTTCTTTTTATTGAATCTAGTAAAAATATCATTAGGTTTTAGTTGCGATGTCACAAAATTTTGGTGCGGAAAGTGTAACGCTTCAAATCACAGCATTTTGTGACTCTTAATTAACGACATTGCAAGAAAATCCCGAGCCCGTAGTCTGAGTTTTGCTATGTTGATAATGTTGATATGCGACAAGCGAGATTCGAGAAACTCGCAGTTTTTGGATGGAGAAAAATAGTTCCCAAATCTCTCGCTACAGGCGCTTATCGGGTTTTCATACAAAATATCTCGCAAGTCGCTTCACGATATGCGTTTCGATCAACAAAACAAACGCTCTAATGATACTTTTTAGAACTATTTTTAGAATTATCCTCCACCCTGACACAAACTGGTATCAAATCTCAACTTACTGCAGATATTAAACAGAAACTATTAATTTACACAACTATACGAAAAGTCTGTCAATTTGACAGCTGTGACATAACCCTGGAACGTCTAAGAGCCCTTATCACGGAGGTACCCTTAAGATCTTATGTAATCCTCGTTTTGTGTACAAGGTTACGTTGTTACGACATTTACCCTGTAATTTAATAGGAATCTTACACCAGTCCTAAGCTGATATTAAGGTTAAAATAGTTAACATAAGACAGGCATAAAATTATATTGTACAAATTAACAATATAATTTAAATTATATTGTACAGACTAACAGATTGACTTTACCTGTTATAGTTTTATATAATAGTGTTATTATAAGCAATTTTCTGCGGGCCTAAGATGCGCACCGCGAAATATTTGTCATGTCGTTCTGTCAATATGTAAGCATTTTGTACCAGTTTAGGAACTATTGCATTATCTGTGGTACCTAATGGTGTCGACAAAACGCGCCTTATTGTACACTTTTGACACTTCTTAGTCGTCGTACCTCTCTGAGGACGAGATAATAGTCATGCAGAAATGTCATAAGCTAAAAATTCAAAGGCGCGGTTTTCTCGGCATCATTACCACAGATAATGCAATAGTTCCTGAACTGGTACAAAATGCTTACATTTTGACAGAACGACATGACAAATATCTCGCGGTGCGCATCTTAGGCCCGCTGGTTTGCCTCCCTAGCGGATAAAAGAGCGAGACAACCCGCTAGCGACACAACCGCCGCATTGTTCAGTTGCGCTAATTGTGGCCGGGCAGTGCGATCACGCATTGGCTTATTACAGCCACCAAAGAAAATTTTTACCCCGGCCGAAGACAGTCACTACTTCAATCGTCTGTAAAAGACGAAAAAGGCCAATGATGATGAAGCAATTTTTACGTTCGAACGGAAAGTGTCGGTATGTTTCTATTTCCATTTTTTTTATTATTAATAAGCTTTGTCAAAAACACTACTTATAAGTATTCTAAATAAAATAGAGGCTTATAAGTATTCTAAATAAAATAGAGGCGAGAAAAATTTACTTGAGTTAAAAAGTCACATGTTTGTAACATGTGACTTTTTAACTCAAGTAAATTTTTAACAAATTCGCAAAATCTATAATCCTCTTCTTATTTTACGCCCGAGCAATGAAAAGCTACGTGGATTAATTTAATGTTTAAATTATTGTCAACTCTTAAAGCAGGGTAAGTAAAAAGCCTATTGGCCTATAAAATTTATTATTTTCAGTGTTATTTTTGAGTACTTGGTCGCTACTTCACAAGTCCGTGGAAGTCAGTTGAAAATAATCCAAATTCATTTTTATTCATAAATGTAGTTTACTGCCATAATACGGACATAACGACCGTGATCTTATAAGGCCTCTGTGACCTCTAGGAACGACCAAAATCTCGGAACTTTGATGTCCTGAAGGTCCTGAATAAACATAACGTTTGACTTACAAACAAATTCTAGAAGGCTCGGTACTGAAACACGGCTTTATTCAAATATTACACTGAACGCCTAGAGCTATAACTGTGTAATTGTGTTCGTAGTTTTTGGTTTGACGTACTCTTTTATGTAAGGATTAAAAAAACACGTCATAAAAATGTGAAAATATTACACTATAGTAGGTGCCAAATAACACCGCAATACAGGTCATACACCCACCTTCACCACGATGTCGCAAAATTCAATTGATGAATGGCTAATTTTGTCGCTTTCCATACAAACCTGTCGCTAAGGCGGTAATCGCTCGAATCTCGTAGTACTGTTTGTTTACCATACTTAAATTGAGTTTTGCGACATCGTGGTGAAGGTGGGTGTATGCCCTGTATTGCGGTGTTATTTGGCACCTACTATAACTCCGTTTGGCTTCTGTATGGTAAAAGCAGACCTAAATAAATATCATTAATGTTTAAATGACAACAATTACATAATTCTTGTTATTTTGACATTGATTGATTCGACTAGTGGCAGTTCTGTGGGCCTAAGATGCGCACCGCGAGATATTTGTCATGTCGTTCTGTCAAAATGTAAGCATTTTGTACCAGTTTAAGAACTATTGCATTATCTTTGGTACCTAATGCTGTCGACAAAACGCGCCATAATGTACACTTTTGACACTTCTAAGTCGTCGTACCTCTCTGAGCACGAGATAATAGTCATGCAAAAATGTCAAAAGTTGAAAATTCAAAGGCGCGGTTTCTCGACAACATTACCACAGATAATGCAATAGTTCCTGAACTGGTGCCAAATGCTTACATTTTGACAGAACGACATGACAAATATCTCGCGGTGCGCATCTTAGGCCCGCTGGTGACTTTGAATGCGCTAATGTCGAATTTAATATCTCTGGCTGCGCAATCCTGCCTTCTTTAAGGTCAGGGCTGTCGGGATATACGTGTAGTTAGAAGGCATACTGTGGAGATAATATGTATCTGTTGAGTAAAAGATATAAACTAGGTACTTTGGGTACAAATAAAAATGAGGAACGAGGTGACATTGACTCTTTTCTGACAAACTGCAAAGATATTAAGGTGATCTAATGTGTATTAAAAATGAAAGGAGGCCTTTACTTAGCCGTGGAATATGGTTGGAAAGCTATGTTTTTTAATAATAATCTAAATAAATAACTCTTTTGAAGCCTAAACTAAGTCCTAGAGGTATGAAATTTGGAGGGAATCCTTATATAGTTTGGGGTGTACTAAGAAAGGAATTTTGAAAAGTCGCACTCACGGATCTAGAACGCGATCACCGCCGCGGGCGACGGCTTGTATGATATAATGAAATTTCTTGCTGAAACAATCTTGAATCTCTACGTTTGCTTCACAATCAGTGACTGAGCATTGGAAACCGCAACCTGCACCGCCTTAAGTACCATGGCGGCATCCGTATACATGTGTTAAGAAACTAATTGTAATAGTCCATATATTTCCCGTAGATTGAGAAGAATGATACGTCGCAGTTTGTCCCAGGGAGGCGGGAATTTATTGGCTGCTATAATCTTGCTTTGTTATAAGTCGAGTGGAGTTTCAAGAAAAACCTTGCAGCCTTTTTGATCGGTACTTGGAGAACAGTATTTTTTGTCGAATTTCACTCACAGGGTTAGGTACAAAAATATTATATATTATAAATTGTATATTAGATTAGGCACATAATATTTTATGCTATTCGTTTCTTGTAAAACAGAGCGTATGTCGTAGAGGCTGTACGCCACTTCACTCTAGGCACTCCTGAAAACCAGCGCTAAAGGAGCCACCGTGTACCTTTAGCATTTGCTGAGCGAGTACCCTTTTTACGCATTTTTCTTTATAATTTAATGTTTATTTCATTGTATCTTTGTATGTGTTTTTGCGTAAAAAAAATAATTTCTATTTCTATTTCTATTACGTAAGAACATGACGCTAAGTCATAAGTATATTAGGACGTCGTTAGTAGTAAGTCCAAACAGAAATGCCCACTGGTAGGGACTTAGCCGGAGGGCGTCCTACACTACACTTGCCTAAACGCGGTCTCCACTCGAGTATTAGTTTGCTCCAACGATTGTTGGTTCTCCAGCTAGGTGGGGTGACGATCTGAGACATGTATCTGGCAAACACTGGATGAGAAGAGCCGAAGACCGGGCTCAGTGGCGCGTCTTGGGAGAGACCTACGTCCAGCAGTAGACCGATATAGGTTGAAAATGATGCTGAAGGATTTCTTAGTGGGGATTTCTGGAATATATCAGTAATTTTAATGACAGTTTGCAACGCTGAAATGCTTGTTTTATATTAATATAAATAAAATGACACAAATCCGTGAACACACGGATTACGAACATAACTGGCTTATTCCACTCAGAACTACGTGTTTTATTTCAACAACCTTTTAAATACACCAAAAAAGACTTTTAAGCCAGTATTTATATTGTTCATTCCATTTTTGAAACAGAATTTGAAACATAGAATTAAGTAAATATATTTGAAACACTGGCAGGTAGGATTAGTTTTTGTACAAAATAAAAATACGATACAGTTTTACGCAATGTGAAAAATAAATCTAGATTTTTATTCATTCGAAACATTTTGTAAGCTTTCGAAAGCTGCGGTCGATGATCGAACTCGCTGTATATATTATTCTGTTTATATAACTACAAAAATACAGTCCTTCATTAAATATGAAGGATTTATTTCTGTTTTCAATTCATATTTTATTATTTAAGGTACAGAATTTCATCAGAAATGGTGACACAATAATTATTATTTACAGAGTAAACATAGTTTTCTCTGTCCGCTGAATTCCCGTAGCCTGCAAAATCTGTTACTTCTTAGAATCATTCTAAGAGTAGGTAGGTATTTAGGAAAACTCACCAATCTTTTATAAACTTTAGAAATATATCATAGTTTTACACTAAAACATCTAAAGACAATCGGTTCGCTAACCCTGTTTCGTTTACCACTTTTGTGTTTCTTATACAAGTTTTCAACGTCTTAAGCAAACAGAAAATATCTTTAAATTCGTGTCTAAATAAATCAATGGTAAGTACCTACCTATCACGTGGAATCTCCCCACGTCTCAAACAACCGTTTTCCGAAATCGATAGCTTAACCCCGAAAGCTATTTCGGAGATTTGCACCCTCTCTAAGCTTTAAGCTACACCATTCAGCAATCGCACTTGGTTCTTCGTCTTCTTTTATTTCATAACTCTGCTAATCGTACAAGCTTTGCTTAGTTTGGGACTAGAAGGCGTTGCGTTAATGGTCCGTGAATATTTATTTATTTATTTATTTTAATAGAACTTCTGTATGAAATAATCTAAAAGTAATAAACCATATAACAATAAAAAGTAATACGTACCGTAGTAGATATAAAGAAGATTAGTCTGTTGTCAACCGCGGCACTGCACAGACGTGGTGTACGTGCCATACTATAGGCACTGATCTTATCTATAGATGATGCAAAAGCTACTGAAAAGTATTGTTAGAATTTTTTAATGCAACAGTGAATGTAAAGAACTAGTAAAAAAACACAAAAAACGTAAAAATAGTAAAAAAACAAAACACAAAACGCTGTTATATTTTGCAGAAAACATTGATCCAATCTCATATTCTGAATCGTATTGATCCATTTACTAAGAAACCAAAACTTTGAAGGCAGTCGGCGGAGAAGTATGCCTGCTCCAAAATATGTTTTAAGTTCATGATTCGCGTATACGATGATGGTGGATCCTGCGGACTTTGGAAGAAAAAAGTATAAAAAAAGAACGTTTGCTTATATGGGCACATAGGGTCGAAGCTCTAGACGGCTCGACTCAGCTCTGTTCCTGCAGAATTAATGAACTCTGTCAGTCTCTGGATCCTAGAGTGAGGAATAAGAGGAACTAACGCTACAAGAATAGCCGAACAAAATATTAACTATTTTTGGAATCTATGTTCTATGTTATGTTATGCAAATCAATGTTATGCATTTCTGAGCATCAGATAAAGAAAATGTAAAAAAAAATCCCAGCGGGCCTAAGATGCGCACCGCGAGATATTTGTCATGTCGTTCTGTCAAAATGTAAGCATTTTGTACCAATTTAGGAACTATTGCATTATCTGTGGTACCTAATGGTGTCGACAAAACGCGCCATAATGTACACTTTTGACACTTCTTTGTCGTCGTACCTCTCTGAGGACGAGATAATAGTCATGCAGAAATGTCAAAAGTTGAAAATTCAAAGGCGCGGTTTCTCGACAACATTACCACAGATAATGGAATAGTTCCTAAACTGGTACAAAATGCTTACATTTTGACAGAACGACATGACAAATATCTCGCGGTGCGCATCTTAGGCCCGCTGGTCTATTTTCGGATATTTCTGGAAGTAACCACGACACGAGGCTGATTAGAAATAAAAAGTAAAAAATAAATTGACGCATAAACCAGGATTCGAATTTTGACATTTTTTGAAACAACACAGCATTTTTATTTTAGTGAGTATTTATGTTTAATTTGGGTGGAATTTTAACCAATAATACTTAGGTCGTAACGTAAAGTGTGAGCCATTGGAATAAATGTGTGTAAAGAGGTTTTTTTTAATGTGAAAATTCGATTCCGGTTTTGGAAAGAAAATCCACCATTTTCTCTTCAAAACAAACGACAGCTGACTTGCCGAAGACTTGACTTATCATTTACGCAAGACAAACACAATATAAACCAACTAACTTATTAGGGGAAAAAAACATAACGTTAGACTAGGCGGTATGCTTTTAAAACTATACCCTGTTTCGAGGAGCGAAAAAAAAAATCTAGAGCATTCGTGGGAACATGCTCTGCTGACCTGCATGTCAGACAAACTTGGTGCAACCATCAAAATAATAAAACCGTATGGCAGTTGGACAGTAATAAAAACTACAGTCAAAACATACGAGAACAAAATAATACTTGGCACTTTAATTTCATGCTCACGGAAGGAGAGCATAGAACTAAGAAATACCTACAGAGATATGAGAACAAAAGTGCCTTGAAAATTAAACCACAAACTGATGCAACGTAGAAATTGTCTGCAAGAGATCTCTAGCGATAAGACAGTTATTTATGATCTTTTCAGTAATGTAATTTGAAAGTGCCACGTGTGGGTAATTTCTCTAGAGTTCTTATAAACAAATACTAAGTACCTAATCTGAGGTAAGCGTAGTGTCGCCCTCCGGCTAGGTGGGGTGACGATCTGCGAAATTTAGCTGGCAAACTCTGGATGAGAAGAGCCGAAGACCGGGCTCAGTGGCGCGTCTTGGAAGAGACCTACGTCCAGCAGTAGACCGATATAGGTTGATGATGAAGTATTTATAAATAGTACCGCTTGCAATTGAGACTGAATTCTTTTTCCGTTAAAAATTTATGTTTTGAGCCTTATAGGGTGAGGTATAGTACAATAATCGGAAATTGGTCGCATGACTAAAAACCTATATAAAGCGAGTGCGCGTTGACTCGCCCCCTCTATTGCATTTCTGACTTCAAGGAGTTCACACCTCTCGAATATTGTTATAATAGGCTGTCACTATGCCCAAATGAATTTAAATTGTATTGCTAATTATTTATCCTGACTGATGTTCTAGTTATGAAATTCAATTCGTAATAATTAAAACATTTTGAAGTTGTTATAACTTTCTTGATCTTTTTTTAGTGGTTTTAGATAGAAACCGCTTATTTCAGAAGTGGGATGGGACTCAATTCAATAGTCCTATCCTAGCTCTGGCCTAAAGCGTGAATTAACTTTTGAAGTCTACCGTCAAAAGTTTTCTTGTAGAATCATGGTTAGTGGTGAAACTAAGCCTGATAGGAATAGGTAGGAGTACTAATGATCTTTCTCAGTGTTTAGAAAAGTGTGTACCCTCAACGAGTGCTGCGTCATCGGTGCCGATGGCAACGGATGCACCTATGTGCCATTGTGACTGCCTGCAGCCTGATCATCATGTCTACACGCCGCAGTCACACCCGCGAGTCAACCACTGCTCCCAGCAGTGCCAGTGCCGGTTGCAGAGTCCGCGACCTCAGTATCAGTGCCGGCTTGGGATGCTAGCACAACGTGTGAGCCTCTTGAGAGTGCTGTGTCGTCGTTGGACATCACTGAACGCCTCATTGGAACGTTGAGAGCGTTAAGCAAGGTTAGATCCAACCATTATTGTGTTTCGATCTTTGATAAAGTTGCGTGATATCGATTCTTTGTGCAAAAAGGTTAAACGAATTGAACGCGCTGGAAGGACAGCGAGTGCTTATCCCGGATAGCTAATTGCCTGAAGGGCTTGTAGTTGGTTTATTTTGAACTTGAGTTTAAACCACTGCTATGTTCACGCAGAATCGATATTGCAAACTTTTTATGAGGCTACGTGTGCCGATAGTTACTGTTATGCCACGTAAGGTAGATGATGCGAAGCTCTTATTATGCGCAGTATCATAGTCAAAAGATCATAGCAAAGAACGATGGTTGTTATTTTTATGCGTGGAATAACTGGTGCATAGTTACGTGCTTATATTTCTACCTGAAACCTAAAATCAAGTCTGAAACTACGACTGTTTATTCTGTGCACAGATTATATTTCTGTGTAAATTTCCTGATCGAAAACGATCCGTTACTAATGAAGAGTCTGACTTGTTTTTCTGAAATGTTTATTATGTGATGGCGTTGGCCATCTCCAGCGCTTGTGCAATACACAGATAAGGTTCTTTCTAGTGCTAGTACCTAAAGATATATGTGTACTGTGACCTAAATCTAGTCCCTATGTGTGAAGGTAGATCGAAAAACATCGAAAAGTGGCTATGTTTGTTCTGTTAAATCCAGGTCATGACTTTACTGTCTTTTCTGCGAAATAACGATCTACAAAACAAGTTTTCTTTCTTATCAAGAATTGTAGGATGCCTCTACAGATAGTGGCATCGGGACTATGGTTATTCAGTGCCCTTTTAGGGTCTACTTACATACCTACAGACATGTTGATGAACAGTGGACGTGTCTAGCTATTAATTCTGAATCAGTGCTAAGCATTTAGACATTTTGAAGTACCCACACATCATATTTTGCGAGGCAATTGGTAACCAAAACATTGTGTGTGTGGCTGGGTTACCCTTGACATTGAGTTAGCGATATTTTCCCGGAGGTTGACATGCTCGTCGTCCCTCAAAACAAGTAACATGAGTGTGTAGATGCTTACAGGTACAGCCAGATGATCTCTCATCGTGAAGGAGTGCATTTGTTCGTGTGAACAGTGAGCAATGTATGTGTGAACCTCTAGTTCAAGGTATGATCAATTAAATTACGTGTAGTGCTTGTCAACTCATGCGAACCACTTTAGAAATGACTCCTCTTGATGGTGAGGACTGTGCAAAGTTTTTGACTGTAGTTCATTATTTGTACAATGGTAACAATTTGATAAATGCACTTTGAGTTGATGAGTAGAACACTTGTTTGTTACAGCCTGTACAGACTTTCATATAAGTCAAAGGTGTGATGAATCGTTCGAGATTTGCCAGACAAAGGTGTCATATGCAAATTGCAGTCGTCATACTTATTTTATTTTTGGTTGAACTCCAGCGAGTTCTGGTAATAAAATAAAAAATAAGAATAATGTGGAAATGTGTTGTGTCAACTTTATTATTTGTACCTACCTGCAGGATTGACTTTTGTTTCCGCTAAGTAAGTTCAAGACCGATGGTTCAGATGCGGATGTCACTAGCAGTCACCCATTCAAATAGTGACTGGGAAGAAAGTTGCTTAACTTTGGTAATCGGTGAAGGTTGGCTTGGCAAGCTACGCCACGAGCATTTCTGCTCCCTTGGTAAAAGTTCTTATGTTTTTAACAGTGTATTTTACAGTTAAATTGAAACTAGCTTACGGACCGCCTGATGGTAAGCGGTTACCTTGGCATTTGGATGCCTGCATCACCTAAGGTGACACACGTGCGCTGCCGACCCTTGAAGAATTTGGAACCACCTGGTTTGGAGGTACCTTGTTGTAGTCACTATAAGGAATACCTCGGCATGTTTATTGTTCCACAAACTGAGTGAGTGTTTGTGGGAGGGAAATTCTCTGAGACTGGACGGTGCGTGACCACCTTGGCTCTAGAGTGTGTGGATGAATTCCCTGAGATTGACTACTTTCCAGAACGACAGATCGACAGATTGTCGTATTGTAACAATGTGTGAAATTTCAGAGTTTGAAGAAGCCATGGTCACTGGTAATGTGTTGATGTTAGCTTTGTTTTTAGCTAAGAACGTGTGTGAACTCTTATTCAGGTTTACTGATGGTTGATGCTGAACTGGTGGTTCATGATCGAGGAAATCTTGTCAACTGTTTTTGTTCAAGCTGAACGGTTTTGGTTTAGTGTTCTTTTTGGTGTTTATGTTCCTGCCGGTAAACAGTGACAAAGCTGTTTGTGATGTAAGTTTAAGGGCTTTGTTGTGTTGCTTTGATCGAGTGTGTCCTTATTCTGGTTTTGTCCGTTTAGCAAGCGGAAGATGGTCGAAAGATGACAATGTGTTCTCTATGAGCGAGTGAGATGCAATCGGTAGTTCTATTTTCTACCACATCAGTTTTGTTGGTGGAGCTGTTGCTCAGAATATTGTTTGGTTTGTCATTTATCTACTGGTGGTAGGTAGATAGAAAACAAAACTCTGTTTGTTTTTAGCAGGTTTTTCTCGTCAGTTTTGTTGGTGGAGTTGTCGCTCATAATATTGTTTGTCATTTATCTACTGGTAGTAGGTAGATAGAAAACAACTCTGTTTGTTTTTGGCAAGTTTTGGTTATGTCAAAATAGACCGTGGATATTGTCCTACCGAATAGTGTACGAGTATAGTTAGCGCAGATGTAATGATTTTGGTTGTGTATTTGTTTTGACCATTGAACTATCACGAAAGATTAATTTCAGTGTAAACAATGCAAAAGATTGGTTCTTTTGATGAGTTAATACCGTGGTGTTTATTCGTGGTTACCTGTAGTAAGTTGAGTGAGATATCTTGCATTGCCTTTGACACTAGCTTTTCGAAGTGTTCGACGATTGAGCAGTTCTAGCGGTAGTGTATAGCTGAAAAGGTACTGAGCAAAGTTTTGCTGTTCTGTTTTGTAATTTAAATGAAAAGTCGACATTCGGTTTCGTTTAGTGGAGAAGTTAAGAATGTCCTAGTTTTTCTATCAATGGTTTTCTATCAGAGAAAAGTATCTTTGTTATCTATGTAGCCTATGTCTCCTGCAAATAATATAAATAGTGCCTGTATTTACACGAGGTAAACATTTTCTGTAGTGAGCAGCTTTATAAGTCAATGCGTGAGTGCATTGCACGGCCACAGTTGGCGCAGTTTAATAATGCAATGGATGGATTAGTGACGCTAGTGTGTGCTTAGACAGAAGCAGTATTTGGTTGTAAAAGTTTTGAATGTCAGGTTAGACCGAGCGAGAATAAGTTCAAAGTTTTTACAGACTACCCTGGTAAACATGAAACAGATGCAATAGTTGGTCTTGTTGGATACTTTCGTTGATAGTACCTCAGAATGTTTAGGTACATGATTGAGTTACCTTGATAGTAGTTCTTACTTGCAGTAACGTAAAGTTTGATGGGTGTCAAATACTTACGAGCCAGTGCTTGTTATCTTTGACCGACTGTTACTAACGGAGTAGTAAACATAAGTTGATGTATAGTTGGCTAGTTATTGCAGTCACAGGTATGATTGATGTACGTAGATATAGCTGGATAGTTTTAAACTGTGTTGTGGACAGTTATGATTCAGTGTTGGTTTTATGTAGCTATGCTATGCTGCAGGGTTCGTGTGAGCTGTGCTTTTGAGTGGAAGTTGTGCAGTTGGAAGTTTTAAACTGATGGTTCTCCATGCGAAGTTATAGTTTGCGTTGCGGTGAACGTCAAACGTACGCACTAAGGCCCCAGGTACAAGGGCTTGTCTCTTGTGATGAAACATCAGTTTCATGATGGCAGATACTGGTACAGTTGATTAGCGATTGGTTCAACTGGTGTTGTAGCTGAGCATTGATTGCTCGATAAAGGCAGATACTGGTACAGTTGATTTGCGATTAGTTCAACTGGTGTTGCAGCTGAGAAATAGTTGCTTGATAAAGGGAGTGAATCCCTGAGTCGCGGTGTCGCGATTCTTGTTTATAAGTCTGGTTTTGTGTTTTTGTGTTGCAATTTTGTAACCTACTTTGTTTTGACTCGAATCCCTTCATGCTGATGTGTAACTTTGTAATTGAATTTCCAGTTAATTGCCGTGACAAGCAAACTTGGCGCCTCTGTCATTTGAACGCCTTGACATGCTAACTGGGTGCCTCTGTCTTGTGGATTCTGTAGACAAGCTAACTTGGCGCCTCTGTCGTTCGAACGCGGTAGACACGCAAACTGGGCGCCTCTGTCTTGTGGATGGATGTAGATGTCGCACGTTGAACGCGAAACACTATAGTTCAATTCCACTAACAAACTTGTCAGCTAAACGCGGCTGAGCCGTGGCTTTTCGTTTGTTTTGGGCTATTTCGATTCAACTTCACGGTAACGTTTCAGCTGAGCTGAAAATCGATCAAGCCGTGGTTGGAACTGAATAGAACTTAACTTGTTGTGAATTGGTGGAACTGAGCTCTTGGTACTATGGTCACTTATCTCTGTGACGATTCAATGTGATCCGTTAGATTTTCCTAAATAGACTCATTTTGATTTTGACATTACAAGTTCAATTGAAAATTGCTTATTTGAGTTCTACTCTGGCATGGATTTTTCGACACTTTTCTTGATGAAAATTTGAAGAGAAGTCTATGCTCGAGTTTCGATTCAAACTTTAGCAACTTTGAAGCATACAAACCTAAGACATGCTAACACGGTGCCTCTGTCTGTTGTTGAAAGATATACAGGTTCTCTGTATATCCTGGTTAGGATAACAGAATGATCTTAACTGTGTGTTTTCTATTTTCAGTTCAAGAAAACACACCCTGCTTGGTTCATCCCAGCTTGTTCTAGGCAACTCTGATGAGAGGCGCCTGAATCCATGGTGCCATTACTGCAGTTCGTGCCTCCAGCCTCGCTGACCTGAGCCTGCCTGCGGAGCATCATCATGACTGCACCATCATCGAAGGGAATCTCCTGGAGCTGTACTAGATGAATGTGGTCGAGGTCGACCAGCTGTCAGAATGGCCGAATAATCGGAAATTGGTCGCATGACTAAAAACCTATATAAAGCGAGTGCGCGTTGACTCGCCCCCTCTATTGCATTTCTGACTTCAAGGAGTTCACACCTCTCGAATATTGTTATAATAGGCTGTCACTATGCCCAAATGAATTTAAATTGTATTGCTAATTATTTATCCTGACTGATGTTCTAGTTATGAAATTCAATTCGTAATAATTAAAACATTTTGAAGTTGTTATAACTTTCTTGATCTTTTTTTAGTGGTTTTAGATAGAAACCGCTTATTTCAGAAGTGGGATGGGACTCAATTCAATAGTCCTATCCTAGCTCTGGCCTAAAGCGTGAATTAACTTTTGAAGTCTACCGTCAAAAGTTTTCTTGTAGAATCATGGTTAGTGGTGAAACTAAGCCTGATAGGAATAGGTAGGAGTACTAATGATCTTTCTCAGTGTTTAGAAAAGTGTGTACCCTCAACGAGTGCTGCGTCATCGGTGCCGATGGCAACGGATGCACCTATGTGCCATTGTGACTGCCTGCAGCCTGATCATCATGTCTACACGCCGCAGTCACACCCGCGAGTCAACCACTGCTCCCAGCAGTGCCAGTGCCGGTTGCAGAGTCCGCGACCTCAGTATCAGTGCCGGCTTGGGATGCTAGCACAACGTGTGAGCCTCTTGAGAGTGCTGTGTCGTCGTTGGACATCACTGAACGCCTCATTGGAACGTTGAGAGCGTTAAGCAAGGTTAGATCCAACCATTATTGTGTTTCGATCTTTGATAAAGTTGCGTGATATCGATTCTTTGTGCAAAAAGGTTAAACGAATTGAACGCGCTGGAAGGACAGCGAGTGCTTATCCCGGATAGCTAATTGCCTGAAGGGCTTGTAGTTGGTTTATTTTGAACTTGAGTTTAAACCACTGCTATGTTCACGCAGAATCGATATTGCAAACTTTTTATGAGGCTACGTGTGCCGATAGTTACTGTTATGCCACGTAAGGTAGATGATGCGAAGCTCTTATTATGCGCAGTATCATAGTCAAAAGATCATAGCAAAGAACGATGGTTGTTATTTTTATGCGTGGAATAACTGGTGCATAGTTACGTGCTTATATTTCTACCTGAAACCTAAAATCAAGTCTGAAACTACGACTGTTTATTCTGTGCACAGATTATATTTCTGTGTAAATTTCCTGATCGAAAACGATCCGTTACTAATGAAGAGTCTGACTTGTTTTTCTGAAATGTTTATTATGTGATGGCGTTGGCCATCTCCAGCGCTTGTGCAATACACAGATAAGGTTCTTTCTAGTGCTAGTACCTAAAGATATATGTGTACTGTGACCTAAATCTAGTCCCTATGTGTGAAGGTAGATCGAAAAACATCGAAAAGTGGCTATGTTTGTTCTGTTAAATCCAGGTCATGACTTTACTGTCTTTTCTGCGAAATAACGATCTACAAAACAAGTTTTCTTTCTTATCAAGAATTGTAGGATGCCTCTACAGATAGTGGCATCGGGACTATGGTTATTCAGTGCCCTTTTAGGGTCTACTTACATACCTACAGACATGTTGATGAACAGTGGACGTGTCTAGCTATTAATTCTGAATCAGTGCTAAGCATTTAGACATTTTGAAGTACCCACACATCATATTTTGCGAGGCAATTGGTAACCAAAACATTGTGTGTGTGGCTGGGTTACCCTTGACATTGAGTTAGCGATATTTTCCCGGAGGTTGACATGCTCGTCGTCCCTCAAAACAAGTAACATGAGTGTGTAGATGCTTACAGGTACAGCCAGATGATCTCTCATCGTGAAGGAGTGCATTTGTTCGTGTGAACAGTGAGCAATGTATGTGTGAACCTCTAGTTCAAGGTATGATCAATTAAATTACGTGTAGTGCTTGTCAACTCATGCGAACCACTTTAGAAATGACTCCTCTTGATGGTGAGGACTGTGCAAAGTTTTTGACTGTAGTTCATTATTTGTACAATGGTAACAATTTGATAAATGCACTTTGAGTTGATGAGTAGAACACTTGTTTGTTACAGCCTGTACAGACTTTCATATAAGTCAAAGGTGTGATGAATCGTTCGAGATTTGCCAGACAAAGGTGTCATATGCAAATTGCAGTCGTCATACTTATTTTATTTTTGGTTGAACTCCAGCGAGTTCTGGTAATAAAATAAAAAATAAGAATAATGTGGAAATGTGTTGTGTCAACTTTATTATTTGTACCTACCTGCAGGATTGACTTTTGTTTCCGCTAAGTAAGTTCAAGACCGATGGTTCAGATGCGGATGTCACTAGCAGTCACCCATTCAAATAGTGACTGGGAAGAAAGTTGCTTAACTTTGGTAATCGGTGAAGGTTGGCTTGGCAAGCTACGCCACGAGCATTTCTGCTCCCTTGGTAAAAGTTCTTATGTTTTTAACAGTGTATTTTACAGTTAAATTGAAACTAGCTTACGGACCGCCTGATGGTAAGCGGTTACCTTGGCATTTGGATGCCTGCATCACCTAAGGTGACACACGTGCGCTGCCGACCCTTGAAGAATTTGGAACCACCTGGTTTGGAGGTACCTTGTTGTAGTCACTATAAGGAATACCTCGGCATGTTTATTGTTCCACAAACTGAGTGAGTGTTTGTGGGAGGGAAATTCTCTGAGACTGGACGGTGCGTGACCACCTTGGCTCTAGAGTGTGTGGATGAATTCCCTGAGATTGACTACTTTCCAGAACGACAGATCGACAGATTGTCGTATTGTAACAATGTGTGAAATTTCAGAGTTTGAAGAAGCCATGGTCACTGGTAATGTGTTGATGTTAGCTTTGTTTTTAGCTAAGAACGTGTGTGAACTCTTATTCAGGTTTACTGATGGTTGATGCTGAACTGGTGGTTCATGATCGAGGAAATCTTGTCAACTGTTTTTGTTCAAGCTGAACGGTTTTGGTTTAGTGTTCTTTTTGGTGTTTATGTTCCTGCCGGTAAACAGTGACAAAGCTGTTTGTGATGTAAGTTTAAGGGCTTTGTTGTGTTGCTTTGATCGAGTGTGTCCTTATTCTGGTTTTGTCCGTTTAGCAAGCGGAAGATGGTCGAAAGATGACAATGTGTTCTCTATGAGCGAGTGAGATGCAATCGGTAGTTCTATTTTCTACCACATCAGTTTTGTTGGTGGAGCTGTTGCTCAGAATATTGTTTGGTTTGTCATTTATCTACTGGTGGTAGGTAGATAGAAAACAAAACTCTGTTTGTTTTTAGCAGGTTTTTCTCGTCAGTTTTGTTGGTGGAGTTGTCGCTCATAATATTGTTTGTCATTTATCTACTGGTAGTAGGTAGATAGAAAACAACTCTGTTTGTTTTTGGCAAGTTTTGGTTATGTCAAAATAGACCGTGGATATTGTCCTACCGAATAGTGTACGAGTATAGTTAGCGCAGATGTAATGATTTTGGTTGTGTATTTGTTTTGACCATTGAACTATCACGAAAGATTAATTTCAGTGTAAACAATGCAAAAGATTGGTTCTTTTGATGAGTTAATACCGTGGTGTTTATTCGTGGTTACCTGTAGTAAGTTGAGTGAGATATCTTGCATTGCCTTTGACACTAGCTTTTCGAAGTGTTCGACGATTGAGCAGTTCTAGCGGTAGTGTATAGCTGAAAAGGTACTGAGCAAAGTTTTGCTGTTCTGTTTTGTAATTTAAATGAAAAGTCGACATTCGGTTTCGTTTAGTGGAGAAGTTAAGAATGTCCTAGTTTTTCTATCAATGGTTTTCTATCAGAGAAAAGTATCTTTGTTATCTATGTAGCCTATGTCTCCTGCAAATAATATAAATAGTGCCTGTATTTACACGAGGTAAACATTTTCTGTAGTGAGCAGCTTTATAAGTCAATGCGTGAGTGCATTGCACGGCCACAGTTGGCGCAGTTTAATAATGCAATGGATGGATTAGTGACGCTAGTGTGTGCTTAGACAGAAGCAGTATTTGGTTGTAAAAGTTTTGAATGTCAGGTTAGACCGAGCGAGAATAAGTTCAAAGTTTTTACAGACTACCCTGGTAAACATGAAACAGATGCAATAGTTGGTCTTGTTGGATACTTTCGTTGATAGTACCTCAGAATGTTTAGGTACATGATTGAGTTACCTTGATAGTAGTTCTTACTTGCAGTAACGTAAAGTTTGATGGGTGTCAAATACTTACGAGCCAGTGCTTGTTATCTTTGACCGACTGTTACTAACGGAGTAGTAAACATAAGTTGATGTATAGTTGGCTAGTTATTGCAGTCACAGGTATGATTGATGTACGTAGATATAGCTGGATAGTTTTAAACTGTGTTGTGGACAGTTATGATTCAGTGTTGGTTTTATGTAGCTATGCTATGCTGCAGGGTTCGTGTGAGCTGTGCTTTTGAGTGGAAGTTGTGCAGTTGGAAGTTTTAAACTGATGGTTCTCCATGCGAAGTTATAGTTTGCGTTGCGGTGAACGTCAAACGTACGCACTAAGGCCCCAGGTACAAGGGCTTGTCTCTTGTGATGAAACATCAGTTTCATGATGGCAGATACTGGTACAGTTGATTAGCGATTGGTTCAACTGGTGTTGTAGCTGAGCATTGATTGCTCGATAAAGGCAGATACTGGTACAGTTGATTTGCGATTAGTTCAACTGGTGTTGCAGCTGAGAAATAGTTGCTTGATAAAGGGAGTGAATCCCTGAGTCGCGGTGTCGCGATTCTTGTTTATAAGTCTGGTTTTGTGTTTTTGTGTTGCAATTTTGTAACCTACTTTGTTTTGACTCGAATCCCTTCATGCTGATGTGTAACTTTGTAATTGAATTTCCAGTTAATTGCCGTGACAAGCAAACTTGGCGCCTCTGTCATTTGAACGCCTTGACATGCTAACTGGGTGCCTCTGTCTTGTGGATTCTGTAGACAAGCTAACTTGGCGCCTCTGTCGTTCGAACGCGGTAGACACGCAAACTGGGCGCCTCTGTCTTGTGGATGGATGTAGATGTCGCACGTTGAACGCGAAACACTATAGTTCAATTCCACTAACAAACTTGTCAGCTAAACGCGGCTGAGCCGTGGCTTTTCGTTTGTTTTGGGCTATTTCGATTCAACTTCACGGTAACGTTTCAGCTGAGCTGAAAATCGATCAAGCCGTGGTTGGAACTGAATAGAACTTAACTTGTTGTGAATTGGTGGAACTGAGCTCTTGGTACTATGGTCACTTATCTCTGTGACGATTCAATGTGATCCGTTAGATTTTCCTAAATAGACTCATTTTGATTTTGACATTACAAGTTCAATTGAAAATTGCTTATTTGAGTTCTACTCTGGCATGGATTTTTCGACACTTTTCTTGATGAAAATTTGAAGAGAAGTCTATGCTCGAGTTTCGATTCAAACTTTAGCAACTTTGAAGCATACAAACCTAAGACATGCTAACACGGTGCCTCTGTCTGTTGTTGAAAGATATACAGGTTCTCTGTATATCCTGGTTAGGATAACAGAATGATCTTAACTGTGTGTTTTCTATTTTCAGTTCAAGAAAACACACCCTGCTTGGTTCATCCCAGCTTGTTCTAGGCAACTCTGATGAGAGGCGCCTGAATCCATGGTGCCATTACTGCAGTTCGTGCCTCCAGCCTCGCTGACCTGAGCCTGCCTGCGGAGCATCATCATGACTGCACCATCATCGAAGGGAATCTCCTGGAGCTGTACTAGATGAATGTGGTCGAGGTCGACCAGCTGTCAGAATGGCCGAATAATCGGAAATTGGTCGCATGACTAAAAACCTATATAAAGCGAGTGCGCGTTGACTCGCCCCCTCTATTGCATTTCTGACTTCAAGGAGTTCACACCTCTCGAATATTGTTATAATAGGCTGTCACTATGCCCAAATGAATTTAAATTGTATTGCTAATTATTTATCCTGACTGATGTTCTAGTTATGAAATTCAATTCGTAATAATTAAAACATTTTGAAGTTGTTATAACTTTCTTGATCTTTTTTTAGTGGTTTTAGATAGAAACCGCTTATTGTACCTATATTTTGCAAGAAGCCACGCAAAATATATTGAGTATCATTTTAATAATTTACACCAAAAAAATGAGAAAGACGAGATTTATAGTCCGAAAGAACGTAACGTTTATCTCTCAAGCACCCTCATTTTGGTCATAATATCTTTCTAACGAATATTATCCATCAGCTTATCAGCACTCTATTTGCTATAATATTTTAGAAGTACATTGCACACTTTTCGCAATAACTGTATATCAGTCGGTACTTTTCACACATATTTGAAGAGAAATGAAACCACAGAAAAGCAGTTTACAGAAATTTCACTTCTACGACCGAGTGTTCGTAACGCGGCGAGCACGCCAAATTGAAACGTAAAATCAACATGTTACAGCCTAATCTGGCTAAACGAGAAATTCTGAAAATGTTCTCACTATGGACTAACGGTTTTACTTTCATACAGCTTATAACCTTTTACTGTACCTTATAATGGTTATAAATGATTTTGAGAATTCCTACGAAGTTAAGCCTAGAAGTAGTCTGGCCTGCGATAGCTACCTACATACTTTGTTTGTTTTTTTTTTTCAAGTATCTATGTTTTACAGAATTGCCGAACACGTGTGGCTTGTGCCAACCAATATGTAAGACTTTAAAAAGGACTTTCAAAGTGAATTTCGCAGGCCACCGGTAGCTGTGGACGGTCGCCCGTTTGTACTCAGCCTAGATCGGTTACCTACTCCTAATCCTAACCACCTTTTCCGTCCCTAGGACAAGTTAGGTTAGGTTATTAACCCGTCAAGGAACGATTTCCAAAATTTCAAAAAAAGAATGGGGTGCATCCGCGAAAATTTGCGGGGAAATTCGCGCTTGCGAAAAGTACCTACTTCACATAAATACTTATTTAGATAAAACTAGACCACTGTGATCGTCGAAAGTAATATATGTATTATAATTTTGGATATTTTTATTCTATGCTTTAGGCATAAAAGCAAAGGCCTATAATGCTGTCGAGATTTTCTAATTGGAATCTAATTCGAATCTAATTCGAATATCTCATTCTAAATAGATAAACTAAATGATTTCATAGAATCTCTATTCTGATCCTACCCAAAACAATGTAAATAGAGGACAATAAAGTCTATTTATTATGATAAAATATCATCTATGTATAGCAGTATTATATAATCTGTGGTATAGCTTTTTTATAAATAAACAAATAATTCAATTTGAAAATGTTGTTTACGTACTTACTATAAACTACATACAATTATGAACCTTAGCTCCGTAGCAATAAAGAAAGTTCGTTGTTAGGTTATCGATTTGCTGATTACCCCTGTCTGTGGGCCAATCTTTAGGAGCTCGATGATGGATAGCAACAGAATCACAGATTACTAGGCACAGAATGAACAATATAAAAGGATTAGCACACATTTTGTAATAAAAAATAGACACATAACAATGAAAATAACAAATTATTCACACACTCACGGCACTCACGGCGTCCGCTTTCTCCACTACTTTCACCTATAGCTTTCTTTTCGTATTTTTTATTTTACCAAAAAAGTGGGAAGCATTGTGAAGGTTTTTACAGACTAAAATATATCAAGCTTGTCTATGAAATAAACTGTTCAAACAAAAGTACTAACCATCACATATTATTATGTATAATGCTGGGTGTAAGTGTTAGGCCGTGCTCACTTTGGATACGATTTCATCCGAATTTGATTCGTACGACCACGCACGAATGATACCGACCTTCCAAGGACTATGGGAGCACTCACACTGCATGCGATCAGTCCTACGTATACCTACGTTTACTTACGATGCCCGAATACAATCCGAGCTGCCTATATTTGACGGAGAAAAACGTATTCAGTATGAGTACTCAATTCGTACAAACATTACTCGTACGTTTACGTACGAACAAATTCGTGTCCAAAGTGAGCACGGCCTTAATCTTCCCTTCCCAGTAGGTAAGTGGGCCGTGCTTTACGTTAGTTCGAACGTTACTTAAAGCTACCTCACTCTAAGTTATGAAAGTTATTGTACCTACTTTATTCATGCATGCATTTTGAATGGAGTTTAGATAAGGCTTTTAAGTTTCGAGTCCGAAGCTGAAGTAGGAACGTACAAGTTTGCTCGCCTGCTTTAAATATCAAAATATTACTGGGTCAGTATTTGAACGATATAACATAATATACTACACCTTGCATGTACACGGTATACTATAATATGCATTTAGTTACCATGAAACTGAAAAAATACTTCTTTAATGTTTTCTAACGGCTGAGTCCAATAAAGACCCTCGATAAAAAAATGCGTTTTTTTTATGAAATAATCTTTTTTTCTGTGGAAATATAAATCCAGAGATTGATTATTAGAAATAGCTATAAAAGCAAAGATCAATCGATCTTACAAATCTTTAGTCTTGTAGGTCAGAGCCTCGTAACAAAAAATACAAGAAAAAATACCTTCTTGCACGACCTAATTTGAACCTATATGACAAGGGTAAGCACGAACAAATCTCACAGTCGTTTCGTTACGTATTGGAGTCATACTGCTCGTCAATGCCAGAACGACATTGAAAATTATAGCGCCACCGCGCAATCGACCTATAGTTTCACTTATTAAACAAATGAATTGTCACATTGTTATTCTCGGACAACTAACACAAAAGAGGAAGTCATCGCTCTTTATCAAGAAATTGAGTGCCATCATTGTTCGGCTTTTTCAAAAACAATTCATTTTGCTTTCAAAATAGAAATTACTTCCGCGAGAGCGAAGCGCCGATTAATGATTCCAAGTGTTCGCCCTACAGCGGGCCATTCACTGGAGTTTTTTTCTTTCAGGCCTCCAACCTTGTAATAACTTTGACGATGTCCTTTGGTGATAGATATCTCCTACCACGCCTATGTTGGATGTTGCATCAAAGAAAGAGCTACAAACCAACGTGCACGTGTACGTTTGTTAATCAAATAAATACCGTAAGAAATAATCACACGTAAGAAAAGATCAGACCACAGATAAGTTGACCTGTGACAAGAACTGCTTGAGACAACAAAGATACTAGAGGAGGCCTGGCGAACCTCCTTCTTTTTCGAAGTCGATTAAAAACTGCCTAAAACTGGAAACTTTCATACTACGGTCCACTTATGCCCGCCCAAAACGTCCAATCCGTGAGGAAAGTGAATAGACCCCGTTTCTTTAGAGCATTACGTAATTCGAGCACCCGTTATTGATAGACTTAAAATAAGGGGAAGGAACCAAATTTTATTAAAATTAAACTGACGAAACCCGAGACGCCTACCCTAGTTTGTTGTGATGAAATTGGGTCGTGTAAATATTTTTGTAGCTTTGACAATGAATAAGGAGTCTTATCAATAATGTGACGATGTTTTCGAAGTTGTTGATATTTTTGGATTCGAAGATATATCTTAATATGACTGGTGACTGACACGCATTAGTTAACAAGCTAATGTTTTTTTTCGGTACAGATATCAAAAGAGGTTTTAAAAGGAGCAGATTATTTTATATTTTGAAACAAAGATATACATATAAAGAAGAAAGAGTTTAGATGACCACCAAAACTTTCATTGATAACCATTTATTTTAAAATCAACATCACACTAAAGGTCTGGAAGTCTGAATACCATTACCACGGCACGGCGCGGGGCGTCGCCACCGTGGTGATGGGTCCAGACCCTATCAAGCATTTGGTAGTGACAGAACTGGTGTTACTACTGGACTAATACATAAGTACATGTATATCTTTTCTATGCTACCGGTGCAAGGGTCACCTAACCATCTCAAGTTGCAACCAATTCGACCAATCTTACAACGCATGCACGATACTTGGGTAACTCCCATTCGTTCTATAGGACTGCTACGTAACACTTTTTTATCCCTGTAGTTCCATAGTAGGACTATTGAAACTAGCCCATTAGGGCTAGTTTTTGTTTCAATAGTCCTACCAAATGGAAGTTACCAGATATTAGGTTTTAACAGTTCATGACGTAACAGTCCTATAGAACAAATGGGAGTTACCCCGATACTTAACCAAAAAATATTTTTTCCGTCGTCTAGCCAAAGAACCCTTCTTTTGCTAGACAAAAGAACTCATCGACCAACTTACTTCGCTACTAAACTTAGACGTACTTAGAATAAAAATAGGAATAGAAAATCTTTGTTTAAGACGTAGGTAACATACTGCTGTACCATGTAGCAACATAGGTAAATATTTATATGTAGGTAAGTCTACTTAGTCTTCGAATATAATTATTATAGAAAGTCAATCAATCACTATTGAGATGACATCACTTGCTACCATTATTTTCTTTCCAATGCTAATGGCTAAAAGCCAAGTTCGATAGGCGGTGAAATAAAAAATATAAGAGGCTTTTCCTTTTAGAGGCCATATCTCGAATTTGGTGCCTGCGATCGGAAATAAATTTGGCTAAGTGTGAGCTCCTACTTGTACACAGGATACCTTTTATAACTTCAACAACAAAGATATTGTACAATCTGTTTATTTCACCATTCTCCTAACCTGTAAGGTCGGCAGGTAGAAAATGCTTATAGCATTAAGCCCACCTATTTGTACGTTTGTTCATTTTGTGCGATAAAGAATTAAATAATAATAATAAAGATATTTGTAGTGGAAGGTACCTAGAGCTGTTTTATTTTACTCCAAGTTCTCTTCGATATTTCATGGCAACTTTTCAGAAAATATAACTAATAGAATTTTCCACAGTTAATCTCATTCGATGATAAATTGCTTCGGGGCGTGACATTATGACCCGAAGCTTGTCGAAAATATGAATTATCTATTCTCCCAAGGAAAATGTGTTACAGATCATTGTTTGTAAATTATCTTAGACGCGAGTATCTTTTTTCAGTTTCTTGATTATCTCGGCTGATTGATCTTCCTAGTTTTAGCTCTCAATCATTTTTAAAATTATATTTTCAGCCATCACGTAGCATAGTATTACCAAATAGGTAAGAGATATAAATTATCGATTATATTCTGACATCAGTAATTCTCGTATAGTGGGACAAAGAGAGAGAAGAAAAAAAATAGTGCCCAGTTTTGCCATAAATTACAGAGCATCATCACTGCTTATAAACGGCTCTAGTTTGCCAAAACCTAACTATTTGTGGCCGCACACTGGCACATTTACGGCCTCTGCCTAATATTGGCCACAGTGGACCAACATTAGGCCTTTATTTAGCACCCAATAACTCTTAGTGCCTAGGTTTTGGGTAATATGTCTAACTAATTTAGATTATGTTCTAGGTTCTAAAACGAGGCTATCGTAATGGCGTAAGGAATAAAGGGGTAGTCATCGTTAAATCCATGGCGAGACCGCACTCTTTTTTTTTCTTTTAGTGAAAACTAAATTTTCTGTCCATGATGATTCAAATAGATATTTTCAAAATGACACGCTTTTATTCTATTAGTTATAGCTATATGCGAGGGTGTGTGTAATCCTAATTACTATTTTGTAGGTACAAAGTCAGAAGCAATATATTTTTCGGTCGGATAAACATACAACTAAATATACCGCAGACCCAGTGTAGTGCATATTCATTTCAAATATTAGTTACCAAATTAAATATGCTGGAAACTTATATAAAAGAAGCTTTGATGTCATATCCAGAGATATCATGAGTTTTTTAAGATAAAGCGGTGCTAGCAATCGCCATGTTCAGGAGTGCATAGCCGCCATGACTTGTCATCATCATCATCATCGTCATCATCAACATATCGGTCCACTGCTGGACGTAGGTCTCTCCCAAGACGCGCCACTGAGCACAGTCTTCGGCTCTTCTCATCCAGTGTTTGCTAGCTACATTTCGCAGACCGTCACCCCACTTAGCCGAAGGGCATCCTACACTGTCCCAAGTACATAGTAAGGAATAGTTAGCTGCTATATCATAATTTGCCTAATTCAATTACGGACTTTATCACTAAGACCTAAAAGTCAAAGACCTAAGAGTCATCGAATAATGAGACACGTTGGAGTTCTTGCTTTTTTGAAGCTATAAAGCCTATTTGGTCATAAAACAGAAAGTAATAAGATAGGTAATATAAAACTTGAAGAAAATAACGACTTGTAAAATTGTGCCATAACTCGTGTCATTGTGCAAAATGAGCAGCACAGCAGATCGTTATTACTTTCTGTAGGTACCTGGTGAAATAAAACAACAAAACAAGAAGGGTTTCAAGTGTACCTTCAGTGATCTTCATATCAACCAATAACACTTTCACTAGGAGTGATGGATGCAGTGTTATGGACGAAAGTTAGGTCACCAAAATCTTCGCCAAACAAACGAAATTACATAAAATTTTAATACGAACCTGAAAATATTTTTCATTTGGATGTGTTTGGTTTCTTCAATACCGGTATATTGCGTCATAAGAAAAATTAATTGTTCTCTGTGCAATACACAGGTAGTTGCGAGAACTTTGCGTAAAAAAATTGGACACTGACTGAATAATGCACCTGGTGATAATGCTAAGCACCATGCTCCCGAGTTGATATTCCAAGGACGAATTAAGTCCTTGTGATATTCCTATAACTATTTACATTGTAATCGATTAAAATAAGTTACTCAAACTGTATTAACTGCATAACATGTATAACAATCAATGTGATAATGTGATAAAATAAATTAAACTAAAAAAATTGCTACGAGCACAGATCATAATACTATACCTACGAGTAACCGCGCGTTCATCTACCGAAACGATTTTTCTAAGAAAACGCACTTTCTTCACTCCTTACCGTCAAAAAATAAGGTTCATTAAGCCTCCCGCAGCTCAAAGTGAGAGGAGTCTTCGGATTGTCTCGTGGAGAGGTGCCTATCCGCACCTGGCCCTCAATAAACTTTGATTGGATACTCGCTGATCGCGGGACCTGCGTCGTTTCTGTTCGTACGGACGCGTGGTTATAACTGACTTGGATTCATCATCACATCATGACCCATCAATGGATTCTTCAATAAGATAAACGTAAACTGTGAAAAGAATAATAAATGACACAGAAAATTAATTTAAATGTCATCTTTTTTTTTGTTAGCGGCACTATTACTTTGGCAAAGTTCTTTTGTTCATGTCTTTGGAAGGTACATTCATCATGATCATGAAGTAACTATAGCATTTTTTGTATGCTTATTAGTATTTTTGGTCAACATTGCCTTTCCAGCTCTATGGCAAAATAATATTGGACGGACTAATATTAGCTACCACAAGAAAACATACGTCGACCACCAAATGCAGATAAACAAGACCGGAATCAATCCCTGGTGACACGCACACGACTGGCATGCCTGTCTCCGTCGTCGTCCAACTAACAACTACCTACATCACACTCAGCCCTGCCACCTACAGAAATTCAACTGATAAACAGAGGCCTGCTACAGCTCGAAAACTGTCAGTCTGCTGTCTATTATTTGCTATAATATCTCAATGACGATGATATTTTGTACCCTTTATGTCTCTGTGTGATGAGCACAGTGCAATGCATTACAGGGCACGTCTTGAGTGAATGTGCTCAAAGCCCAAAGTCATTTGTTTTGACTTTCGACTGGAGTTTGCGTACCGCATCTTGCGAATGCGTTTGCGTATGCTACACTGAGTCGAAAGTCAAAACAAATGCACAGACTCCGGGCTCAGTAGGCAATGCATCGTTATAGACAGTGGTTACCATTTAACATCATGTTGGCGATCGGCTTGTTCCATTAATTAGTTGTATAAAAAAAAACACTTTTCAGTGCCCGCTACGGTGCTGTCGACTTAATTCACTAGGGCTAAGGGCCGTAAGATCAATAGAGTTTAACCTCCAGTCTCCGATTATTTCATAAGATCAATGGTAGTTAATCGACCATCGGTAGCTTAGGCCCAGTTTCATCAAAGTACTGACAGAGATGACAGTAGATTGATCCATCAATCAAATGTAATCGTAGATAACGAAACCCATATAGTTTAAACTGCTTTTGATATTACGACCCTTATGTGAATAAAGTATACTATTTAGTAGATTTAATCGCTTAATCACCCGCGCCCGCTTATTCACCGTGAATGTAGCCTTTCAAGGATCAAAAAGTAATAACGCCTTCTTAACAGTGAAGGTAAACACCGGGTGGAAATTGAAAAAGCTTCTTCAACAACGAAATCGTGGCGGGATTTGCCTCCTCTTGAGTTAAAAGAACCTTTCAGTTTACCCTGTTCCCATAAAGTAGATTAGAAAATTCTTTATTGCACTTTTAAAAAATCGTACAGAGGCGAGTTTAATGCTATTTAGCATTATCTACCAACTAACCTGGGTGTAGTGCGGAGATGATGGTAGTGCTTCTAAGGTAAAACTTTAAAAAGAAACAACAACGCCTTTATACATATATACCTACTATATAAAATTATATACATATAATGCTCAATTTTGTTGAGAGATCTGAATTGACAGAAAGTGGTGATTTAATTTGGATTTAAAAATACCCAAAGATGCAGATTCACGGATGTCCACTAGAAGGGAATTCCACAGGCGTATCGCACTAAAGTACATGCAATTTCCGGCAAAAAATAGAACGTAATGACTAAAAATTGCCAGCTTCAGGTTGAGATTTTTGTTTCACTGAGATAATTCACTAATACATCTCGGACGTAAGGCAGAAGTTTATAAAATACATTTTTTGCTAGAAATTACACATGCGGAGGTCTTCCCCATATATCGGCATAATACGACATAATCAACGCACAGCCTAAAGTATAAGTCCTAGGGTAGTATCCTTATATAATGTAGGGGTGCACTAAGAAAGGAATTTTGAAAAGTCACAATCTAAGGGGTCTAGAACGCGAGCAATGCTGCGGGCGATGGCTACTACGGCTAGTAGAAAATATAATAATAATAATAAATATTCACGGACACTTAACACAACGCCTTCTAGTCCCAAACTAAGCAAAGCTTGTACGATGGAAACTAAATGGCTGATAGAATACATACATACATTTTTTTTATAAATACATACTGATAATACATAGAAACAGCCATATAAAATTAGGCTGTGCCAATCATTCGTAAATAGTCCACACTACTATTAAAAAAGTAAGCACATAAATGGCAGAGTTTGCATAATGTGTGGCGTGTTATATTACTCGCGTGGAGCACACCCTTAGGATAGTCGAGATTTGATCGCGTGCCAGCTGTATAACATGACATCTACACTCGCATGTAATAAATCCGGGTCACTAAAAATTAGGTCCACGACCACAGATCATATAATACTAGGACTATGTAAATACTCATCATCATCAACGTATATCAGTCCACTGCTGGACGTAGGTCTCTCCCGAGACGCGCCACTGAGCCCGGCTTTCGGCTCTTTTTTTTTTTTTTTTTTTAATTTTGTTCTGGCACTGGAGGCTTGTCCTTTTGCCAAGTCTTTTTTGTTTCTTTCGGCTCTTCTCATCCAGTGTTTGCCAGCTACATTTCGCAGATCGTCACCCCACCTAGCCAGAGTAAGAAGTCCACTGTCTAAATACTAGTTTCACTACTGATTTGAGTAAATAAGGAAAAAAGTTATCCGATTCTCTTCATTAGTAAGACGTCATCAAACTCAAGATTAAAATTGAAGATTTTGTTTGCCAATGATCTTTTACGTCGAAACTGAAAAAATGAGGTATCTTATTAAATATGAATTTGTACCTACGCCAAAGGGCATCTCAGAGAGCGTACCTGTGTATCGCAAGCAAATGTTTTAATTTTGATTTTTAAAATAACTCATAGCTGAATACATTCACCACGTCTATCCTTTGCAGTATTTTAGCTAGATCTTTTCTACTTTGAAAGGTTTAGAAATAATGCCTAGATTCATGCCAATGCTGTTGAGTGTAAGATCCTAGCATTTAAGAATAAAAAATAAACAGACGAAACAGCTCAGAGATTTATACAGTGTCAAGGGTTAATTTATGCACATACTACCATACTTATTCATGAAAAGGTCACGAAAGAAGTCGTCGGATAAATATAGTTTTCAGATGATATTTCGGCGTTTCCAGCATTTCATCAATACGTGATACGTTCAATATCCGCCATACAGCAGTGGCATTCGTATGTTCCCTTGTAACTCCCTTACACACTTCACTTAGATATTTCACGTAGCATCTGATATAGGCTGGAATACTCAAAAGTCATTCAAATTAGAGCACCATTTAAGATTGCTCTGTCTCTGTTTTTTTTCATTTACTCATTTGTAAGAGATGGCAATAATTTAAGTGGGACTTAAATTGAGTGGGGTTTGAGTTGCGTTTCAGTATTCGGCTGATAGTTCTTTAGTATCGTTTGATACTAACCAACTCATTTAACATGGTCACTGAGTTCTTCATTACCATAGATCATTACCTACCATAGTATTATATGATCTGTGTCATTAAAAAAAAAAAAATGTATGTGTGTATTCTATCAGCCATCTAGTTCCCATCGTACAAGCTTTGCTTAGTTTGGGACTAGAAGCGTTGTGTTAAGTGTCCGTGAATATTTATTTATTTATTATTATTTATTACCAATACATCTACGCATTACACGCATCTTTCCAAAAAAAGCAAACTTATTTTCCTCGACTATCCATCATACATAAATTAAATATAACGTTGTATTCACAAAAAAATAGGTTTGTTTGTGGCACACAAGAACAAAACTGCAAGATATATTATTATAGGTACCTACCTGGCAAACCACGAATCTATTACTATTATAAAACTGTAAAAAAGCCAAACACTAAAATTAAAGAAATGGGAAAACTAAATATCACATAAAAATCGAGTTTGTCTGTTTGTTTGTTCGCGGATCACGCCTAAACTACTGGACCAATTTCAATGAAACTTATACCATTCGGAAGCCTTTTTTCCGGATTGAAACATAGGCTATATTTTACTAAAATGAAAGACGTGGATTCTAAGATACAGCTTGACCTTTCTAAACTAAAAGCCGCCTTTGACACGAGGTTCACCGTATACTGGTTGACAGATATTTTGGCGGAAAGTTTCGCACGCGTACGAAGTCGCGGGTATTAGCTAGTACTAAAAGACTTGGCCTGCCAAAGTAAATACATTAGAAGCAAACTGGTATTATGAATGAATGAATGAATGAATGAAAACACTATTGGACACCTTAAAACTAAAAACAAGAATAAAAAATTACAACAAAAATATAGCTAAACATATATAAAATGGGCGGTCTTATCGCCTAAAGAGCGATTTCTTCCAGACAACCTTTGGTTCGAGAAGAACTTAAATAACGGATGATCGGCCGAGGTGTACCTAAGAGTAATAAATACCTATTGGGCCGACCGGTGGGCTCGATGGGAATAAGCCTAGGTACTTATTTGATACATACTTCAAATTTAATATTATGGTATTGTAAGGGTTTGGTCGGGGCGTGAATAAAACGCGCGTTAAGTTTGACGTACCTTATTCCTTACAACTCGTCGTACAATCAGACGAGGAAAATTTTCGCGGGTACAGGGGTGTCTCAAATGATGGACTGTAGAAAATCAGGCTTACGCCGTGTGTCAGGTTCCGGGAGCCGGTCCTCAAAACGACAGGGTACAATACAAGGTGAAATACTCGAGTACTGATTAGTCCGGAGAATCCGTATCTGCATAAGTAGTCGCTACCTGAGAAAGCTCCATATAAACCAAAATCTGCATCCGAAGTCATTCAGATGGCAAAACGCAACGATAGCGCGTTCTAATCGACTAGTGGCGACATCTAGTTCTATTTCCGTAAACTTATGTTACAGTATTATTATGGCCCCAGCATAATTTTTTTTTAAGTCATTTATGTTACCTACACACGTGAGCATAAAAGAAAATGTTTGGTTATAATATCAGTGCTGGAATTTTCAGAGCGCCGAAGTGTCGGAGAACAAAAGTTTGGTTAGTCCGGTTGAATCCGGCTGGCGGGCCCGAACCGCACTTGACCCAGTTCACTTGTGCCATTCGGTTGAACTTACACCTTCATGATCACTTTGATATTCCTTCTAAAACCCACTTTGTGGAGCTATGCTTTCTGGCCCGGTTTTATTGATAAAAAACATACAACGTGCAAAAATAACGGAAAAAACACGACGTAGTCTATATGTTAGGAGCAATTCAACTATCACTATCATCATCAGCAGCCAGCAGAATTCCACTACCTATTGAACATAAGTTGATGAGCTCAACCAGACAAGAGGTCAATTTGGACGCAATAATGGTTAGGGCAAAAGAATTATGAATATATCAGGTGTGTTTAGCATTAAGTTTATTTTATAACACATTTGCTCGTAAAGGGTCTCTTATTTCACCAATTTCAGTATCGTGATGTATGTCATCACGCACTCGTGCGTTATGGGAATGTAAAACGTACGGTTTATCAAGATGCTCCCACTAAAACGAACGGGGGCCCGGCCCTGGCGCGCGGGCAAGGGGTGCGCGCCGCGCTCTACGATAAAAAATAAGCATTTAATTATTTTACAAATTGTTCAAATTTTTCTAACTGTTTCAACAAGTGAATAAAGATTTTATTCTTTGTAGAAAGTCCGAGTTTTATTTATTTCCTCGCAAATGTGTTATAAAACGTCGTATGACATACGTGCGCTTTGAAAATTACAGCCTCTGCTTTCTTGTAGCCCTCGCCTACGGCTCGGGCTGGCAATATCGCCTCGGTTGTAATTTTCAACTTACCGCACTCATATCATAATGTACTATTAAAAGTAGATGAGAAACTACACGCGAGAGCAATGATTCCGGGTCACTTAAAGAATGTTAAAAATCTCGGAAACTAAAAATGATAGGTTAATGCAATAAATTGTATTTAATAGACAATGTAATACTCCTTAAATGAAGGTATTAAAACTTCTTAGTTATTGTAAAGTTATATCTTAAAAAAATCAAATTTGAAAAAGGGCCACTTTCGAAGATGGAACTACGAAATTACAGCATTTGGTTTTGCTTTTGTTTGTAATCTGTCATTTATGTGGGTATATAAACCATGTTGATAGTGCTCTATATTCATTATTCAAGCTGAAATTATGTCGCTTACGCCTGAAGAATGCACCAGAATACTTACAATGCTGGAAACCGGCCGGAGTCAGCGCGATACAGCCAGGACTGTCGGTGTGTCGCTGTCAACAGTACAAAGAGTTCTCCGACGTTACGAAGAAACTGGTTCTAACCTACGCAGACCAGGAACGGGCAGAACCAGGTGTACCACAGCACGAGAAGACCGATACTTGGTGAACACCATGCTTCGAAATCGCTTTCTCACAGGAACTGAACTCACAAATCAGTTTCGACGCCTCGGAGGAAGTAACCCAAGTGCATGGACAGTAAGACGTCGGCTTGCTGAATCTAACTTAAAACCCCTTAGACCTGCAAACGGCCCTAAACTGGAGCGTGGGCATCGTATTTCAAGACTAAGATATGCCCAGAGCCACGTAAATTGGAGTATTGAAGATTGGTCAAAAGTTATGTTCTCCGACGAATCAAAATTTATGCTCTACAAGCACGATGGAAGACACAGAGTGTATCGAAGACCAGGGGAAAGATTCAAGCAAGCATGCATCGAAGAAAAAGTAGCCTACGGTGGTGGGTCTGTACTTGTGTGGGCCGGAATTTCTTCTGAAAGTCGCACAGAGCTGGTGATCATAGAAAACGGCTCTTTAACTAGCGTAAGATATGTGGAAGAAATCCTCAATGATCATGTTGGTCCATTTATGGTCAATTTAGGTGAGGATGCTATATTTATGCATGACAATGCCCGACCTCATACAGGTAGGATTGTGAATGACTACCTTCAAGAGATGAACATTACTCGTATGGAGTGGCCAGCGCGCAGCCCGGATATCAACCCGATCGAGCATGCTTGGGACGAGCTAGGCAGATGCGTAAAACAACGAAACCCTCCCCCAATCACGCTTCGTGAGCTCAAAATTGCTCTCACAGAGGAATGGGAGAATATTCCCCAAAATCGTATAAGGAACTTGGTGTACAGCATGCCAAACCGCGTAAACGCAGTAATGGAAGCACGAGGAGGCAATACGAAGTATTAAAATTCAAGTCAAATCGTAATAAAGTTCAAAAATTTCATGTTTCCTATTTTTGTTTTAAGGAGAGATCAGCAGTTTTTTTCTTTATGTAATTTTGTGTTAATAAAATGTATGGTGACTCATATTTTTTTACTTTCATTTAAGGAGTATTACATTGTCTATTAAATACAATTTATTGCATTAACCTATCATTTTTAGTTTCCGAGATTTTTAACATTCTTTAAGTGACCCGGAATCATTGCTCTCGAGTGTATACTGCACTTTACCCACTGTACCATAACCTAACCTTTTCTGTAAATATTTTTTTTTATAATCCTATTTATTTGATGTTGATATACAATATTAGGTTATTAGGTCTCGCTGGCCGCCGCGTTCTGATCGATTAATGCATTGAATCCCTTACGATATTAACCGTGTGTAATTAAGGCTTGCGTGCTTGCGTATCATCTTCATAACATTAGTGCTGAAACACACATCTTGCTCGAGACTAATTAGTAGCATCTTTTCGCCTCAGTCAGCGTCACAGAGCACTGAGAAGCGGCGTCCGTCATCTTACATCCGTTAATGCGATGAAGTCAGCGAAAACTGTGTTGTTTTATAACTGTCATGATTTTTGTTGGACTTCGTAGCTGTTCGTAGCACACTAGTAGGGCTCGTAGCTCTACGACTTCATCTTCTACGCCAGAGCCCCGAGTCTGTGCATTTGTTTTGACTTTCGACTCGAGTATAGCACACGCAAACGCATTCGCAAAGCGAGACATTTTGTTGGAAATTGCACAATTCCCAAATCTCCCGCTAGAGACGCTTATTCGGGTTTCAAATTTCTCGCTTTGGGAATGCGTTTGCGTGTGCTATATATCGTTTCCGGCGTGTGTGTTCCCGAATGACCATAATTTGGAAATTTTCAAGAGTAGAGTGAATAGGTATCTTCTAGGCAACCGTGCTACATCGTCGACCACATCATTGCTGATCAGGTGAGATTGTAGTCAAAGGGTTGCATATATCGTAAAAAAAAATATAGTAGAGTCGAAAGTCAAAACAAATGCACATACTCGGGGCTGAGCCGCATAGTACAGTAGGGATTTCTGGACAAAAAACTGAAATCCCTACTGGGAGGGATGTCTTAGTGGGGATTTCTGGAATATAATATCCTTATTTATATTAGAGAACCCGCGCCTTTATATGCGTGTTGTTTAAGGCACGCCCAAACATTGCATTTGGCACAAGACGAAGGCACGTGACAAGCTGACGTACAACAAATAAAAGAAAAAAAGAAGATCTATAAAAGAAGATCATGTTTTAACACAATTTTCATAAAGTTTTATGATTTAGAAACTTGAAATTGTAGCTCTCAATAATTCAGCTTCCGTTCTACGTGCACTACAAAACTGCTTGTTGAAACCTTAGCACTAGTTTTTACAGTTTGCTACAGTAGCGAGTTGGTCACTAAATGTCAAACTCACACTTTAACATTCAGAAACAAAGTTCTGTCGTGAAAAATTGAGACGATAAATAAATCTCCACCAGTAGGTATTTTTTAGTAGGGATTTCTGGAATATATCATAGTTAACAGTCTTTTTTTCACTATTTTATCATCATAATCACTGTAATTTTTTGTACGAAAACTTTCGGTTTTTCCCAAACTATGCTAATTCTGGTATCTGTTGTCTAGTATAGAGAATATATTTCACAAATCCCCATTAAGAAATGCCTACCAGTGAGGAATTCAGTTTTTTTGCAGAAATCCGGCGCATCCGGCAGACAACCCTCTCAATCTTTAGATCAATGTGATATTTTTACTGAACCTTTGCATTGTTATTCTCTCGACCCTGAAGGTCTGCAATTTCACATAATTACATTTAGTTATATTATATGTCCAAAAATGTTGAAATGTGCGAGCGAGAACCCTCTCGCATGACCTAAATAATGTATAAGGCAGACCACCCGGTCTGCCTTATACATACGCCTTAACTCAAAATTAAACTCAAAACTTTTCCGCCCAATTCTCTAAGCTCGGTGTCTTTGCCAGTGCTAACATGTTCATATCTCGCAAAAGTAGACTCGTAAAACATGAATTGAGAAAAGTCAAAACCAATAAAACAGAGTAGCCGATAAACATTTGTAGCAACATTTTGTAGAAATGGGCGAATTGACACTGCACTGCGTTTTATCACTCCTCCACTGAGTTATTCCGCTTTATCGACATCGTATGTTACACTATTCTTTCTTATGGTCAGTGTTTTTGATAATAATTATTATTATGCTATCCTGCTCTGGCCCACAACCACATCAGCGCGGTAATGCAGCCAGTGTCTTGGGCACGCTTCCGATTGGTACTGATTTGGACCAGTTGAGCTATCTATAAACCGTTTGCAACGGTTTGTAGATAGCTCAACTGTTTCATGTGTAATTTGTAAATATTGTGAATACTGTATTAGTTGTAATTTTCTTTGTGAATAAAATTTAACAACCATCTTGTTCTAACATCATCATCTTCCTATCCTTGTCCCACGCTAAGTGGTAAATGTAACCTTAGTGGTAAATCTAAATCTAAGTGGTAAATCTTATTCCACCATTTAGTTGTATAATAAAAAAAACAACAACTTACCTCTGCGGTTTTGCCTCGGAGTTTTTAGATGGGGTCCTTCAAACGGCGGGTTTATCTCCTCTTAAAAGGCCGGCAGCGCACTAGTTTCACCTCTGGTGTTGCAGGTGTCCATGGGCGGCGGTGACCACTTTCCATCAGGTAGCCGACTTGCTCGACTGCCAGCTATGGCAAAAAAAAATATCAATTTTTTTGTAGATTGTGTGACTTCCCGTCTTAAAATGTTTCAAGTTTAAGTTTTTCAAGTTTCAAGTTTATTCAAAAAAATTTTACAAAAGTTTGTACAGTTTTTACAAAACATGTTCTACAACTAATTTATGCTATCTTATCTTACTTAGTGTACTAATGTCTTCTGTACTAATATAGAGTCAATTTGCAAAAGAACTAGGTACACGTAAGCAGAAACTAGTTTTTGGCTTTCGGTAAGGCCCCAGATTATATTATAATACTATACGTAAGGCCAACTCTGGTGACGGAGTTTTTAGGCCGCCCGGAAGTCGAAAGCGCTCAGATGTAAATGCCACTAGCGGTCACGCATCTAAATAGTGACCGTGCAGAACGTTATTTAACTTAAATAATTGAAGAAAAGTGACTAAGCAAAGCTCCGCCATTAGCACTTTTATATCAGAAATTACAAATTCTGTTTTAATTACACTGATGTACCGCGCTTTTATGCAAAAAACGTTCATCTTATATTTATTACGGCACGAGTTACAAATTATTATACTTATTTCCTCTTTCCCGTTTTTCTTTGTTTTCAGATGGAAATCCTTTCATCGTCAGCCTCTGTGTAATCTGTAATACAAACTCTCTGACGAACGCCACATTTGCCCGAAAATACAGCAGTTACCTCGTTTTGTAAAAAAAACAATATTCGGTTTGAATGAAATCGACAAACCGAAATCAGAATTTTAATAAAATAAAAAAGTTTGAATCCGTCCAAAGTCAGCATTTTTCCTTCATTTTGTTAAAATTGAAAATGTTGGCATGTTTTGTGAAGGACATTTAAAAGTTAAGCAATTTTAAAAAATAATAATAAATAAACACTTTTCCGTCAGACTTTATTCGTAACCAGAGTACCACACGTCCGACATATTTTAATTTTGATTATTTTTAAGTAAACGCAAAAGTTCTACACGTTTCAGAGGCTGAAGATATGTGGACACCCGTTTCCGAATTTCAACAAAAGGCCTTATACAGTTATCCACTGTGTGTAAATAGTTAAGCACTCATTCCTTTTACTTTAGAACTTCACCCATGACTTGCCATGCTAATCTCGTAACAATACAGATGTCGGAACACATTCACCAGTGACACAATAAGATTTATCTCCCTTCCCATCTGATACACAAAACATGGTATTTGTATCAACATGGAATACACAACGCAATAAAAACAACCAGACCTCGCGTCTTTTGTTCAATAAGGCTTACAATGAACAGAGTATGAAGTTTTGACAGACAGACGGAAAAGTTTACAGAATTTCTCGTTGAAAATGTGATTCAAAATGTCACTTACCTTTTGTTTAGCCTCGCTAGGCGTTTTTTAAACGCCGACAGAAAAACGGAAATTGACTAGTCTCAGAGTGGGCGCAGTGTAATGCATCACAGTGCACGTCCTTAGTGGACGTAAGTAAGAAATGTCTTTAGTAGAGGTAAGTAAGTAAGAAATGATTAAAAAAAACTGGCTTACTAACAAATTTAGCAAGCGGCATCTAATAATACTAAAGTACCAACGAAGAAAAAAAGGCAAACTCTAATTCAATGTTTTTTTACAGTTCCAAAATGAATGTGATAATGGATATTGTGATCTAGTGAAAGTAATGAAACCACTTTTCAAACCTAAATTAGTCTTATTACGTTCTTAAAATGATGTACCTACCTAATATCAGCTTGAAAAATGACGGCATGCATCGTAGAAGGGTCATACATTATGCTGTTGTAGTAAAAATTAATGTAAACATGTCTTATTTTCCGGTACGTGTACTGTTACGGCGTGTTCCAGTTGAAAGAGTGGGGCTAAGCCACGAGCGAGTTTACTAGAATATTTTTGAAGCAATCCTTAAATCAAACATTGTTTAGAAAAAATTAAAACTCTTCTCAGTTTTTGAAGTTATACTTACTTCTAATGCGACTTCCAACAACGTTGCGTTATACGGGAGGACATAGTCTCTGTCTCTTTGTATTCCCCCCGAATAGAAAGAGACAAAGACTAATACGCTAAAAATGCTACAATCAAATAATAGATGGCAGTGTTCAGCATTTTTTGAAGTTATACTACTACCAACTGACAGCGTCAAACAAAAGAAAAAGAAACATAGCCGTAATTTCAACCATCAGTAGCAGAGCTCTGTTGGCACGTCGGACAGCGGTCAGACCGACAACGGGATACGAGTTCAAATCCAAACCGACAATATAGACTTTTTGCAACTTTTTATTTTGAAGTGAACATTTAGTACTGCATATTGGTACATATTAAGTACATAAAAATAAATACTAAATTAATTTCACATTAAACACAGAGCGAGAGTGAATGCGCGGCACTCGAAGTATAACTTCCGCGCGTAGGGACTCCACGCACCGGTTTTTTTTATCACGTCTAGTTTCAACAATAAAATTACTCATTACTCAAAATTACTTATTAATTAATAAATGCTATTATAATTTAAATGACTTTTTCAATGATGAACTGCCTGCGTTGTAACTTAATTGAAATGAACACAAACAACTAGCTTTTAATTTTAACTTCACTCAAATTACGGGCCGCTTCCACTCCTAATATTGCTATGCCCTAAGCTTAAGGGCTATTATGCACTACTATTTTAATCCTTAAGAACCATGTAACATAATAATTGCAATAAATGATATGATATGATATGATATGATATGATATGATATGATACTTTTCACTCGATCGGTTTTTTGTTGCTTGCCATTTGTAGTTTGAAGTTACAGCTCCATTATTTATCACGCAGCTCGATCTAACCAGTAATTCAAAAACTCTGTAAATTCCATATCGAGTGAAAAGTTTGTGATTCACGCCACCTCCGTGACCCGCCGAAACGTATGGAAACAAGAAAAGTGATATTTTATCTCAAACTTTATTCCAAGGATGTGTTCCTAAGATGTTTTTACAATATAGATGCGTTACTCACGATATATAGTTGGCTAGAGAAAGGTAGTTGCCTGACTTCTAAATAACTCGCGTGTCGAACGCGTCAGTCACTAAATATACGCTCATATCGTTACACTACTTTGAGCGTGTATTTTTTTTTATTCTTTCTTGTAACAAGTTGTAATCTTTATCGACAAATGTATCAATTACTTTTTTGCATACCTAATACCGAGTGCACACTATGCCCATGCCGTTGCCGGCATTAATGCCGCTGTGGCAATAAGTCCGCGGCATTAATGCCGGCAACGGCATGGGCATAGTGTGCACGCGGTAGAAGGTGTTAGTTATTAGCGAGGGTGTTAGTATGTTGTAGGCAAAATAATATTTGCGCCAATGTTTGGTGCAATGGGGTTGACAAAGGTATTCAAGGTAGAAAGGTGGCCTCGCCTGACTTCTACATAACTCGCGTGTCGAACAACGCCAGTCACAAGTCAGTACACGTTTGAGCGTGTATTTTTTGTAACAAGTGTGACTTTATCTTTATCGACGAATACCTATAGGTATCTACTTTTTTCGCATACGTACCTATGCTGTTGTATGCAATTGTATTTTGGAGACAATAGTATATTTCATTACAAGTGCGGAAAGGCTGTCATTGCAAAGAGTTCCGACAAATGTCTACCCGAAAGGGAACTTTGCCCATACAGCCAAGTCTTCAGTAGACTTTTTTTATTGATATGAAATGAAAATGAAATTTAATGAGATGAAATGAAATGAAACCTAATCTAACTCATTCAATCAAATCATTAAATCTGATATTGAAACAAATTAGTAGCTTTTTTTAGAAATATACGTATTTGCATGAACCATAAAAACTTCTATGATTTTTTTTGTAAAAACTTCATGGTTGGTTTTTCTTTTTAATAGACATTATTTTGACAGTTGGGAAAGAGAACGCACGAGTTCGGGAAAGGTATAAAAAATGCACGAGTATGTAATAGCCCACATCCCGAACGCTATACGTCCCTGCAATACGCCACTTTTTGGGCAACTGTATTAAAAAATAATATTTGCGGCATTATTTGTGCATAAATCCTGACGTATAACGCGTCTAGTTATAAAATGCTCTTGATGTTTTCATGCGTTGTGACAGAAGGCGCAAACATGATACCTACTTTTGAATGGAGTTGGGTACTTATTTGTAACCTCTGTAACTTGCCGCGTTACTTTTTATTATATAATAACATTTTTAGTACAGAAAGGTGGCTTTGATTAGCTTCCGACATGAAATAACTTTGTTTACGCTTCTTTTGATATTTTTAATACGACTTTCTGAAAATTAAAATATTCTCTCATCAAAAATAGGAACTGAAAGAGCTACTTTTTTAAGCGTAGGTAAGAGTATTCCAACTTTTTTTATACAACTAAATGATGGAACAAATGGCCCACCTGATGTTAAGTGGTAACCACTGCCTATAACGATGCCTCACTGAGCACATCCACAGAGAACGTGCCCTGTGTTGCATCGCACTGCACCCACCACTCTTTATTTATTTATCTGCCACTGAACAGAGTCCGTAGTCTGAGCTCTGGCTCAGCAAAAATATAACATACAAAGTTAAACATTTTACTCGAAACCAACAAAAACGTGTATGAGTTCTATTCCAAGAAATAAATACTTCCCATGTTTTATTTCCTAAGAAAACTTCCTGAAGCAGATGTTTTCCTTCATAAACAAAGCGGGAACATCAAACGAAAGAAAGCAAAAGGTGAAACTATATCATATCATCAACGACACTTTTACTCGGACCCGTCAAGGTCAGCCCGCATTACTCAGTCTCCATGCATCTTCTGCCGCATGACCTTTTTAGCGTATTTTTATTGGTTGACAGTTTGGTTGTTACAGTCAGGTGCCAAGGTGGCATGCCAAAGCACATGCGTGGATGCATAATAAATTCACTCACTTGCAGTGTATTGTAAAACACTACAAAGAAATTGTAAATAGAATTTAGTACAATTTTTTTTTATGCAATTTCAATTCTATTTTCATTTTATTTGCATTGCGTTTTTATCGCGCACGTGGCGATGACGCGATAGCGTTACTCACTTCAGAAAATTAACTTCACTGTTTATTGAAAACAGGCCTTTTGCACATTATAAGATATTTCTCTTGTGTCTTATGAGAAATGTCGATAAGATATTCAATCGCTTGATTGTTTATAATGAGACCATACATTTATTACAAAATATTTTTTCTTATGTCGGATAAGACACCCATTTTTCTTGTGTTTGTGTCTTATAATGTGCAAAAGGCACCTACCTAGAGTAGGATAGTATAAAAACTAACTGATTTTATAGACTGCGTGCTGTATATAATACAGATTAATAATAATAAGAAACAAGTGATTTGATACAGGCAGTGTAGGTGAAACCTTATGCGCCCCGGGAGACGGACGGTCTGCATAGATCTTTTCATTACTTCGAATAAGTCTTGGAACAACGTGTACATGGACTGAACAATAGTTACCATACAAAGAAAATGAGATAGGTAATTAAAACATCTAATTAACAGTCTTATTTTTTGAATGGGACTATGAGCAGCTGGCAGCCATTACGTATTTTAATATTGAAAGTTTAAATATTGAATCTGCATTTTACTCTGATGAGTCTAACTAAATTGACACATCCCAAGAAGCATGAATTAATTTTTTTTTTTTTTTTTTTAATTTTGTTCTGGCACTGGAGGCTTGTCCTTTTGCCAAGTCTTTTTGTTTTAATAAATTCGACTTCTCATAGATTACCAGGTGGATTTTTATCCTTCTCCGTATATGTACCAGGAACTGCAATATCGATCCAAAACCGTTCATCCTAAAAATAAATGGGTGGAGACTTCCAGAAGTTTTTTTAAGCTGACGATGATGAGTAGAGCTCAATGAAATTCATTGGTTCCTCACATTTTTTGAACAATGATAAAAGAAGGCCCGTCCAATCTGGTTGGTCAAAGTCAAAGGCATAAATTGATGAAAAAACTTTGCAAATAAGACAATTGCCATCTCGGCCAAGTTGGAACTGATTCCTGCTTCCCGACTCCTGCCTAATTAAATTTGCTAGGCATTCGGAGGTTAACTTCACCGAAACTCAACTTTTGCGTGGAACAGCTGGGATTTATCACAGTGTGTTTTGATGAACTTAGAACTAACTAGCATGAAATTGTTTGAACTGCCAATATTGTCTTAACTTTGAAAGTTAAAATAGCGTGGCGGTTGTACGTATCTGAGATGTAAAGAGTGTGGGATTGATTTCGACTCTTCTGGAATTAACAATTCAAGCAGAAAAAGTGTCGTAATTTCTTAAACATTATATGTACGCAAGAAATAATACAGAAATCCCTTACAAGGTCCAAAGAGGTTTTGGACCTTGTAAGGGATTTCTGTATTATTTACCCTTACCAAAGAAGGGTTCTATAGTGTTTCTAACGTGCTTAGACTAAGTTTATAAGCTTCTCATATTATTATTCTTTAACTAGGCTACTCTCACTCTGCTCAGGCAAGAATTAATATTATTTTTCTCAAACATGCTTGGAAATTAAAGCATTATTTTGACAACCTTCTTCGAGATAAATCGAAGATGCAGTACTGGCCACACACATGCGAGCAGCGGCCAGATAAAAATGTATGAAAATCCATTACTGTCGTGTTTAGCGCCCAGATAAATTACATACAAAAATCATTACTGTCGTGTTATTTAAAAATGGAACGATCTTTTACTCTATAACATGGCAACCAAGAAGGTAACTTATCAAAGGTTTTATTCAAATTTTGACTAGGCTTTCAAATAGAAAGCTGATTATTAAAAAAAAAACAAATGAACACTGTAACTTCGTTGTTCGTTAATAGTTTTGAAAAGTAATTGTATTTTCAACTAAAAAGTTTGCCTATAGGTACTTAGTTTTAATTTCCGCGCATTATTTGAGAAAAGTACTATACAAGCCTTGGCCACAACTAGGCAATAAGGGACTCACGTATGTTTGCCTCGTCTTCGACTCGGCCCACATTTACACGTTCTTCCCTCATTGCCTCTGTTGCAGGCCGCTGCAGTAATGTACTATTATGCATTTTCGCTAAACCACAACTAAGCTACCTACGGTTGGATAGTTCCGCCTCGCTCGCCTAGGTTATTCATTTTCTAGAAAATTATTCAACCTTCACTGAGCAATCGATTATAGGATGATGGATTTATCACAGACCGACGCTAAGTTTTTGCTTCATAACAAGCAAGCTTCTTAAAAGCAATTTGTGAAGATTTACTTTATAGATTTGATTTGAAACCAGTGATAGTAGCAGAGGATGCTATTTTCTTATCGGGCTGGAAAACTAATCAAAATGTATATAGGTAGGCATTACAGCTGCGTATTTCATATGTTTTTCAAGTTTATATTCTTTGGAAACTTTAGAATAACAAACTATCTGATTCTCATGCCTGTTATATAATACCCGGTTTCAAACAAAAGCGAAGTTTTAATGAAGAAACTCAATCTAATTTAGTTTAAAGTCTGTCGATTTCCAGTACCCCTTCACTCGTCTCGCGGTTTAAGTACGTAAATCAAGTTATTTAAAGTAAGTGAAAATTGTGTTAGGTCAAATTATTACACTACTTTTCGAGTTAACTTGTTCGAGATGCTAAATAATATTGGTGTTGTTTTCGTGGTTTCCAGAAATTGAATACTAACTATGAAAATAGAAAATTAATTTTCTGTGGGATTTGTTAGAAAATTGCGTTCATTATTTCTTAAGCTACAATTGGGTGGTATTCGTTTTTCTTTGTTTTTTAATGGCAGCTGCAACAATGGCGTCGTGGTTTAATATTTGAGTTAGTTCAGATCAGCTCAGAAAAATTCCGAGACACGCTGTGTGTTAAATGAGTAATATTTCGTATTCAATACGAAATATGAAGGACAGAAAACTGTGAAAAAGTGGCAAACTATAACAGATACTAATACTTTCGATATTCTACTTACCAGCAGTCTACAAAAATAGGTTGTCATGACTGGTAATAGTAAATAATAGATAATGTTATGAATTTATGTTTGACTTTGCATCCGCTTGATAATTGTATAAGTACCTCCCATTATTATTGACATTCATTCAACTTTTACCATGACATTATCACTATTTCATTATGTAGGTAATCTATAATATTAATTGACTACTGCTATCTACTTTAGTACAATTGCTGCGCCCTCACAGGGTACATGACTGTTCTTTTAGCTAAATAAGACCTAAGCTATATATATAAACCATGTATGCAATAAATAAATAAATAATTAAAATAAATAAATAAGTAAATTAGGTAATGTCCTATTCTAGAGGCCTATTTCTATTTTAAGGTTAATATTGGCTGGAATATTGATTTATTTCACTTACTTCTATTTACGGGGGGAAGGGGGGCATGATTTTTAATCTTACCTACCCTACGTCATCTCGTCACCACGCTAAATGCATGTGTGATTAGTTTAACGCTCAATACCACAGATTAGTTGTACTCAATACGTCAGTCTCTACAGATTCGGTGTACCTGTGACAATTTGCCAGCTCAATAGACTAGCAAGACGTGTTAAGGCGACGGGTAAAGTCAGGACAATGTTCTCGCTCACATTTCAACATTTTTGAAGATATAATATGACTAAATGTAATTATGTCAAATCGCAGAGCGTCACGGTCGAGAAAATAACAATGCAAAGGTTCAGTAACTTGTTTAGATCAATGTGATATTTTTACTGAATCTTTGCATTGTTATTCTCTCGACCCTGACGCTCTGCGATTTCACATAATTACATTTAGTTATATTATATCTTCAAAAATGTTGTAATGTGCGAGCGAAAAGGTTGTCTGACTGTACCCGTCGCCTTAAGGCATTGTTGCTAGGTGTCCTCTGAGACGGGCTAATAGGCAATTTGTATTGTAAAGCGACGATTTAGCCGAGAACACTGCCACAAAGCAAGGAAAAGCAATGGAGCTCTCTTTCTTACATCACTAAACAGGTACGTTTAAAAACTATACACTCTAAGAATATTTTTTTAGTTGCAATACCTTGAAAGGAACTTCGTATTAAATCTAATAAAATATTCTTTATAATCTTTAAAAAAAAAAAATAGCAATTTGATATTTTTGAATCGGTTTTAGTTTGTACATAGGGACTATCCACTGTTTGATGAAGGTCTCCTCCAAATATTACCTATTTATTTGCTTTTTGTCTTAGAGTCATCCGAGAGACTTTCCATAGTCCCAGCATTTAAAATACTGCGAGAAGTATTTCGAGGCTGCTTTGCCACCAGAGCTGCGTTGCTAAGGATGCAGTGTTTGAAATCCACAAATAAGGATCGTTTATTTTATGGAGGTCAAATGCACCCCACAATTTTTTTTGTCATTTACATAACGTTTTGGACATCACACATCGGTATAATTAACTTAATTATATCAGTTAATGGCACCGTGAAACAGGATGGAAAGGTATGAAAACATAATCGCAATTACAATTTGAAACGAAAGCACGAATCCAGAGTATTTTGAATGCAAACTAATGAACAAAGCGAGCCGACAGCCGGATAACATTCTACTAAAACGATGACGTTAAACTTTGTGTCAAAGCATTGTCTGTTTTGATCGTTAGACATAACGTTTACAATTACAAAGCTTTATATTGGTATCGATTCGGTTGTTGCATTTTTCTAAACTTACCTAATTTGAAAATGTTGCCGTCCCTTTCTCATAAACTGAAACGACAAGGACGGCTATAATTTTAGAGCTGTCAAATTAGGTTAGTTTAGAAAAAGGCAACAACCGAATCGATACCATTATATAAAAAGTAAGATCAAATTAGAGTAAACAGACATTGGCAGAATTGTAACAACAAGTTGCAAAAGCCATAAACCAAGAAGTTTAAGTTGAAGATCGAAATGATTATGTCCAGATCAAGATCATATTGAACAGAACCCTTTAGGCGCATTTTGTGTGAACATACGAAAGTGAACCGTCATGCTCGGGTCGGTGACGTTGAATTGGATCTACTCGGCTCCATTCGAACTGAGATAAAACATCAGGAAGTTTTTAGTTTAAATGATGAGTTATACAATATTTGAAATATTCACCTATATCACAGAAGGTATTTACAATGTGACGGTCCTGAGATATATAAGGATCTGTAGAACCTAAATCTCTGAGAGGAAACCATTCAGGGAATACAGTGATAAGTTTTCCATTTGATCACCAGATAGGCCGATGACGTCACTGCTATTGTTTCACAGCTCGGTGTGGATTAGTGGGCTCTTGCATATGCATGTATGAAGCGTTCACACCTCGTGAAATGACGCGCTAATTGTCATTGGGGGACTTGTTATGATATCGCTGTTTGCATTCATTTTTAAACGTTTTGCTTTTGTTTGCATAGCCATGCAACAAAATGAAACTGAGTTCTTTTTAACCGACTTCAAAAAAGGAGGAGGTTCTCAATTCGATTGTATTTTTTTTTATGTTTGTTACCTCAGAAATCCGTCATTTATGAACCGATTTGAAAAATTCTTTTTTTATCTGAAAGGGTATGCTTCCAGATTGGTCTCATAAAATTATGTGTATAGTTTTTATCAAAATCGGTTTAGTAATTAGGCAGTTAAATAAGAATAACTGGAAAAAACACGTCATACGCGTACACGATATTGCATATTTTGCTTTTCTGTGACGTTTACGAGCAATAGAACGTACGTACCCACGAACAAATCTGACAGTCGCCGCGTTAGCGTATTCGAGTTACATTGCGCGTCACTGCCAGCTCGACTGCCAACCGTTGTAGTGTCACCACGCATTGTATCTCGGATACATTGCGTATTTTGCTTTTCTGTGGTGTTTACGATCAATAGAACAGTCTCAATGAACTGCCATCACCATCATCATCATTTGATGATGAAGGCGTATCAAATTGCAGTCGGTGTTTCCAGTTTTTTAAACTTATAAATTATTGTGTGGAAAGTTCTATTGGTATATAGTACTAGTATAGTATTATATAATCTGTGGTATATAGTAATCGTGTAATACAATTCTCCACGAATTCACTTTAAAATCACCGTCACCACCAGCTGAAAAAATGTGGGCTTAAATGTTTGCGATAAAATATTTAAACGTATGACGTCCCATCAAGAATTATGATAACTGATAACTCTAGTAATAATAAACGACGGAAAATTGACAAAGGCAGGTCACGAGGCAGGCAGACCATCACGAGGGCGGACCATATTTTAAAAGTGGCAGGAGCGCACTGTATTCGATTGGCACAGGATAGATCCATACGTACTTAATATTATAAATGCGAAAGTAACTCTGTCTGTCTGTCTCGCTTTCACGCCAAAACTACTGAACCGGTTTGAATGGAATTTGGTACACAGATAGTCTAAATGGACATAGGCTACTTTTTAATGCGAAAAAAGAGTTGTAAGGGGTTGAAAGGGGTGAAAGTTTATTTAAAAGCTGCTCCTTATTTAAAAGAACGTTTTGAATATATTGATCTTTCCAATCCTCGTACTTTACGCTCCTCTGAAACGTTGCAATTGAAAACTCCCTTGCACTCTTCTACCTTTTATGGACATTCTTTTACGGTGCAAGCCATTCGCCTTTGGAATGCTCTTCCTGTTGATATCAGGAAAGCCAAATCTCTTCCTATCTTCAAAAAGCTTTTACACAATCACTTTTCATCATTATAAAATTATTTAATTTTACTATCTATTTATATATTTTTGTAGGTGGGTGGGTAGGTGTACCTAGTATAGATATGGTTATTATAATGTATTTATGTAGTATTGGTATCATATTAGTAGTTTATATATATTTTAATTTATGCACATAGTTGGTGAAATTAGTTAAATGTAGTCTTTTATTACACCGTCACTTTCGTTCATATAAAATCCAGTCCATCCAAAGGTTGCCTGGAAGAGATCGCTCATAGCGATAAAGCCGCCCATTGTACTTCACATAAGAATAATGAACTCTGTGTTTATTTTATAATTCCTGTAAAAGTGGTGTACAATAAAGAGTTTTCTATCTATCTATCAAAAGTTCCTTAACCTTTTCCATAAAAACTTTTTTAATGTCACATATGAAATCACACTGTCAGTTGTTTGACAGTAAGTTTAAATGACAGGACAACATCTATCCGGTCAGCTATAGTAGGTACCAAATAACACCGCAATACAGGTCATTCATCCACCTTCACCACGATGTCGCAAAACTCAATTTATGTATGGTAAACAAACAGTAGGTAGGTACTACGAGATTCGAGCGATTACCGTCTTAGCGACAGGTTTGTATGGAAAGCGACAAAATTCATAAATTGAATTTTGCGACATCGTGGTGAAGGTGGGTGAATGGCCTGTATTGCGGTGTTATTTGGCACCTACTATAATAATAATAATAATAATAAAGCTTTATTTAATTCCATGCATATTCGATAGCCTTTATAACTTAATTAAAAAAAATAAAAATTGGTTAACAAATTTCATAGTTCTCAATTCTAATTTTGTGATTCGTTTAAATATTATCTGCTTATCAACTACTACCTAATTATTAATGCGTGGACCCCGTTCGGGTAAAAGCCTCCCCCAAGAGATGCCATCCTTCCCTGTCATTAGCACTGCACCTACTATAGTAGATTATATTTTATTGTTTCTTCATATTTTCTACACAACCTGTATAGTATGTTGGACACGGGACTCGACGACCACCCTTTCAATGCTACAAAGATTTACTTGCACTGGGTTTGGCCGTGTACGTGAAACAGAAAAAATACGAAGCTATCTTTTTAAAGTGTAGTTTTTCGTATTGAATATTCAAGTCGTAGTTATTCTGCCGGTTGTATCCGGAGCTTTATTCAGATGAATGCACGCTTTCACGCGAGCGTTTCTACCGAATTTTCAAATACCTAGTACGTTTTCCTATACATTCTATAGTTTTTGTATACAAAGAAAGAGAAACAAGCATAGCTAAATCAAAACAACACTCAAAAATATAGGTCAATAGATATGCGACATCATTACGATGTCAGTGACCTATATTCTCAGCGTTGAAAAGATAAAGAGATAGAGATAGAGATAGAGATAGAGAAATATTTACAACACAACACAGGTACAACACAGTAAGAAAACAATACATAATTAATTAGAAAATAAAAATAAAATAAAAATAGAACAGAATAGCACAGAATACGAAATATTAACTAAGTTACATGGTAGTGGGTGCTGACCAGCGCTGATATGAGCCAAAAAGGTGCTGCCTCAGCTTAATGCAGCTCTGCAGAAGCAAAGCGGCGCTGGTTTTCAGTCAGAACCTGAAAAAGATGAGTTATGTTTACGACGAGAATACCAGAGTACTATGGACTAGCGAGCAATAATAATTTTCCGGGTTTGTTGCATAAAGACATACCCGTAAACAAAGTTAGCGATTCATATATAAAACTTGTTTCATAATCCCAAAGGCAAAGTAACTATCATTTATTCTGTGCGGTTTGAATATGATGAAAACTGTATTCTGCGAGGAATACCTTTGAGGATAATAAGTTTGGAGGGTTTCAACTCGGAGTGCCTTTAACCGTCCGCTGGCTTATCCGCTCTCATATTTAGCGGACTTTATTTTGGGTCTTGTTTTACCTAAGATTTGTAATGCCAGACGTTACAATTTTGAACCATGAAACGAGTTTTGGACCCTTTTCTTTTATTTGCATAAGATGCGGAAGTATTTTGCCATAAAATGACAAAGAAAGTTTGAACAAAAGTAAGATATATTTCGAAATATGGGCCCGTATGCTAATTTACTGCTTAAGCAGTGATCCACACTCAAGTATAGATTCTTGTATCAAAATCTCTACTCAAATCAATGCTTGAGTAACGGTTTTTGATCACCATACGGGTCTAAATGGGTTTGCTGTTAGACGGTGCCCGTTAGAAAAAACCGTTTGGTTAAAAAAATCAACACAAAAGTAGACCCTTATCCAACTTAAGTATAGCCAATGTTTAAACTTTGTACAAAAATTATTGTATTTAACATGTTGATTTTAAGAAATTTCTAGTTGGAAACGCCTGTCGAAAGAAAGACGAAATACTAGTTTATTTCCACTGTTTAAATATTAACAAGAGTAAAAGGCTCTACACTGAAATACCTCGTAACTTTCTTAATTGAACTAAAAGGGGCTAAATATAGAAATTATTTACCCCAGAGAAAATGTAGCCTGAGTGGATTTCAAATAACCAAAACCAAAAAACCGCGCGCAGTTTTTTACGGCGCTCAATTTAATTTGGTTATTTCCTTTGACATTTTTACTTCTGAGTTCTTAGAAAACATTATAGCTATCCAGTATGATAATCATTTTATTAGCAATGTGAGAAAATTTGCAAATTGTTTGTAGATCATGTCAATAGTATTATCGACAAGGTTATTTTTTTTAACCCAAGGTTCTTCTAGCGTGATTCTAAAACTACCACTTTACCTAACACGTACAAAAAAATAGGAAAAGAATGATAATAAAGCAAAATTTCAAAGCCAACGCACACTACGCTTGATAAAAACGAACAGTGCTTCTAACTACACCGTTCTACGATCTAAGGAAACACTAGCTTATCAAACGAAGGCTTACGATAGCTAGTTCGGTCCTAACCCCAATCCAACCCTTTAACTGGGAGGGAAGTGTCATGCTCGCCGATAGACTTCGAAACATAGATATAGCTATTATTATAGTCGACGTCAAAATGTTCGCGAGAACATGGCAATGTAGGAAAACCCTGGTTCTGGAAAAGTTTGCGACTCCGTAAAATGAAATTGAGACAAATCACTAACCTTTGACGGCAGATTTCCGCGTGCCGAGATGCCGGCTCCAGAGATTGTCCAGAGATTGTCCAGTGCACTGTTTATTCACTCCGATGAAGCTAGGAGGTCCGCCGAAAGGATTCAAACCCGCACAGACCGAATCCAAGCCGTATTTTGTTAATAAAGTTGATAGAACGTATGCGCAGAAACTCATAGTATTGGTTCAGTACACCGAGAAGCCCGTACAGGCAGACAAACAGACGACGAGGACAATTTTGTGTAGGATATGTAACGGTAATTATGAAATAAAATACCGAGCAGTCTAGGGGATACCGCACACGGGCCACTGGCCACAACCACAAAACGCCGCCACTGGCATATTTCCTGTATTTTCATACATTTTATGAACTCACCGCACACGGTTGACGCCGGTAGCCGCCACACGCTACAAAACGCCGCTACACGCTTCTTGTGGCCCGCACCGGCCACCGTACCAGCACTGCAGCGGCAAAACTGGCTGTCGCGCGCTTCAGCTTTCTTTGTGGCAGCTTCTGGCCCGTCTGCGGATGCACTAAGGGTGTTTTTCCAGCAAAACAAAGCTTAGATATAGGTATGTAGCTATGTAGGATGTGTTTAATATCCACCAATAGGGATCGTTTATTTTCATATGGCTTAGCTTCGCTTTGCACTGGTGTAAACGGGTTCAACGAAGCTATATTATTCGTCTTGAAAGATGTGTGCTAAAGATGGCAACTATGGATGCCTGCTATTTATGCTATTCTCTGCAAATATCTTACTCGCTTAGCTTAACTTTGGTGGAAACGGTCACATAGTTTAGTAGCTTGGCTTTGACCTCGCTCTCCGATTAGCAACGTAACACATCTGTGGTGGAAAAGCAGCCTTACGTGTACTATTTTTTTCCTACGCAACTTTGCGACTTCTTTTCGTGGTAAGATAATACAAAATAAGATAAATGTCGAGCACCCTACCAAAACGTGCAAACGGCTACAAATTAGCCAATGAGAAAAATATTCAAATATACGACATACTTGGAGCTTTGAGAAATGGCAACACATCAGTTCGCTGTCAGTGTTGCGAGCTCGGAAAATTGCCGCGGAACGTCAGACGACGAATGCATGGCTTATTTACGACGTTGCATTATTTTGATGGACGAGCGTCTTTAGAAGTCGTATTGTTGAGTTACACTTGCAGGTTATTCTGTTATGGTTTCTGGTGAGAAATTTGACTGAACGTATAATAGATAATTATAGTACACCTAAGGGTCAGATTACTCATTATTCTGATATACCAAAGGTCTCATCGCCTAGAAAATCTGAAAAAAATATGAACATTTTTCACGGTAGAAAATAAATAAATCCATGAAAATTTCTGAAAGTTTATTTATGAAGAATGTATGAAATTTTTGAATTGAAGAATTTATATGAAAATCGATGATTTTTTATGAAATCTAAAAATATATGGCTGAGACAAATTTTGATACTTAATTTGTAAAAGCTTTAGGTACTTACCTATATTTCTAGGTGCTATATTTACGTAAGTTCCACACTCCAAAGATGGAAATCAATAGAGCCTTATACATTTTTCATTAAATCGAACCTTACCACCTCTTACGAAATATCGCCTTCTCGGCAGTGATATACCTATCAGGTAGTGTGCCCATGTTTCAGATAAAAGTAAAAACTATTCTTTGGTTTTATTTTTTTTATCCTTCGTATTATGTATCTGGGTGAATCAAGTCAGTCTGCTTAAGTTAGTGTACTCTGTGCACTCGGGTGAATTACTCTACGTGAATTAAGTATTGTGAATTTTGTAAATACTTACTGTACCTATTAGTCGTAGTTTTTTTCTTTGTAAATATTTTTTTCAAAGATACCTTATGAAATTAATTGTCCCAGTTGTAATAATTTGAAATTTTCATAAAATGTTATTAATGGGAATTTATTATTTTTATTTATTTATCCTCAAATCGCGTAAAACTATGGCCAGCCTATATCTGAAAGTGTACAGGAGTGTACGAAGAGGAGAGATATTGATGCCGAGTATTATTCATGACGATCAGGGGAACTGGCTCCGTAACTACCATGCACCGACTGAACACGGCTCTGGCGTGAAGATATCTGTCACGCGAACTGTAAGTGACCTATTAATAAGATTTTTTAAATTATGAAAATGGCTTATTAATATTTTTGAAACTAAACTCAATCCTACTAATATTATAAACGCGAAAGTTTGTAAGTATAGATGGATGGATGGATGGATGTTTGTTACTCTTTCACGTAAAAACTGCTGATCCGATTTGGATGAAACTTGGAATATATATTTTCCGTGACCTGAATTAACACATAGGCTACTTTTTATCCCGAAAAATCAACGGCATCCAACGGGACGTGAACTAAGTCGCGGGCGGCACCTAAGCACCTCCTTGTATTTAAGCTCATGTCCTGTCTCTTGTTTTAGATCAATTAAAATGACAAAATTTTGGTTGTACCTCCCTCTGTGCCTACACTGACTGACCATATTCTTATCCGCGCTCCCCTCATGTTTATGACACTAGCATTAGCGAACTTGACACTGGCAGAATTGTGACAACTAGCCACAAAAGCCACAAACCAAGAAGTTGAAGTTGAAACTTACTATAAAGTCCTATCCATGAAAGAAGTCCAGCAGACGCGGCGCTGTAGTCGACCTTAAGTATTATTTCTCGGGCAGCACTTTTAACAACTTTAGGCATTGAAAACAAGACTTTGGTCACAGAAACCAAATAAAAACGCACTAGCATCCGAACACATTAACAACACCTGACAACTAATTTAAAATTTAGTTTTAAAATTTAGTTCCGGAAATTGCCGCGGGACTTCTTTCATGAAAAGGACTCTAGTCTTTCTACGTAATTAACCAACTTCGAAAAAGAAGGAGGTTCTCAATTCGGTGGTGCATTTTTTTTAGTGTTTGTTACCTCAGAACTCCGTCATATAAAAATCTATTTAAAAAGTTATTCCAGTTTTTAAAACTTATAATTTATTTTACAACCAGCAATCGCTAGAAAATAGAAGCAAACCCGTGTAGGCCATTTACTGCTTAATATTTCATTTCGCCTGTTTGTAGCCGTATCTACCCGCTTGTCCTATCTGTTCACCTATCACGACATTATTGGACCAGCCTCCAGCATCTATCCAATAACATTTTCTGCTCTACAGGATGCTCGCAAAATAGAAAAGTATTAAACGTTTACTGAGGCTTCGGTTATTTGGGTCGCGTTTTTGTTAGTTCTTGTTTGTAGCGGCGATAGATTTAGGTTGGAAATAAGTAAATTTATTTATTTATTTATTTATTTATTTATTTATTTATTGCATACATGGTTTATATATATAGCTTAGGTCTTATTTAGCTAAAAGAACAGTCATGTACCCTGTGAGGGCGCAGCAATTGTACTAAAGTAGATAGCAGTAGTCAATTAATATTATAGATTACCTGCATAATGAAATAGTGATAATGTCATGGTAAAAGTTGGATGAATGTCAATAATAATGGGAGGTACTTATACAATTTTCAAGCGGATGCAAAGTCAAACATAAATTCATAACATTATCTACGTATTTACAATATAATTTAAATGTCAAAAATAAGTTGTAATTTAATTAGAATAATGTCCGTTTTTATTATGCGCTACAATTTATCGGACAGAAATTCGTCAAATTTAAAGCTTTGTCTTGTAATTTTTGAAAGTATCACGGTGTTGAATATGATTATGCATAAAAAGCGATTACAGTGACAAAATATCGGAGAGTATAGTTCAAACGTACAAATTACTCTAAATAATATTTTTTTATCCCATTTTAGTGAAATGTCAGCCGGATGCCTCCCGATAGGTGGGCGAACATCTCCACACCTTGGGTCCCTGACGGTGTGCGATATCGGGGTCGGCCAAGGAAGCGTTGGCGCGACGAACTAGACGCCTTCGAAAGAGGATGATGGGAGGAAGCTCGAGACAGAGAACATTGGAAGTCTTTGGGGGAGGCCTTTGCCCAGCAGTGGGACGACATAGATAATTAAAATTTAGTGAAATTAAGAGAGCAAGTTTTATCTATTGAGAAGACGTTCAGAAAATCAGTGGCTAAAGAATGCATAAGAAAGTCGTTTCTGTTGTTTTTTTTTATTAAAATTCCATTATATTACTTTCTAATTACTGCATCTATCCAGTATTTTTGTTATACAACTAATTGATGAAATGAAACATCAAGAACTAGCAATGAGCTTTATGACCTACTGCTTCCACCCGCGTTTCCTCCGCGTCTCGTTTGATCCCTTTTAATTTACCGGGTTAAAAAGTGGCCTGTGTATTAACCCAGGTTACGAGCCTTGCATATTCCAAGTTTCATCCAAGTCTGTGCATTTGTTTTGACTGTCGTCTCGATTATAGCACACGCACAACGCTTTTGCAAAACGAGAAATATTGTATGAAACCCAGATAAGCGCCTCTAGCAGGAGATTTGGCAATTGTGCAATTCCCAAAATTGATCGAATGAGCGAAGCGAACGAGATCTTAGTGACAACTTGGACAAAATGCTTTGTATGTTTGTATGTTTGTTCTTCGAGATCTTTTGAATCGCTTATCCGATCTTCACAAAATTTGGTAGATATATGGATAGTACTCTTAAGTTTTACTGGTTTGTTAAATGAAGTAAATCGGTCAAGGGGTCGTAAAGTTATGAGGGTCCAAAGAGAGTAAAAAAAAGTCGTACAAAAATATCAAGTGGAGTGTCATATGATAGGGTTTTGTTTAGACATTCCAAACCCGTTTTTATTTTGATTCTAGGTCTAACAGTTTTTGAGTTGTTGTAAATATTATAAAACTGGAAAACCCAGTAGATATAACGTGAGCTAACATTTCTTAGAGTTTCAATAATTTTGTAGTTCAAGTAAGACTGGTACTTAGCTAGACGGCGATTTCGAAGCGATTTGCAAAGTTTATTACAACCATTGGTCAATAAAAATTGTTTGGGTTTTATTAACCTCCGACCATCACGAGACCTTAGTTCGGGGCGAACTACTAGTTATAATATTAGTGGGATGGGATTATTCCAAACACCCTATGGTACGGGTGGTCATGCAGTGCTGATAACTCAAATCACTTGTAACACAAATTCGGCGCGTCGCCGCCGGCGTTCATTTCCCGCCCAACCCTCTGATCTTAGGCGGAATGGCTTCCTGCTGATTTATAAGGCCATAATTATGAGGCCAATTCATTATTCTGTTGTTGTTAGTTAAGCGATTGCTGTGTCTAAGTAGGCATAGTACAAATACATTGCAATTTGTATCATATTTTCAGGACGGCGCACAAGTTTTTCAGGAGCGCTTACTATTTTCAAGTAACAAAAATCATGCGCTTTGTTGTTTTACTGTTTTTATTTCCGTTACGAGTAGTTAATCTGTTAATATTCATTGGTAGTTCTATTTTTGTTTATAAACTTATCATCTAGCCCCCGTATCATAAGTTCTGAACTGCTTTCACTGCCCAGCATAATATCAAGTAACGTGGCTACAGATATACGAAAACAAGAAGCTTTTGACGGCAAAAAGCGCGCTGAAACGCGCTAATGTCACTATTTAGTCACAAAATACCTATGAAAACAGTTGAGAAAACATTTCCCCCAGAATTACTCTAAAAATATACCCAAATTAATTAATCTTCATGGATTTTAAGGGCTCGCAACAAAGTACTTTTCCAAAACAAACATCGGCCAATAAATAAGTCTAAGGCCTCTCACTGACACATTAAATGTTATATGTCAGTGTGTAGGGGTCTTAACTAGACCTCCCGGTGGATAATCTCTACGCAGCTCTGTCTGTTCAGGTTAATCTTATGTAATTGTAGGGAATATTCGGCGTAACGAGATTAGAACGTAAAGCAAGAAGTTTTATCATTTTCTTGAACTTTTTTAGGGTTCCGATACTGAAGGAATCGCGGTGTTTGTTTTATAGGAAACCCTAGGAAGTCTAACAAAGAAGTCTCACCACAGACTTCTATTTGTGTTTTGTATAACATCTCAATTATACTTTTTACTATACCTGAATTTGAAGTCATAATACGATTGCCCAACTTGTAGCTAGTATGAAACCCTATAATGCTAATGTTGATTAGGTACCTATTAACAATTATTTTTACTACATTTTAACAGCGCCGGTAGAACATACGAGTACGTATGTTCTACCGGCGCTGAAAAATGTACTTTTCAAGTAAGAAACCTTTCTTTCGTGACCGGCTTCAGCTAATGTGAAATAGGCATGGACGATAATACGTCCATGGAAATAGGTGTAAATATTTTCATAGAATCTTATTTTACGCGTTCTAAATCGGTTCAATACCGTTTTGATATCGTTTCTCAAGCGCTGAGGCGCGGCGCAAGTAAACCGTTACCAGGGGCGACTGAGTTTAGCATATTTCCTACTGCAATTAACTCCGGCCGGTCTCAGCGATGCTTAATTGCACGCAATTTGTGCTGAATTTCATCTTCTTTTTACAAGTGTGAAATATTGCTTTATATTTACAAGGAAAAGTTATAAGGTTTTTGACAATGGCAGGATATAAATTGTTTAATTTGAAACCTGGGCTTTTAACTACTTTGTCTTTAGATGCTGGCCTAGTTTTGGTGAAATAGAATAAGTAGGTATACCTACTGATGACTACCTCTTTGGTGCAATAGGCTGCAACTGATGATTGTCTAAAACTTGTTGTGTAATTGTATAAAGTAAGGTAACTAACTCTATGCATGTCTTATTTATTTAGCAAAAAGTGCCCGTGAACAAAACAAAACATAATCTTACAAAATGTAAGATTTTTGTAGGACTTTTTTTATTTTGGTGGACGCATTTTGATTAGATGGAGAAGCAAAATGAAATTACAAATTCTACTCAAAAAGTTTAGGTACTACATAGTACATTAGCTATGTCATGTTCCAAATACCGTATCGATTCCTTTTAAACTTAGATTTTCGTTGAATGAATATTGAACTGGATGCAGATGTTGGAGCTCGTAAGCCAAGTAGCACCGAAACCGGTAATGCTGCTTTCACACCACCACCGACACGACACTACACTGCGGAGAGCTAATCTCATTCATTGAGTAGATGCTGTCACACGTCAACGCCGGCACCGATATTTTTCCTCGAGATGTCCACACGCACGTGGCTAGCACAAAATAACAAGCAACAAAATGTAGGACGGTCACCTTCCCGACATTATTTACACTTCGTAACATAAAAATTACATTTCATTTCTATTTATAAATATAATTTCATACATATACGTAGTATAATATTATAAATGATCTGTGCTTATACTGTAACGTTACAGAGCCTTTTGGTCTACTGTAAGCCACAAGTTATTTGAGATAGACCTACCTATCCTAGTTTCAGAAGATCCTATCAAGGAAATAGGAGTCGGTAGGTGTGTACAGATTTATTATAATTAAAACCTAAGTTAATGTCTTTAAAAGTTCACTGAAGCACTAGTACGGAGGTGGTAGAGATGAAGGTAATTTTAGAGAAGACGAGAGGTCGGTGATGAGGTCTGGCCGGAGGAGAAGAGGGTGAGAGGTCGGAGTGTTCACTTGTAGAGGAGTGTCCCTGGAGCTGGTGGTGGTGAGGAGCGGTGCTTAACACCCGCTCCTGTACTCGCTGGTTGAAGTAAGCAGCTTCTGTAACTTTCGTTCCAGTATAAGAGAGTTTCCAGGATCTAGGAATTTTACCAGGTTTTACCACAGTTTCCAGGTTCTCTTACGTGAAGCTTACTGAGCCATGGGCTATAAAAACCAACTGTTTTACTCCGTTCACCATGAAAATCAAGACCGACTGAAGAACGTCTCCCATCCGAATTTTGACAGCCATGAATTCGATTTTCAATGTATTGGTTCAAATGTTGACCTGCCGGCTGTGTAATGAGTTCCGTTACGTCTGAAAATCTGAAAAGATCCTATAGCTTATAACAAATAATTTTGAAGTTAGCAGCCGAAAAGAATTACAGAATTAGTAAAAAATTACAGTACATAAATATAAAATACTACAATACTTACCACAATCTACGCCATAAAAGATTGCATGTCTCGCAATAAATATCTGAATCTGACGACCCACCGAATAAAATAGAGGAGGCTTATGTGCCGTGGACATCTAGGTACCTACACTCTGATATGATGTTGGCTGACAATGTCGTATCGGTACCGTATTGGTGTCGGTACTGGCGAGTGTGGAAACACTGTGATGCCGATACGATACCAGTCGAACTTCTCGCTGTAAGAACACGGGATGTTCGTGCCTCAACTAGTATCGTTAGATACGCAAGAGAAGAGATTGCAGCGGGTCTTTCAGATTTTTGATTTGATTAGATATAAGATAGGAAAGTCTTTTTTGGCATCGGTATTAGTTCTGCCGTCCGTGCTGTGGGTCATGGGTTCGATCCCCAATGAGAATAAACATTTGTTTGTGGCAAACATAAGTTAGATTTTTTTTTGTCTGGGTATAATAAATATGTATATTTAATTATTATTAAGCTATGTGTTTTTACTTTTATTTTTGTGTCATTGTCTGTGTTGTGCTCTTCTTAAAATGTTATTTCAAATACAATTCTACTGATTGTTTGTGAATAAATGAAAATGAAGTAAATGCTCAATCAAAACTACATTTTTTTTACATTTTGATTAAAAAAAATTCTATCATTTGTAGAGCGGCTGACTGAAAAACAAAGTTAATTAACTTGTTCAGCTGTTTCGTGTGTAGGTATATATTTTGTTACTTTATCCGTCAAAATGTTCTGTGTGAATAAATAAATGACTGAGATTATCTTTGTGGTTTTGAATAAAAGTCTCGGTCCAAAGTTAAACAACTTAACTAGGTACCTAAGTACTACATTAGCAAGCAAGCTCGTATGAGTTAGTGGCCAACTCTGGTACTTACCACATTGTAAACCTATCTTGTATTTACGTACAGTCGCTTATAACATGCAGCATAGACAGACAGCCCCCAGCTGAAGTACTTATAACAAATACGCAGGTGTTGTTGTAAGCTAACAACGCAACATTTCATGTAGTTTGCATATAATGCGATGCACCGTACTATCGAATAATATCGATACAAAATATGGATGAAGTTTTACTCGTGCCTAGTTTAGAGTTTGTTGTTTACCATTGACATGCAAGAAGAAGAAGCCAAAAATAAATATGTCGAAGGACAAACGAAAAAAAACTGTTTACTTAATAACCTCCTCATTACCCCCTAATATAATGTTTGTCTAAGTATATTATAAATATATATTATATATATTTTTTGTTATCTACTTGAATAATTAGCTTAAGTATTGCCTAAACTATAGATCTCAATATTAGTTTTCAATAGGTAATAGATAAGTATTAGTAATTTTAAGTTTCATAATGGTTGCACTATATTGAATGTTGTGTTCACCTGTAATTGGTGTGTGTACCAATACCGGACCGCTTAGATAATAATATTAGGCAATGTTTCTGTACACACTGTTGGTGTTCCTTTTAATTAATAAATAAATAAATTTGACAGCACTTAAAATATTGCCGTCCTTTTCTTATAACCTACCCTCACAGATTATAAACCTGCCACTAAAAATGTTAGCTGTGGTACCTTTTTAGCCAAATAAAAATTTTCATTCATTCATTCAAACTGAAACCTCAAACATGGGTAGAGTCCTTTCCATGAAAGAAGTCCCGCAGACGCGTCGCTGTAGTCGACCTTAAGTATTATTTCTCGGGCAGCACTTTTAACAACTTTAGGCATTGAAAACAAGACTTTGATCACAGAAACCAAATAAAAACGCACTAGCATCCGAACACATCAACAGCACCTGACAACTAATTTAAAATTTAGTTTTAAAATTTAGTTCCGGAAATTTCCGCGGGACTTCTTTCATGAAAAGGACTCTATAATATTAGCACTGTCAAATTAAGTAAGTTGAGAGAAATGCCACAAAAAAATCGGCACCATTGCAATGATTACATAGGTGTATGTATGACATTATACCTACTTCTTGGACAAATATTTTATTCATCCTTAGTGTGATCTCTCTACCCGGGCCCGGGAGACAGAAAAGTGGAAGATGTTGGGGGAGACCTTTGCCCAGCAGAGGGACGATATAGGTTAACTAAAAAAAAATTTGATCTGTAGTGTTTTTTTTTATGAACAGGCATTAGGACTAAGCCGAGGCCAGACTAGACTTTAAAATAAATAAAATATTTATATAGAGCTGAGATATTAATTGGGGTTTTCATCATGGCTATAAAGTTTCTAGTTCAAAGTGTTCAATCCGCCCGAAGGTCATCCTAAAATATATCGCCGAGAAAGGTCTGATAACCCCGTTTTAATTCCCAGATCCTCAATAAAGTAGCACTTGTATAATAAAACCGGGTTTGCGGGGAAATATGCTGAAGTGGGCTTTTGAATATTACGTACAAAGGTCTGTTTCGTTGTTTGAGTAATGTTGTTCGTGTTGCTTTTGTTTTCTTTATTTGCCTTTGCCTCTAAAATATAATTTTCCAGTCAATGCGTGTGATCGATCTGAAACTTGAGGCCTCATGAGGAGAATCGATAGTTATCAGATGTCCAACCTTCTTGCTCGTCACCTTTTTTCGAATCTTTGTTCTTTTCAGATATTTTGCGCACTTTTGTGTACACACTAAAGATAGTGTGATGTCAAAAAATATACGACAGCAAAATATTTCAAAAATTGTTTTGTCAAATTTGGCAAAATGTAATAAAGTGTTAATATGCTGCAAAATCGTACTTGTTCCTTTCTTACGTGACATCTACATTATTTTTATACGAAACTATTGAAGAAATTCCTTCTGAAGCGTGAGAGGTAGTATTGGTAACAGTAGTCCGAAACTAAGTTACTCATCTGTTTCTTTTTTATTCCTCGCACAAAAGCACCCAAACTGTCACCGAACTCAAATATCGGTTGACTTCTCGCTAACGGATAAGTGACGTTTCTATATAAGTTCTCGAACTCGAGTACAAGTTAAAAAGTCCTTTATGTCGGGAGCTGAAGTTCCGAAATACTTGTAAAAAAGTTTAACCTTATTTTTGGTTTTGATAATTCATAGAGCTTTTAATAATCTAGGAATGCGCCATCTGCAGTTCCTTGACCGTACTTCCCAGTTCAGCTAGGTAGTTATCCAATTCGATTTAGAAATATCCAACTTTCTTCTCAGCGAAAAACGGGGTTCGTCCTAAACAAACTTAAAGTCGTTACTTCGCAAAATACACCCTCATTAAAATTCGTTCGAGTAGGTGCTACTTTCCTTGGTGTAAAAGTAGCCACCATATTAAGTAGGTAGCTTAGTAACAGTCGATTTACACACTCATTTACACCTACTGAGTAGCAATGCGCAGTATTTACACTGCGCGCTAACTATCTTCGACGTTGCCGTGCAGAGAAACTAACAAGTGTTCAAATTAAAAAATATTTGAATAAGAGTTTAGGTACCTAAAAAACGAGAATTTAATTTCCCTAATATTTTCTCAGAAAGGGGGAAAAACCGCGTATATGTGTCTACTTCTGGTCTAGGCAAGAAAATCTCGACTCAAAATAGGTTTTCTCGGCTGTTTTTTACACCAATCATTACAACTGTAGTAGGTATCTGAAACAACATTCACATTTTACGTTCAACTACTTCTGCCGGCGACTGTAGGTATTCATATTTGAAAAGGACATTTGATATAACGTCGCATATCTGCGTGTAGGTAGGTATACGTGGGGTCGAGCGTGGTCTGAATTCTGAAACTTTGTTAGAAAAGTGACTGAATCTAAAAAGACAGTCACGTTTGGTTTAAAATAATAAACACTAGGCCATCCCTTTAAAAAGGAAAATGTAGATTGTAATGTAAATTAGGATTGTAGTGAGTTTTAATAGTAGATTATTATACAAGGGGATAAAGCAGTGTCTTCTGTCGCGGGTGACGATTTAAATCGCGAGCGTAACGAAGGACTCGAAGTTTACTCCCGAGCGTAGCGAGGGTGTTAAAAACTTAAGAGAGTAGCGAGGGATTTAAGTTCACCCAAGACTAAGACAGCTTTATCACCGAGGAAAATACTCTACTTTTCGTACCATTTGCGAAAAAATTAACACAATAATAATATGAGATAGCATTTTAGAACATTAACTTATTTATAAAAATAAATTAAAATAAACTTAACGTTTACGTATTTGAAGAAAACAAAAACGCGGCATTTTCCTAGACTAATATTTTTTTGTCGGAAAAGCAAAGGCATCAAGCTCATACGGCCTGCATAATAAATGCGTATTCCTTTACACCAATGAGGTTACATTTCACAAAGGTACAAATACTATTCGTTTCCGAGGGTTGGCTGCAGCGCAGTGCCTCACAGGGTACCTCCCTAAGAAACTTGCTCTGTGTGCCTATGTATGGACCGTCAGTTTAAAAAAAACCTTATTTGTTTCTAGGTATCTTAGAACCATCAGTGACAAACATAGAGATGGGTCTAAAGCGGACAGTGAGATTGTTATTAGCAAGTTGCGTAAGTAAAGTAACAAACCATTCTAAAAGACTCCTAGTACTAGCGTATACATAATATATACGATATTATACATAACAGACAGAGGCAACAGTGTAAACACGTACCTATGTGTTTACACTGTTGCCTCTGTCTGGTTAACTATTCAAAAAGATAAACATTCACCCGAACCAAAAAAATATACAAGTATACACAAGCCCGACAGAAAAAAAAACAAGAAATAATATGTGATGGTTCAAAGTCTCAAAAACCAGTGTGCATAAGAATCTTTAGTCGGCACTTGTATATCTAACGAAGCGAACTGCAGAACTATTTCAAAAGAAGCAATATGGGACGTGCAAAAAGAATTTGCGATTTCATTGGCGCTCTCTCAAGGTCCGGGCACGCTTCTACACTATTATACGACTTTTGAATGATCAATTTAACTTCGAGAAAGATAAAGTTGGAAAAAATTGATACGGCAACGTGCCGTAGACTTCTGCTACGACACGTAGCAATTTGTAGTTCGTAGAGCTCGTAGAGTTCGTAGCTTCTCGTAGCTTTTTCTTGGAGAGGTGTTAATTCTCTTTACCGCATCAGCAAAGCGACTTAGGCACTACTTTTAAACTAGTAAAACAGTAAGAATCCCCTGTATAGGGGTAACAAAAGGGTCCGCTTGAGATGGGCTATCACAGACAGGGTCGCGCACTGCCTAACTAAACAATAGGTTCCACACACAATGTTTTGTTATTCTTTTGACCCTCACTAAGAGCCGTAAGATCAAAAGCAGTTTAAACTATGGGTGACGAAATAGAGTTTAACCTCCAGTCTCCGATTATTTCATAAGATCAATGGTAGTTAATCGACCATCGGTAGCTTAAACTGACAGAGATGACAGTAGATTAATCCATTAATCAAATGTAATCGTAGTTTACGAAACCCATAGTTTAAACTGCTTTTGATCTTACGGCCCTAAGCAAGTGAAAGGTAACACAGACAAGACAAGGTTGTCATTTAATCGCTCGCTAGAGGTGTGTTACATTACTTTTAGAGGCTTGGAAGAATGACTCTTCCAAGGCGATAGAAAACGTCAAAATGTACGGAAAAGTCACGTGACTTTTAGTTATATTCTGTAGTCATTCGGGTGTTATTAATTCGGCTCCCCTATTTTTTTGAACTAGCTTTTTATTAATTTCTTTAGGCAATCTTTTTCTACATCTTTGAAGTTTAGAGTGTCATAGTACATGTGCCATGGAGCTTATCCTTGTATCAAATAACGAAGGAGGTTGGTTACCTCACATAATACTACTTAGTAAGTAATTTACCTTGAATCTTCTCCCTAGGCGTAAACTGAGCCGTAGGCCTGTATATCTAGTGCGGGGTTATTTCGTAAAATGTCGACTTTGAAGTGTACCGCAGGAAATCTTGAGGTACCTACAATCGGCATCAAAATTAAGTCACTTTTATTTATACAACAAAAGAAACTCGTGCGAATACTTGTTAACATAAAGCAAAGGCAAAGCTGTAGACTCCATTTTAAAACAATGAGATTATTAACATTACCCTGTATCTATATTATGCAAATGACCCTATTCGTAAGAAAATACAGAAACTTATTTTTATCAAAATCGGAAAATGACGGTAACTATAATAGACGACACAAAGATATGCTAATTAGACCCCCGACCACTTTAAAAACATTTGACAACAGTCCGTACATCCGTTCAATAGTTATTTTCAATAAAATTCCTAATTTTATCAAAAGCCAACCAAAAAGATTCTACTTTCTGAAATCTACTAAGGGAATTCCTTATTTCTAAGTGTTATTACTCTGTTGACGAATTTTTGTCCGATAAATTGTAGTGCATAATAAAAACTGACATTATTCTAATTAAATTACAACTTATTTTTGACATTTAAATTATATTGTAAATAGGTACGTAGATATTGTTATGGATTTATGTTTGACTTTGCATCCGCTTGATAATTGTATAAGTAGGTACCTCCCATTATTATTGACATTCATTTAACTTTTACCATGACATTATCACTATTTCATTATGTAGGTAATCTATAATATTAATTTACTACTGCTATCTTCTTTAGTACTATTGCTACGCCCTCACAGGGTACATGACTGTTTTTTAGCTAAATAAGACCTAAGCTATATATAAACCATGTATGCAATCAATAAATGAAATGAAATACCTAAATGAAATGAAACTGTTGTTTGCTTTAGGGTATTAGGTACTATAATTCTTTGTGTAGTACCTACATATCGCAACAAAATAATACCTAGTTACGACATCATAGTTTTGATGCTTGCTGCGTATGTGTGTAGGTTATAAATATCCTTGGACATTTCACACAACGCTTTCTAATCCTAAACTAAGCAGAACTTGTACTTGGAACTAGATTGCTGATAGAATACTTATATACATTTTTTTGTAAATGCATACATATAATAATAATATACATAGTAATTACAACTCTCATAATACTTTTTTTTATACTCCATAAACTGTTACTTTTTTTGTAAGTAAGCTCTAAAAATATCAACGTAAAATTGATTACGGTATTTTATATACCACATCCAGTCTCGTGGGTTTTTCATCTTCACTTCGCCTTTCGGTGCATCAGTGCTAACGAACTAATTCAGCGCCTGTATTGTGCTGTCGAAGATATGCCCTCATAAACTCAATAAAAGTTCATAGTAAAGTTGCAGCTCGTCGCAAAATTTTATTTTAAAACTGGCTTGATTACGACCGAAAGACGAAATCTACTAGTTGGTAAAGTTACTGATTATTTTGTTTTATTTGCAGGGAGAAGCCCCATGGTCACAGATCATATACCCATGGATTATATAATCTGTGCCCATGGTAAACATCAACACAGGCTGAAGAAGTCCACTGCTGAAACCGTCCTATTTTACAGATTGAATAACCTTTAGTATATAACCCATAAGTGACGAAGGCGAGACGTCCACCTTTTCTCTTTCTAGAACATCTGAAACTAAGGTAGATACTTACTTGCACGAACAGCCGCGAATAATGACCTATACCTACTTGGTTTCTAACTTTTCTATTTGAATTTGTAATACTTTCATCTGTCTATAAATAACTTTACATTAATTTTAACTCTATCAAAAAAATAAATATGTAGGTAAAACCCCTTTTCCAACATCCCATAGTCTGTGATCGGACGCTACCCTGAGGGCCTAGTACGAGTTTTCAGTGTATAGTGTGGGTGTGTAACGTCTGACGCCCAGCACACCATTGGGCGCTGATTTGTATGGAGACACTGAGCGGATTCTTTGAGAAGCTCGGCATGCGAGTACGGGCTTGGTGTAGACCAAGCTTCTCAAAGAATCCGCTCAGTGTTTCCATAAAAATAAGCGCCCAATGGTGTGCTGGGCGTCAGACGTTTCACACCAGATTTACACACCAAATCTCGTACTAGGGCCTCTGAGCTCGATTCCTGAAAAAACCGGCAAAAGTTACGGAATTTATGTCAATCCAATAAAACTTTTCAAACAATGCATTTTATTTTTAATTTATCTACTAACATTCTACGAGCGAACAGTCAGCTTAGCTAACTGGAAGGTACAGTCAGCATCAATATTGAATCCATTCTGAATTAAAAATACAGTCGCACGATTACAATTTTCGACCTTTTTCGAGTCGTCAATAGTTGAGTCGTTTTGTTAATTTTTGTTCCCGATATGATGTTATAAGTGGACTGTATCTATTTTTAGGGTTCCGGGATCGACTGATGGTATGCCGAAACGATGGTGGTAGTAATAAAAACGCGAGGTTACTAAAACACAATATCAAACTCCGGGTCAGGTAGGCTCGAGCAGAGCGACGGCGTAACGTAACTATCACCCGTGGAGCGCGGACAGCAAAATGAGCACCATGTTCAAGGGAGCGTCCACAATATATAGTTGTTAAGCCGTCGACCCCGCTTCCGAGCTTACGTGGCGGGGAGCCCTATAGATCTTTATTACCAAATACTATTCATAATTATACAATGCAAAGAGATGTTTCCTTACCCATTAAATCTAATGTTTTTACAGTTCTGTTTTTAGTCGGCGCAATTACAGAGGTTGGTTTATGACGGGCGTATTGGCTCGCTATTACTCGCTAACAATATTCGTGGGATCCAGTGTCCCTATTGTGAGTCGCCGTCATAAACCTTTGTACGTCTTTGCAACTTCTCTGAAGTAAACGTACAATCTACCAACCTAATTGCTTGCTATTGGTTCTTTTGTCTGGCGTTACAAGCCGAGCCCAACTTTCCCACGTACCTACGATCTCTAGGTACGTAGCCTACTCGCTTTGAGGCTGTCTAGCTAGGACCGACCCTCATATGACTGCTGAACTAACACCTAAGCTTATGTAATCTGTAGATAGGTTTCCCGTCCCTACTAAGACTTAACTACCTAGCTAGGTAAGGCGTCCAAGTTCCTGGCCTGACCCAGCGTTTTAACTCTATTCTAGGGACCTACCTACCTACTTCAGTCTCTCAATAAAACACTAAACAGTAAATCGTATAATTTTGGCTCAACCTACCTGACCAATAACTATTCTACATGCTTAAGGCTACTAGGTATTCTTATGTCTAGCTTATTCTTTAATGCGTCGTGCACATCCTCCCTCCGTCGCATTTTCGCGATCAACCGGTAGCACGACGATCTTCTTTGTCGGACGCCGTAGGGTGTGTCCGGTGCTGGTGATGACGTCCACCACACGAATTTCGCCGTCTTGTCCTGGATGTAGTGCTGTGATTCGTCCCCGTGGCCATGTGTTTCGAGGTAGGTTCTCGTCACAGATGACGGCGAGATCACCGACCTTTGGCGGATCTCCGGTAGTATGAGGTTCCCGCCGTTGCTCAAGGCGGGTAGGTACTCGCGCAGCCAACGGCGCCAGAACTCGTCTGCCAGTAGTTGAGTACGCCGCCAATGTTGTCGCGCATGCTCGTCACCATCAGTGAATACTCCTGGTGCAGGAATATGACTGTTGGTCCCCAGTAGTAGATGATTGGGAGTGTCGTATTGTAGGTACCTAGCTCTGCATGAATGTTTATGTGGACGTGTAGGTAGTTAATAAAAATTTGTCTTGGTCAACCCGTCTTTCATTTACAACATGGTGACAGCGGTGGGATTAAAAATTAAAATTTTAAATTTAAAAAATAAATAATTTTAATTTAAATAATAAATTAAAATAAAATAAAATAAAAATAAAATAAATTAAAATAATATAATTATTTTTCTTAATTTTTTAAATTTTTTTCAAGAAATCAAGAAGCAGGCGAATCTATTGATGAGTACGTGACTGCATTGAAGCTTTTAACCCAGCTGTGTGAATTCGAGAGTCTCGAGGAGGGGTTAGTGCGCGACAGAATAGTGTGCGGAGTTCAGGACGGCAAGCTACGTGATAGGCTACTCAGGGCCGATGATCTCACACTGGCGCGGGCAGTCAAGATTTGTCAGGCTAATGAAATGTCCACGGAGGAGCAGAAGCAGATTGAGGGAACCAAGACGACTGGAGGGCAGGTGGTAGCAGTTGACGCGATGAACGCGCGAGCCTTCCGTGCTGGCGGAAGCGGCGGCGGCGGCGGTGGCGGCGGCGGTCGCGGCGGAGCGCGCCAGCCGCAGCGCAACCCGTGGCAGGCCGCCAGCCAGCCGCAGCGTCGCAGCACGGAGCAGGCAGCTAGCTCCTATATGTGTTGTTCCGCGTGCGGTATGAATTGTGATGGGTATAAGTGTGCGGCAAAAAATGCTATGTGTTTTTGGTGCAATGAGCGAGGTCATTTTAAGAATATGTGTCCGAAATTACGTAAGCGTGTGTTGAGACCGACGTTGACGGCGGCGATGACGGCGAGGACAGTGACGGTCTGTACTATGTGTCTGCGCTATCGGGGATGAAGGATCATAAGGACTCTAAATGGTATGAAACCTTAATATTTACTTGTACAAATAACAAAGAAAGTTTTAAGTTAGACTCTGGATCAGATTTAAATGTTATTTCATTGAGTACATTTGCGAATCTAGGGCTTCCGATTAATATTTTAAGCACAGATAATACCAAAGCACAATCATTTTGTGGAAACTTTATACCTATTGTTGGGCATTGTTATCTAGATTGCTTGTTTAAAAATTTAAATTACAAGTTGCGGTTTACTGTTGCCGATTTTGATTGTCAAAGTGTGCTGGGAAAATATGCTTGTGAAGAATTAGGAATGGTGAAGCGTATACAGTCTATAAATGTTGATAGGTATAGTGATCTATTTAAGGGATTAGGGAGGCTACCTGGTAAATATAGCATTGTTATAGATAGGTCTGCTCAGCCGTCGGTCTGCCCGGTAAGAAAGATACCGATAGGAGTGCGTGATAAACTACTGCATGAATTAGTGCGTATGGAGAACATAGGTGTGATCAGGAAAGTCTCGCACCCGACGCTGTGGGTGAATGCTATTGTGGTGGCGGCTAAGAAGGACGGCAGTATCCGCGTGTGCCTCGACCCGAGGCCGCTCAACCGAGTCGTGCAGCGCGCGCACTATCCGCTGCCGACGCTGACGGAGATCGCCACTAAGCTCGAGGGGGCGCAGTTCTTCAGTAAGTTGGACGCTAGGTCAGGGTTCTGGATGGTACAATTGGACGACGCCAGTGCTGACCTCTGTACTTTTGGGACTCCATTCGGTAGGTACCAGTTTTTACGGCTTCCTTATGGAATCAACTGCGCATCCGAGGTATTTCATTCAAAGATTCGACAGATTCTAGAGGATCTGGAGGGAGTAGATTCATTTATCGATGACGTCATTGTATGGGGCTGCAGTAAGTCCCAACACGATGAACGCTTAAGGAAACTTTTGGACCGGGCGAGAGAAGTTGGAATAAAGTTCAATGATAAAAAATGTGAATTCCAAGTGAGAAAGGTAAGTTATTTAGGACATGTTTTTAGCGCGGAAGGTATGTCAATAGATAGGAACAAAGTAAGGGCAATAGAGGACATGCCCGTACCTCATGATAGACCGTCACTGGAAAGATTTTTGGGTATGATAAATTACCTGTCCAAGTTCATACCAAATTACTCGGATATAGCGCTTCCGCTTCGCAATTTACTAAAGAAGGACAGTGAGTGGGTGTGGGAGTCGCCACAAGCGGAAGCGGCGCGTGCGCTGCAGCGCGCCGTGTGCGCGGCACCCGTGCTGGCGCTGTACTCGGCGCGCGAGCCCGTGCTGTTGTCTGTGGACGCGAGCTCGCGCGCGCTCGGCGCCGTGCTGCTGCAAGCCGGCCGGCCGGTCGAGTTCGCCTCCGCCACGCTCACCGACACGCAAAGTAGGTATGCACAGATAGAAAAAGAGCTTCTGGCCATCGTTTACGGTCTTGAAAGGTTTCATCAGTACGTTTATGGCCGTCGTGACGTCACAGTGGAATCTGATCACAAACCGCTAGAGGCGCTGTTCAAAAAGTCACTGGACTCCATCCCGGCTCGTCTTCAACGCATGATGTTGCGCATACAAGGTTACCACTTTACTGTGGTATACAAACCTGGTAAGTATATGTACGTAGCTGATGCCTTATCGCGGGCGGCGTTGCCGGAACTGATGACGGAGAGGGTGTCAGAGGAGTTAGAGGAGCAGTCCTGTTTTTTGATTGAGAACGTTCGATTTAGTGCTTCCAAAATAAATCTTATAAAAAACGCGATGATTAACGATGTGGAGTGTCAATTACTTATCAGATATATACAGGAGGGATGGCCGGACAATAAATATGATGTTGATGAACGTATCAGAAATCAATGGTCCTACAAAGAAAGTTTTGCATTCGTTGATAACATTCTGTTTAAGGATAATTTAGTTTACATTCCACAGAGTGTTCGAAGTGAAATGCTTACTAGGTTACACGACGGGCATTTGGGCATAGATAGGTGCAAGCGACATGCTCGCGAGGTGATGTTTTGGCCGGGCATTGCGCGTGACGTGGAAGCTATGGTGCGGCGCTGCACAACCTGTGCGGAGCGCGCGCCACGTCCTACGCGCGAGCCGTTGATGCCACATCACGTACCGCCTTTGCCTTGGGCTAAGGTCGGGTCTGACATATTTCAGTATAGCGGTAAGTACTTTTTGATCCTCGTGGACTATTTCTCAAATTTTATCGAAGTAAATCCGCTGACGAACATAGGAACAAAAGCAGTGGTGACGGCCATGAGAGATCAGTTTGCGAGGCATGGTGTTCCGAAGGAAATAGTCACAGACAATGGACCAGCCTATGCTTCAAGAGAATTTGGTGAGTTCAGTAAAACATGGGGCTTCGATCATACAACGAGTTCACCAAATTATGCACAGTCCAATGGACAGAGTGAAAGAAGCGTCCAAACTATAAAAAATATTTTAATAAAATCTATAAATTCGGGAACGGATTTTTATTTAGGTCTTTTAAACTTTAGAGCAACGCCGCGCAACGGAATTAGCTCACCATCGGAACTACTGATGGGGCGTCGTCTCAATACAAGACTACCAGCTCATGTGAGTAAATTGCGACCAAGTAGAAATAATGAGAATGATTACAATACAATTCTAAGAAATCAGCAGGTGGATAAGGCGTACTATGACAGACGAGCGAAACAACTTCCTGAGCTATCGCCTGGTCAACCGGTTTTGATAACGGATGAAGGTAAACGTAAACACGCGCGAGTCTTAGGGCGCGCTGCTCAGCCTCGGTCATATTTCGTTGCGGATAGCTACGGTAGGCAGTTCAGACGAAACAGACGACATCTGCATAAGCTGCAAGCTGATGACAAGGCGTCACTAGGTCCTTCGAAAGAACAGGTGAGTGATGATGAAACTTGGGCAAGCCCTAATCAGAGCGAAATCCATGACCAGACCATCACCAGTGATGAAGGGAATGACACTTCAGTGGTCTACACCGCTCCTTCCTCACCAGACGCACTAATTCAGCGCCCACGCAGCCCCAGTCGCAGAGCGGCGGCTGTCATAGCACGTAAAAAATTGTTTGAAAAGCACAACTAATAAATACCTACTTGCATGCAAATAATAACCAAAATATTTATAATTATAAATTAAGTAGGTACCTACCTAATCATAAGTAATCGTATATTCTAATTAATACTGTTAAATAATTAATTAAATGATAAATAATTAAGTTCTACATAAGTAAGAATAAATTATAAGTAATTGATTATATCCACTCTTACAAAGAACCTATTATGGTATGTCTGTAAAATTGTTATTGTTGAATACCTATTTACATAAATGTTTCTAATATTTGCTGAAATTGTAATCCAAAAAAAAAAAAAAAAAAAAAATTTATAAGAAAGATGTCGTATTGTAGGTACCTAGCTCTGCATGAATGTTTATGTGGACGTGTAGGTAGTTAATAAAAATTAGTCTTGGTCAACCCGTCTTTCATTTACAACAGGGAGTGAGGGCTTCCGGATCGTCGGGCGTCACGGCCACATGAGTTAGTGGTCGTGAGTTTACGGTGGCTTCAACCTCGGCCAGTAGGGTGGCCAAGGCCTCCTCTTTGGGGCTTTTCTCACGAAGTGTCGTGAAGAGAGCTTCCTTGACAGAGCGCACCATACGCTCCCAAGCGCCTCCCATAAACGGTGCTGCTGGTGGAATGTACCGCCATTTGATGTGACGACTGTTGACTTCCTCTTCTACGGCCTCAAGCACGGCCATCTGAAGTTCACGATCGGCAGACTTGAAGCAGGTGGCGTTGTCGGTGAACATCTCTCGTGGGCAGCCGCGCCGTGCTATAAAGCGGCGTAGCGCGCAGATTGCGGAGTCGGCACTCAGTGATCCCACGACCTCTAGATGGATTGCCCTGGTGGTCATACATGTAAATAATGCCACATACCTCTTTTCATGGTGACGTCCGACTGTCACTTGAAGCGGCCCAAAATAGTCAAGACCCGTAAAGGTGAATGCTCTCATGTGATGCGCCAAGCGCGCGTATGGTAAGTCTCCAGTCGCGGGGCTACCTGGTTTCGCCTTTTTCAATCGACAGTAGATACAGCCTTTTAAAGCATTCTTCACCGCAGGACGGATCTTCAGTATCCAAGTCCTTTGTCGTAGCTCATTTACGACCATTTCTACGCCGCCATGGTGTAGCTTCTGATGGACGTGCTGAATGTACAGCTTTGTGTACGGGTGTTTTCCGTCAAGTATGGCTGGGCAGGCGGTCTCTTCTGAGAGCTCCGGCGTCCTGCCAATGCGCCCGCGAAGACGTAGCGTGCCGTCTTTTCCCACAGCAATGCTCAACGCGGCGAGTCGGCCTCCACTTGACGGGGCTTTCTGTTGTCTTACCCGGTTTATGTCTTCAGCAAAGCTCTCTCTCTGACTGTTCAGTACCCAAAGCTGCTCAGCCCGTATGAGAGAGTGAGCTTCGAGTCCGATATACTTTGCCTTTTGAGATGACGCAATTACCTGACCGGCTATTCGGGGCTTGATTTTTCTATGCGTTCTGCTCCAATCAACATCATCTTCTTTATTTTTTGGAGTCCGTTTTCGAAGCGCGGCTATCCTCTCAAACTTTCTCTCGCGGCAAAGCGAGATAAACTGCAGTACGCGTGCAGTTACTCTGATGAGCCTTTGCCACTGCGAGAACCTTTCTATTTGCGGTAGATGACCTCCTTGTTCACCGACCTTGAACTCGACGGCTGCAAAACATCTCTCCTCGCCACTGACTTCCAGCGGCGCTGGGGTTTCCTTTGGCCACGCCGCCTCGTCTTGTCGTAGAAAGTCCGGCCCCACAAACCACCGGTGATGCGCATTGAAGCCGTCAGGGGTGGCCCGAGTGGCGTCATCTGCCACGTTTTCCTTGGTAGGTACCCATCTCCACTCTGACTTCTTGGTTGTTTCCTCTATCTCGGCCAGCCGGTGTGCTACAAATGTCTTGAAGCTGCGTGGCTCGGCTCTTATCCATGCCAGGGCCGTACGTGAATCACTCCAATAAACTTTCTTGCTTACCTCGAAATCATGTTCTCGGACCACTGTTTCGGCTAAGCGCAGGTACACCTAGTACACCTGAGTGTACCGTTCGTCGTGCCAATGTGTTTACCCGATGTTCATGCTTCGCTGCAGGTGCAGCCTGGCCAAACAGACTCCACGATAGTTCTGTTTATTGCTATGAGTAGTGTTGAACACAGCGCCATCTGTGGTTCAACGGCTGTATTAAACACAGCGCATATTAAACAGTCGATACCTAAATTAATCTTTCACTTCGAGTACTACATAGACTAGTTAGCTAATTATTTAAGACAGTTGCCACTGTAGGGCGCTGTTCCTTGGTATATATGACGCCGCGTGGTCTAGCGTCGTTCTCTTTTCCCGGCGGTCATACCGACTAGCTGTGCCTACCTACTAAATTATTTTACTAATAAACGCTTTGTTTCATGGCCAAGGATTTTCTTCCTCCTGCATTAGACAAGCAGCCATATAAATGTGGAACGAGAAAACATAATGTTCAATCATGAGCGTCGCTGAAATAAACTACACTACATTTTACTCGTATAACTATTCATAGGCGTCTTGACTTCCTAGATAGCTTGTTCCAACACTATTCTCATAAAAAAGTCTTACCTAAAATTCTTTAGTTTTTTTCTTACGATCATTTTAAACTAAGTATGATAAGATTGACGAAAAGGTACTTCTATATTATTTATGTTATGTACACGTCGAGGTACCTAAGTAGAACACACATCTGTGAGATGCCTGTGTACATGACGCTGTCATAAATGTCACCTGACAGTAGCAACTTTGAAGGATAACCAAGAATATAAGAACATTAGCGAATCTTGTTGTGACGAGTTGTACCAAAAATGTATTTGATATTATTCCGAATAGATTGTTTATAAATGGAACCTGAAGTTTAATTTACCAAGCACAACGTAAGAATCTGTCGGCGAAAAGATAGGTCGTTACAGCTCAGAAGTGGAAAGATGGGAAAAATACTACACAGTTTTTTCCAATGCCCATGTCGACATCGAAGCCCGAAGGTAAAGTTTTAGTGAAAACCAAGTTAATTTCATCTCAGATGACCAAACTTTATTCTGAGTTATGAATTGTAGTGATAGTCGATGCACAATTAATTATAGGTACTTACCTATTACAGTAATCATACAAAACCTAAAGAGGATTCAAAGTGATCAGTGAGATTTTATTGAATAAAAGCTCTTTGACTTATGAGAGTTATTTTATTGAATAAAAGCTTAGAGACTTATTTTCTATGAGCTTGAAATGAGTATAGGTATTTACCTACTGAATTTGAGAATATGATTATGTACGTACCTACTATGTACACCACACATTGACTACTGAACAATTACATAGAAAATATTGTTGTTGAGTTGCAGACAAGCCATCAGTATTGCTGGATGAAGTTCTAGATGATGAGAGGAGCGAGAGACATCCTCAAACTCAGACTCAGAGATGACTATGTGAATTGTCTTATCGCAGCCAGAGCGACCGGCTGCCAGGAATTGAGATGTACATACTACAAGAAAGTGAATCCCCATGGTATTGATAACCATTAATAAAGGTATATTTTTCAATAATAATATGAGAATGTTAGAGCTTTGATATCGAGCACAAGTGTTATGTGGCAGGATACAAATTAAAATGAAATTAGTATGTTATGTGACATAGTTGAGAGATTTGATATCAGAGTGCTAGAGTGACAACTCAGTTTTTTTATTTCCGATTTACATAAAATCAATAATTGCGATATTTTCATAATTTTAAAGTACAAATTTTTGTATCTAAAGCTGCTGTGCAGTGGCAATCATAAAAAAAAAGCACTATAGGCGATATAAAGTGATAAAATATTTGACATAAATGCTATAAGCTTAACCTTGGGAAACATAGAAATGGTCGGAAGTGATTTGTTTAAGTGTCACCAACGTATTATACACTGATATGATAACAAGTATAAAGGCACATTTTTATTAAAAAAAAAAAAAGATGAAAGATGATAGACTACATGCAAACACAGAATTGAGCGAGTGAAAAAAAAAGAGATATTCTAAGTATGAAGAGACTGGCGTACCAGGAGAACCCCCTATACACTCAGGCATTTACACCTTCTCACACATCCTCACAACACTTTTATCCAAAACTTTGGAAGTACTTTGGTAGTCGTTTAGTGACGGTCGTTATTTTTGAAAATTCGTTATTGGCTATAAGATGAATTTATAAGATACCTACTCTGTACACCCTAAGAGCTGTGGATTTTGTTAAATAAATAAAATAAAATAAAATGAAGGGATGAAAAAGTAAGTGACATTTATCGAAATTTTAAAGTAAATACATTGAAAATTGATTAGAGAGTAGGTATTTAACTTAAAAAGTGAATTTAAATTAAAGACACAAAATAAAAAGTGAAAACTAGTATATTATACTATTAGTGAATAAAGGACGGGTTTAAGGCGATGTCTATAGATGAATCACGAGCAAGTGAAGGATCCTAATGACTGAATCACGACCGCAGAAAGTGAATAACTGAATGAATGAAATACTTTATTGTAATGTAACCCCTTATGACAGCTTATAAAAATAAAATAGAAATAATAAGATTGCACTATTACGTACAATGGACGGTCTTATTTCTAGGAAGCGATTTCTTCCAGACAACCTTTGTAGTGATTCATAATAATTGAATTACGAGCGAAGCATGTGATTTAAAGAGCGACGCGAGCGATTCATGGCCCTTGATATGAATCCATTTTAGGCACTTGTATACTCCACTTTATACCATGACTACGACCTAAAAAAAAAAAAAAAAGATTAAGAGAAGATATACATTGAATGCTTGTCGAAAATGTCGATCAATCAAATCTCAAGGAGTTTGTAACGAGTATTTTGCGCAAGGAGGGTGTGTATAGCAATGAGATGGAGGTCGAATATAGTGATGTGTTCTAAATTCAAAAACAAAAAGTGATTACAAGTGCTATTTATCGACTGTTTTCAGTGCATAAAATAAGCTTTTTAGAGGAGAAATCACACTTTAATTTCAATTTGAATAATACTGATAATGCGAACCACCTGAGTATACGAGTATAAAAGAATACTACGACAATTGCATTAAAGCAAAAATAAAGTAAGTGAAAGTACAGAAAACCAATAAAAAGAAAGACAGAGCTAATGAGTATAAAACAAAATAAAATTGACAATTCAACTAGAATGGAGCTAAGCAATTAAGGATAAAATGTGATAACCAGATGAACAAACGAAAACTTTATAAAATCAAGAACTACCAAAAGACCAATTAAAAAAAAAAAATGAAACCTACATACAACTTCATTTATTGATGTGAGAGAGAGAGAGATAGATAGATTTCATTGAGATTATACATGCAGCACCTTCCTACCAAGAGCTATACAGGAAAAGTAGTAAAGACAACATCGAACTACAGCACAATTGAACCAATAAGCGAACTACAAGGTACTCAATGAAATTAAAAACCTAAAACCTGGAAAAAGTCTTGAATCTGATGGAGTCAATAATAAAGCTGTCGAACTATTCAATCATATTACCTACCTATTTAAGATGAAAATGAACACACAGAGTCCGTACCTGAGAAATGATGTACCTACTTCAGACGTAATATTCATATAAATATAAAACTGATGATATACAAGCTTTAGAATAAGTATACAGCAAATACAGGGAATTCAACAGGCTCCTTATGATAATAGCCTTGTAGTAAAGCATGCAATAGCATTATGTTACCATGTTACTATTAGAAAACTTGAAGAATTCGAGGAAATGATTCGTGCACTTAAGGGTACACTTTTCAGGCAATTTGTATACTTACTATTTATGCGAGAGTGGGCTAGACTCAGAAATGAATAGTGTAGAGTACAAATACTCCTGTGCTGATTGCCGCAGAAAAGCGTTAAGCGATTTGTTTTGGAAGCTCGTAACTGTCAAATAATATTTTGTTAAAATATGGCTCTGAGACAGGGTAGATGGCCTAACGATTCCAAACAGTGAAGTAATCATCATATTATAGTGTTTGTAAAAAAAAAAGAGAGCGTAAAGTGAAACGTTTGCAGAGAAAGCTTGAAATATGCTTACCTACAAAATGAACGACAAAACAAAGTTCCATACGAGCAATGAACAGGAGCATAAAAAAAAAACAGAATGTGTTGAGCCGTTTATAATTGCATAAGATCATGTAATTCAATGACATAAAATGAATCTCTGTGAATAAATGATTGATTGGGAAAAAAATTAACGAAGTGCGAAGCGATTTAATGAAACAGAAAACTAAGCTTTCAAGCTAAAGTGGAAATGTGCGAGGCATATTTCACGAAGTAACGACAGCAGATAGACCACTCATACTACTCAATAGAAAGAACCATTAGGGTAAATAAACGTGTGAAGACCATGCAGCCGGTTGGTTGATTACTTATATTATTCAATTCCAATTGTTGAGAAAGACTGGATCAGCTAGAGGATAGTGGGAAAAGATGCAGGAGATCTACATCCAAAAAGAGATCTATATCTCAGAAGCTGGAAGAAAATACTAACAACTATTTAGTTTATAAATCACTAGCGACCCGCCAGGCTTCGCACGGATGCAATGCAGTGATGATGCTGATGATGTATTATACATATAAACCTTCCTCTTGAATCAACCGCTTCTAAATCCGTTGCGTAGTTTTTAAGATTTAAGCGGCAGCGACTTTGTTTTATACTATGTAGTGATTAGTAGTGATTTGAATATGTAAGAACTAATACGCTTAAGAGAGATATTAGGCAATATAAGGCAATATTACTATTGTTACATAATGACACGATGAACGAGTTCACGAAACACATAGTGTGCACGCTGGTTTTCTCCATTTCTCTTTATGAAACATGGACCATGAAAACCACTTAAGGCAAGCGCATCGATGCGTTCTGGATGTGATGCTGTCAGAGACTGCTCCTGAGGATGTCATGGACAGCCAAAACAATCAACGTCTCCATGCTGAAAGAACTTATGTTGGAACGCACTAAGCGTCTGCCTTCTTCGAGCACTTTAGTAGAGGTTACTAAAGAAGAGGGAGGAGCCCAAAACACTAGTCTGATCAAGTGTCCGAACAGCTAGAAACCACAAATTGAAATTTCCTTGCACAGATTCACGATACCCGACGATGGGGCACGGATAGGGAATGTAAAATATAATAATGATGATGATGATGAGTGAAAAGGAGATTTAGAAATTAAATGCAATATTACTGCTTTTTGTAGAAGTGAAAAGGTATCCTTCGGCAAATCAAGTGATTGATTTCAAGGGCGAGTGATAGAAATAGTTGCTTAAGGATACCACCGCTTGCGGAAAGGACTATCGGAATGATGGAGACCTTTCAAATCTCCACATCCTGGTTATTTCATTTTTTAGATCTATATATTATTATAACGATGATAAGACAAAGAAAGATTTGGAAAATAAGACAAAAATATCCAGGAAGAAAAATAGAAAATATGACTATACATGATATGATTATTTGCACTACATGTACACGTTGTACCTACTAGTTGTGCTATACGATAGATAATATTGCAATACTAACGAAAACAGTATTTCAATACAAAATAATATTGACTAGCATCTTACTTAGCTCGTAGAGTAGGAGGAGAAAAGTATATTATATTAAACTCAATAATTGATTTTGCCTACTCATTTGAATAGCTACTTGACCTGTTAATGTTAAGCAGGTACTTGAATACCTTGTCCAAGACGCACTGGAACTTATGATCCCTAATAGAGAAAACTAAAGTTATCAAGTGAACTGGTCTTAGAAATTACGAACTTAACGTCATGTTTTGAGTTCCAGGATAAGAGACAAAGTGAAAAGTCAGTGATCGGCACAGTCGGAGCTGTAGCCGTTACAGTGGTTACAGAGCGAAGACACGATTCAGTGATATTCACAGTCGCCGCAGTCACAGCCGGTACTGTAGCTGATGCAGCCGCACCAGCAGAGATTGACAGAAAGCGTGACTAAGCCGTGTAGCAGCAGCCGTGGCAACGGCTACAGAGTGAAGACATGATACAGTGGTAGCCACAGCCACCGCTGTAGCTAATGCAGCCGCACCAGCAGAAATTGAAAGAGCGACGAAGCAGCCGTCGCAGGAGTCGTAGCAGTGAACAGTGAGTTACCGAGCTGTGTCACGCACGGCACAGCAGAAGTCACAGTCGTCAAAACAGTTTTGAAGTGAGAGCATGACTGGCATACGAACTTGCCGCTCAATTATGATTAACTGACGACTTGACTGGCATACGAACTTGCCACCGAATCTATGATTAACTTACGACTTGACTGGCATACGAACTTGCCACCCAATCTATGATTAACTGACGACTTGACTGGCATACGAACTTGCCATCCAATCTATGTTTGATTAACGGCATGACTGGCATACGAACTTGCCACCCTGATTATTAAGTGAGGGCATGACTGGCATACGAACTTGCCGCCCAATTGATAATTAAGTGAGGGCATGACTGGCATACGACCTTGCCGCCCAATTTGACGATAAGTGAGGGCATTACTGGCATACGACCTTGCCGCCCAATTGACAATTAAGTGAGGGCATGACTGGCATATGATCTTGCCGCCCAATTTGACGACAAGTGAGGGCATGACTGGCATACGACCTTGCCGCCCAATTGATGATTGAGGGAGGGCAAGACTGGCATACGACCTTGCCGCCCATTCTACGATTAAGTGAAGGCATGACCGGCATACGACCTTGCCGCCAAACTTGAGATAGATACTCGCAGTTTAATCTTGATTAATGACGCTAATTTTGATAGATATAAGAAAACCGCATGTTAGACTAAAATAAACTTTAACACTAACTAAAGATTTCATAAATGAGCTATCTATAAATCGTTTGCAACGGTTTGTGGATGGCTCAGCTGTTTCATGTGTATTTTGTAAATATTGTGAATACTATAGTAAATGCTGTATTGGTTGTAATTTTCTTGGTGAATAAATTATCTTTTCATAAAGTGATATTATGAATAAATAAGAAAACTTAGCATAATTGCTGGATTAGAAATGATAACAGAAAATGTATGTTTAAAAATTAGTATTATGAATGATGTACTTATTGTGGATATATTAGTTAGGTGATATGTATTTGTACAAATTAGATTTATTGTGAATTGTTAACAAATTAATTTGTATTTGTAGAAATACTTGTATTGTTATGTGTTTATGGACGGTGCTCTCGATTGAATCGAACGAAGAGACTCGTTCTAAGTAGGATGGCCGACTGTGAGATGCCTGTGTACATGACGCTGTCATAAATGTCACCTGACAGTAGCAACTTTGAAGGATAACCAAGAATATAAGAACATTAGCGAATCTTGTTGTGACGAGTTGTACCAAAAATGTATTTGATATTATTCCGAATAGATTGTTTATAAATGGAACCTGAAGTTTAATTTACCAAGCACAACGTAAGAATCTGTCGGCGAAAAGATAGGTCGTTACACATCATATTAATACTATTTCGTCAAAAAAATAATGAAATAGCGTATAAACCAAGCTAATTAATTTATCTTTCGTGTTCGCCAACCAAAAGCTCGGTTTTATGCATCTAAAGCACAAACATGATACCACATTCATGGTAGAATGGGGCTCTAACCCGGCACACCTACACCCAGGGTTGTTGCCAGGGGTTATACCGAGAATTAAATAAATTACCTAGGTACTATTTTCAATATAATAGTAGAAATTATTACGCAAAGACCAAGGGAATTCAATAGTATATTAATAATAGTAGGTTCAGAACACCAGGAAAAAGTACCGTTATTTTCCTAGTTACCTTTGATACCTACCTTTGATTTTTTCTGAACCGCATAGTGAAAAATAGAAGCTGTTGAATGAGGTTTTGCCAGGAGGCTTACATTATCCTTCCAAGTTTAGAGTTCTAGGTAACCCTTGTAACTTTACCCTTAAGGTGATCCATAGTAGGTACCTACCGGATACAGGTTATGATCCCGTGGCACACCTATGTACCTACTCATAATACAGCAGCTATATGAATGATAATTACTACAAGTCACGCTCGTACTATCATAATAGTTAACAATTTAAAAAGGTTTTACTGGGATTTTACTATTCATGATTTTAGTCACAAATTATGACATTAGGTAGGTATATATAAAATGTAGATCATTGGTTATCCAAATACGATACCTATCGAGGTGGGTACTTATTTATTGTAATAAGGTTTGCAATACTGCCGTCCGATTTTTAAAAGGCCGCTAAGTGACAAACCCAAAATTTTCGCTACAAGCAAAAACGTGGGAAATGTTGTTTTCTAGACTTTTTAATGACATAGAATTTTTATTGAAATGCCAAAATGTTTTGTATTTTATAAGCTTTAATGTGTATCTATCGCATTAGAACACAAGTTAATCTTGTAATTTTTGATTTAACATTTTGTGTTTTAGATAAGGATTTAAATTTCAAAATGTGACTATCTGCAAAACTTAAACACGGTTAGCTAAAGTATAGTCGCCTTATAGTGTTGTATTTTATTAAAAACGCACAGTGGTTTGAAGAATAGTCACAGTTATTAACAATTTCGTAACTTAAAGACCGTTACGTGACTTAGCCTTTTTTTTGAATTGAATTTTTTATGGAATCATATAAACATTACTTTTTAAAACAACGTTTGAGGACCTTAACTGCCTATTTACCATTTTGAAACCCTAAAGTTCATAATTTTTCTTGACTTAAACACAGTCTCGGGACAAACATTTTGTACTAACGGTTTTTTAGAGTAGGCCATACTGTCTAAATATTATTAACATATTGTGAATTTAACAGCTAACCATAACTTTTTCGTATATTATTTATGTATTGACATGAGGAAATAATGGATAATATACAAAATGAAACCTTTTAAGCTGCGCAAACTTAATTTTTTAATAGGAACCATGTAATTAAATGTAGTTGAAGTTAAAATCTAATAATAGGCTAAAAAAAATAAACGTCACTTCTAAAATAAACACAAAAATTAACTTCAATAATCACATACTTATTTAAGTGACTAAAATCTAATAATAGGCTTAAAAAAATAAATGACACTTCTAAAATAAACACAAAAATTCTATTCTAAAATCGCATATTTAAATTAATAAAATAGGCTTACTGTTAATGCCTATGGCATAACACCTAATGAACAAGTTTAGTTTGGCATGCAAAATCAGTCTCATAGTTACGAAAATATCTTTAACTAAAAGTTCTTCATTTATTGTTATCCTAATTAACCATAACTATCTACGCCTATCTTTTAGGAGCTTTCAGGCATTTCATGCCAGAATCGCATTTTGTGTGGTGCAGTGATGCCCTTCAGTGCATTCACAATACTATTTTTTCTTGCCTTATCTATACCTTTAGGTGCGCTTTTAAAGTGTGGTTTTAAAATATCTGAACATTTCAAATATTTGTCAGTCATGAATCGGAGAACTTTATAATCCTCATCGTTTACTGCGTTTTTATAGAACATATCATAGTTGTTTCTATGAAAGCAGACTTGTATTATGTCTTTTAAGTATACTCTTGGTATTGACGATTGTATACGTCTATCTGAGACATAATTTTGAAAACTGAAGAAGTCGTTTGGCTCCATCGTTTTAACATCTACTCTCGATTTATTTGCAGAAGCAACACAATCTGTGAAATCTTGAAAATCGTATAGTTTTCCTTTCCTTTTCATGGCAAGCTCGACCTGGTGATGAAATTGATCACAACTCATGAAGGTGTGACCAGGTTCGAAATACTGGAATGTAATGGTTTCTGTTGCAATCTGGTCACTGTTGATTAAATATATCATCAGAGAAAACAACAGCCAGTTTTTGTTTTGTGCACTGCAGTTATCCATCCAGAGTGTGATGTGTTTCACATCGCGGTATTGCATAATAAAATGATAATAACAACTCATAATGTCTTCCTGTCGTCGTCCACTGGTGCCATCATGCCAAACACACGCTAGTGGTTTGTGTTGGTTTGTTATTTTGCCCAAGGGTGCGAATGTTAAGTTAAAGGAAGTTAGCCTGTGGCAAAATATAATGCTTTTGAAACTATCCAGTCTAGGTAGCATAATCACTTTCTGCAAATCCACACTGAAATATACACTTTCAGGTGTTTGCTCATTTTTTTTGTGGGTTTCGTACAGCTCTCGGGCTTTTTTATATTTATCTCTATGGCACATATATAAAACGCAAGCTTCACAGTTTTCAGCAGCGTTCTTTGCATCGTGAGTTGTGTTTTTAGCGTGTAATTCATACGCTTCACAAATTTCACACTCTTCATTTCCTAGCTTAGCAAATGATATATTCATACTTTTCAGATGCTTTCTGTAAAGTTCATAGGACACCTTTTGCGATGGATATTTCTCACAAAAGTCTTTGTGCATCAGAGTAACGGTAACATCACATGATAAATAGCGCCTAAGAGGAGCATGTTCTCGTCGATAATGTGGCTCCAGGGGATGAAATGATTCTACGTGATCTGTTAGCAGCTTCCGGTCAAACAGTGGTGTCTTTGTGTGCAATCCTCTTTTGTCAATTGTATTTTTTTTCAGCGAATTGTACAACACGGTGTCGTTGTTTTTATGAAATCCTAAGGTTGTCAAAAAAAAAATTTTGCAAACTTCTATGCTTGTTCCATCAACGTGTTTTACAACAAACTTACTTCTTGGAGCTCTTTTGGGTTCGGACGTAATTTTTCGTTTAGGTATTGCCACCGCGGTGCTATTTTGCACAAATATTCTTTGCTCTTTCCACGACAAAGCCCAATATGATTTGTTAATTTCTTCACGCGCATCTGATGTAAACTTAGTCGAACATTTTTTCATGCATTTTTCATCACACCCTGTCTTCACGTGATAGCTCAATAACTTTTTTTGCTTCTGTTTTAACTTTTTTTCTCGTGAGCTGATTCGATTTTCATTGGTAGAGTTGGTTACCGTTGTAATAATAGCAGGTGCATCAGGTGAAAGAACAGCTTCCGACTGTATTGTGTTGTTTTCTTGGCGAGGTTCGATTAAGTTTGTGGATGATTTATGACGGGATCTTTTGTTGCATGGCTGGTCTTCATCATCGGATGAAGATTCACTCGGGCAATAATTTTTATCTTTTACCGAATCATCGGACGAAAAATCTGCTGTTGGTGAATTGATAACCGGTGTTGGGGACAAAACATCATGGTTATCATTTGACACGAAAGGCGAATCACAGTTTTCCGTGAGGCTACAGGATGGCGGTAGCATAGTTTCCTTACAGATCAAAGACATTTCTTCGATATTTATTGATCGTTCATTCATAAGTGAATCAGCACCAATAGTTGCAATCAGCTCAGAAAAATTTAGCCCATAGTTATATGAGGTTTTCGTTTCATCAAATGTTCGGAAAACAGGCAGCGTCATAGAATATTCTGCTGCATTTATTGCCTCTACCAGTTTCTCCGGAGTTGAATATTTTGGGATGTTGTTAGGTTTTTTATTGCATACTTCGGTTGAGTTGGTGAGTTGATGAGGCGGTGGTGCCTGGTTTTCTTTGTTGTGGAGAAGGCAGGGTTGAGATCCCGATAGATTGCATTTTTCTAGCATAGAACGGATTCTTGAATTTTGAAACCTGGAATTAAAATCAATCATTTTAAACTGTTATGGCTATAACCAGAACAAAAAACAAATCGTAATTTTTTGTAAAGTGCTAATTATAATTATTTTACAAAAGATATTTGTAAAACAGAAGCATAATTAAATTTAAATAAATATATTTCTCTTTACCTCGCTTTCGAGTTCATTTTTGGCGGGAATCCGCGCCAACGCGCCGCACGTCCTGCTTCTACAGCGTCCAAGTTGCGAATAACAGGGGTGCGGGGCGCACAGAAACGCACGGTATATAGACGCTTTTTAGCGTTGAATTATCGCTTAGCGGTTTTTTACTGTAGTTATTGTTAACATGCATTCTTATATTTTCATGACTTAAAAACAGTCACTGTCTTTTAGAGTGGTTTTTGTTTCAGTTTCACGTTAACTGACCAATGACTAGCCGACTAAGTTTGCCTAGCGGCTTTTAAGTTTGGTACGAGTATAAAAACTGCCTTTAAGACGTTGCAATACGTAGCCGGAACTGGCAGGTTATAAAAGTCTAAAACACTTGTAAAGCCAAGTAACGGTCAAATAGAATCGTAAAGGCATGTAGCTGTTTTCTAAGCTTGTCAAGCAGATGGAATACAAGTTTGAAATACAACGTTAGATACGTTTTGCCTTATTTTAGTGATGTAAAATGAGTTAACCGTATTTTAGAATTGAAAAAGTCCAAAAAAGATGTAGATAGCGGTGTACGTGGTCTCCAAATCTCAGTACTTATAAATGATAGAAAAATATGACCCAGACTGGTTTATAGAGAAAAACATGCGCTTTCTCACAGTGCATAAAACTCAAAAATGATCAAATGTCACTTAGCGGCCTTTTAGTAATCGGACGGCAGAATAGGTAGTATCTATAAATAAATATTCACAGCCATTTAACACAACGCCTTCTAGCCTCAAACTTAGCAAAGCTTGTAATAAGGGAACTAGATGGCTGATAGAATAAATAATATATTTATATATATTTATATATATTTTGTAAATACATACTTATAATACCTACATAAAAACACTCAGACAAAAAACAAACTACTATATTTGCCACACACAAATGTTTGTTCTCGGTGGGGATCGAACCCACGACCCACAGCACGGAAGGCAGCGCTACTACCGACTGAGCCATGTCAATAAATCTATATACCTACCTACATTAAATAAATTAATGAAATAATATTTATCTAATGCAATAGGTACATCTATAGTATAGGTAGGTACCTACCTACCTGCCTACCTAACCATGTATATACCTACTAAGGTAGGTAGTAGGTACCTAAATATTTTTTTTGTTGAGTACCTAACCTACCTACTTACCTACGTAGGTAGGTAGGTAAGTCAGTCTTAACTGCCTATAAAATTTAAATAAGTAGTAGGTAGATAAAACCCTAGTAGAAGTTCAGTCTACCTAATTGAAAAGCTCAATATACCTAGGTACCTACTTTTTCTACAGTTGTCTTAAAAGATACCTACCTGCTAAACACAGTAGGTACCTACCTAGATACCTACCTACTAATGTTTGTTTTCAACTGTTTATCGCACCTATCCACATTCATTAGCAGCTGTCTTGCTACTCGTAAATCCGCTAGCTCACTGCAATAATTGGATTCCCAGGTAATTAGTGGGAGTAATAACTTTAAAGTGGATTAGCTATTTGGACTTTAAATTATACCTTTGGGTCCAGGGTTAATGGAACGAAAGTAGGTACCTCACAAAATCCACCTGCAATTAACCAGAAAATCATTTTTCATCACACCTATTCGAAAAGAGCGACTTGGTTCGCCTTTATGTGCACCCAAAGGTGGTGTTTTCTATAAGAAACAATAAGTGCGCGCAATTTACTTTGCCGCGCACTTTTTGAATTTGGAACATCTTAGTGTTCAGCGCCAAAGAAATCGAACGAATAGAAAACATAAGAAATAAGTGGTTTTCATTATAGATACTATTTATTTTCATTTTAGTTGTTACTATATATGTTTTATTAAATAATAATATTACAATAAAATATGAGGCGCCTTTTATTTTCTCATAGTTGGTGATGAAAAGTAGAGTGTACCACTCGGGCGCAAAATATATTTTTGGCTCGGGCGAAGTACTTTGAATCCCTCGCTACGTTCAGGATTCTACTAAAGAATCCCTCGCTACGCTCGGGATTCTACTCTAGAATCCTTCACTTCGCTCTGGATTCAAAAAATCGCCCTCGCCGTTAAAATATAATTTTGCTCCCTTATGATACAATCTACTAATAATTATGTTCTATCTAGGTAGGTAGGATTAGTTTTTGCCTTGCATGACAAACTGTAAGTTTAAATTATATTTTAATAATCACCCTATTTAAATAGCTAGGTACCTACTTACCTATAATGTTAAAGCGTAACCGAGCTATTTGGTGCTAACAGAACTGTGCTATTAAATGCTTATTCAAATGTACATAAATCGCAGGTAAGGTACCTAAGCATAAATTTAGCTTCCCATTTATCTACTAAGCCCTACTCTTTACTTAGGATATAGCCTAACTAATCTATCCTTCCGCAAAGCTTTTGTAAATTTTTAAAAGCGCCATCTTTCGGATCGCACGAAACGACGATGTGGTTGGTTCCCGTATTTGCGTAAAAGGAGAATCCGTATTTCCCACATAGAACTGGTAAGCCCTATTTTAAGCCTGGGACTATATTGGCAACTGGAATGCGATGATTCACATTCCAGTCAGTAGGTAGTACCAGGCTTATAGCTTATATTTGTTCATTCCTTCGGAAGAACAACTCATTCTACAGATCATATATTTTTACTGGCAATACTGGCTAATATTTGACATTGAACTGAAGTGAAGTGAGCCACCCACCTGTTATTGGCCAATTTCGTTTTGTTCGTTCAGTTTGGCAGAATTCGGTCGGCCATCGCCTCGCCCTGCTAAACGGTGTCATGGCGGTTTGACTTGTGAAGGTTTTTTTTTGCAAATAATCTAAATATTTCATGTGCATTTTATCAATATAATCCCACGTTAACACGAGTTTACCACCATAAATCACAAAGGCAATAATGCGTGAATATAAAATAGTCGTGTTAGGTAGCGGAGGCGTGGGAAAGTCCGCTCTGACAGTGCAATTCGTACAAGGCATCTTTGTAGAGAAATACGATCCCACCATAGAGGACAGCTATCGAAAACAGGTGGAAGTGGACGGGCAACAATGTATGCTCGAGATTCTGGATACGGCGGGCACGGAGCAGTTCACAGCGATGAGGGATTTGTACATGAAGAACGGGCAAGGTTTCGTACTAGTTTATTCAATCACGGCACAGTCGACGTTCAACGACCTGCAGGACCTCCGGGAACAGATCCTGCGGGTCAAGGATAAGGACGACGTGCCCATGGTGCTGGTCGGTAACAAGACTGACCTGGAGGCAGAGCGCGTCGTCGGCAAAGAGCAGGGTGCCAACCTCGCACGCCACTTTAATTGCGCCTTCATGGAGACCTCCGCTAAGGCTAAAATACATGTCAACGACGTATTCTATGACCTAGTGCGACAGATCAATAAAAAATCACCCAAGAAAGAAGAAAAAACAAAACGACCTAATAGACCATGTCGTATCCTGTAAGTGCAGAACCAGCCTCAAGCATGTAGGTATTAAATATTTCATAATTTTGAAAGACTTCTCATTCCCGGATTTGGCTCTCGACTGTTCCCAAAGTTAATTAGGTCGGGTGTTGAGCATTGTTGCTTGATGATACAATACCTGTAGCATTTGGAGAAAGTGCATTTGCTGGGCACCGCAGTGCCGGCTGCTGCGTGGAGTCCCCTTGTGAGTGAGGCAATCCCTGCCTGTGCCCACTTCTATTTTGCTAACACTTTTGTCTGTATTTTGATTGTATGGAAGTTACAACTGATAGATTCATTATTTCTCTGTTCCCTTTTATATTATGAAGTTCATTCTTGTTTCTCTTCAATTACTGAGTCGATAAAAAAACTGTGTAGGAGTACCTAACTATTCCATGTAATTCACTTTTGTTGCAGCAAAATATGCAAAAGATGCTGTTAATATCAAAAGTAATTGTTATGGGACAAGTATAATTAATTGTATAGCAATATACTAATACAACTAAATATTATTACCTATCTGGAGTGTATGGGAAGAGTGTACCTTCATTCCTAAAGACAATACTAACGATTTACTCATTCCAATTTTGAATCTATGTTTATTCTTGTTATGCATACTATTCCCATATACTCCCTTTCATTTGATTCTCGATCACAAAATTGTGATAATATAAGGCATGTTTCTTTATTTGTATAACTATGTTAGGTACAGACAGTTCTCTGTCAATTAATTAACAGGAAAACGCTTTTGGGTTTGCCATGAATATAATCTACCAATGCCATTGTAAATGTCCTTAAATTGTGTTCTTTAACTGAGCTGTATTGAAAGAGTATAAATATATTTACCAACATGTGCCTATTTACCAATGGAAGTGTCACACTGTCTGCACCTGACATTATAATATTTTTCTTTTTTAGTATTATTAATCTAATATGATTAGGAGCCCATAGTTCTGAACAACGGAAAGAGAGTTGTATAACGGGCTAGGCTCGAGACCTAGGAATGTGCCAGTAGGGGTGAACCAGTGGCTAAACTTATATTAAGGAAACATTAAATTTTTTCAGATATATTATTGTCTTGTTATGTAATTAAAATGTATCAACGGAAGGTTAATGTGACACCGTTTAGAATATCTTAACATTCTTAGTGAGCCTTAGGTAATGCACCTTACTGTAGTCTCAACGTTGTGTCCAGTGCCCTGTCTCGTTGTGTCATGGGTGCCATTCACTGTGGACTAATAAACCCTAATTGGTGAAGTAAAAGTCTTTAAAAAAATATTGTTATTGTAAATGAATAAATTTTTATCATTACTGGCTAACTAGATAATGATAAATTGACAACCTATGTTTCGCTACTTAGACCCTTGTTGAAAGTAAAATAATTATATAGCTGTTCAAGTATTGTTACGGGATTAGATGTTTCTACCAATCATTTATGTTAACTTTTAAGGTTTACTGCACAAGGATATTGGTAATTAATAACTTTGATCTGAGTTGGATTATATTTTTTATATTGTGCAAAATAAGAATGTATATTTTTATCTTCTGAATCAATTATCGACATGTACAATAATAACTACTTAATCATTTCTTTTTTTTTTGCAAATTATCAATAAAACAAATTTTAAATAAGAAGATATTGGGGTATGTTTTTGGTTGATCTCCCGCGTCGCTCCCGTGTTGTCAATTGTTATTGAGGTCGGGTCCGGCGCGGCCGGTGACGTGACTCATGCGTCGAGTAGCCGTGCTGCCCTCCCCATGTACCCATGCCCCACCGACAATCAAATAAACGTCAATTGCCTCGGTATTTTAATAGAATTCAATTAATTGAAACAACAGCGCACATTCTACAACTATTTTATTGATGTGTAAAAAACTTACATAAAATGTGTTTCATTTGTTAAATACAATACCTACTGATTGAACATTACCATAGGTAAAACATGATAAAAACACTGGCAGTGTGACGTGGCGGGCGTATGTCGACATTCTAGTAACATAAGAATTGACACAGTCCAATGGAAATGAACACAATACGCCTTAGCATCTAAGAAACATGATAAGCAAGCCGTCTTAATCTTTGATGCAAAACAAGTGTTGGGTTACTAACTTTCTTATAGACACACCCCATGATGTGTAACAAGGTCTAATGCATAGATCGAGCTCACTATGAGGCGTGTTGGCTTAAAAAAACAATTTAATTGTGCGTAAGTAGTGAATAAGACGTTGAAAGCTTGTGGGAGAGTGATTTAATCTACATACAATTGAACTCTCTGGGGTAAAAGTGGCGCGTAATGGCAGACTTGATAATGAGCGTGGACAATTTTTATCTAGCAACTGTGTTGCTGGTGTCATCTCCTTATCTTTACTTTTTATGGGGTCATTGTACAGGATGTGCACATTGTTGATTGACTGCTGTGGCCGTCACTTGTAGCTACAGCTTCGTCAACACTGTAAAATGTTCTATTTATATCATTCTGTGCCCACAGCACGCATTCATGTACATTTTTGGCAACTATCAAAACTGATGGTACTTATTATCTGCTCAATTAATTTTGTGATAAGTAGCTTTGTACATAAAGAGGCGATATCGTGATTGCATTTGCCTTATAAACCGTGATAGTACTACCAAATGACTAGTCTTCAAAGCTTATACAAACATAAAATAATTCTACTGCATAAATTAGAATAAAATAAAAATTATTTCACATAAAATATTTCAAAAATAAGGCGGAAAACGTGGTTCCAAATATATCTTAATCTAATAATTATTCTAAGAGCTCCATCTTTTCAAAGATGGACGGAAATGTTCATATCATTCTAATGACTAGTGGATTGGTGACTAAAACATTCGCATTAACGTTGTCGTAAACAATTACCTACCTATTAATTACTTATATTTCTAAAAAATAATTTATATTGTGAATAATATTATAATTAGTTGTAGTTCGTCATTACTACCGTGACGTCTTGTTTTATAGTTAGGTACGGTCTATTATTTTCCTCAATGATCTGTTAGAAATAAATTAGGTCAAGTGCAAGTCTTACTCGGTAAATTAGTGTTCCGGCTGCCTGCTCAGCACACGACTAGCCAACCGAATTGTCTGTAGTATTATGTTAACATCTTATATATAAAATTCTCGTGTCACAATGTTCGTTCCCGTACTCCTCCGAAACGGCTTGACCGATTCTCATGAAACTTTGTGGGCATATTGAGTAGGTCTGAGAATCGGCCAACATCTATTTTTCATACCCCTTAATGATAAGGGTTGCACGCGAGCAAAGCCGCGGGCGACAGCTAGTAAGAATGTAAATTGCTTTCATTTTCTATTAATGGTTGGTAGTTATAACAGACATTAATGTTTAATTACAGCAAATATAATAGTTACCTACTTCAGTTTATTCATTTGGTTTCAAGTTTCATATTTATTTGACTTTTCGGACCACATAGGTAAATAAGTAAAAAAAAAATTCCTATACATTTTTTAGATAACCCAGTTAAAAAACTGACTCATACGCAAAAACGAAGGACAATAACTTCCGGATGACCTTAGAGCCGACGGTATAAATTACCATTAGTACTTAGTGAATCATCACCGCCCGAGAAACCATGACTCAAATATTATCAAACAAATCATTGCTATTTAGTGACAAATCCACGTTTCTCCACTACTCGTGCTATTCTATTATAGAAATATAATGTGATACATTTGAGCAGTTCATTGCCTTATAGAATACTAGCATCCGCCCGCGACTTCAACCGCGTCGCGTTCGTCGTGTTAATTTTTTGGGATAAAATAGCTTGTGTTGATCCAGGTTACGAACTATATTTCAAGTTTCAGCCAAGTCAGACCAGTAGTTTCATCTAAACTTTCACATTTGTACGTCTAAAGATACTAGATTATTTTATACTGTGCTTCGTTCGTTTTAAAATACTACCTACGCATTACACCAAGCCATTCATATCGCCTACTTGTTTTCGTACAAAGCGAATAACAGTAAAAATACCTTTTTACTTTGCCAACTTAATGCTATCACTAAAGACCTACGTTTTATCGAACCTTGACATTATTTGCCTTATTTTTACAAATTGATAGCAAAAGTACATGAAGTCAACTCTTTCTAAAGTACAATTCAAATACTCAATCAATAAATCCAAATTACGTCATGACAATAAGGTCGTGGGGTTTGAAAAACCTCTGACTTTGAAAAAGCCCCGAGATCACTCAATAAACATTTCGCTCAAGACAACATTTTGGCATGTCCTTGAAAATAAATTAAAAACTAAACGCACATACTCAGATAAACAAAGACAACAGTCTGCCAAACAACCGTATGAAACTATCTGGGACACTACACCATAAAGATCTTTGTTTCAAATACTTTCTCCAAGTATGCCAATGCCCTATCTTCTCACCATTAATCATAATCATGTTCAGATAATGTAACATAAATCAAACGAAATCGGTGGGCTACCTATTTATGTACTCGGAATATCTGAAACTGCTGCCGCAGTTTGAAATAAAACCTTGTTACAGATTAATTTAGAGACAAGAACAAGAGGTAGGTACCAGTTATCTACAAATAAGACAATTTCTAAGTTCGGTGGGCATGGACATACTTGCTAAACGGTTGAACGAGTTCTGCAAAAGGTAATCACAATAAATTAGTGCCGCCAATTTAAATTGTCAACTGAAAGATGTTTGTCTAACTAATGCATCCTCGCCCTAAATACTGGATGTAATAAGACCGCTTCCGGAAACATCCGAAGGTGAAAGTAGTTACCTACTTTTCCAAGGAACCAGCAGGGTTAGCGCGAAACAAAAATCAGCTGTTATACATTTTAGTCAAGCTAAGTTTAGCCATTTCGTATGGAACAGCTGATATATTTTTCACGCTAAGATTATGGTTCCTGGGAAAAAGTTGTTCATATTGACGATACAATTACACGCCTGAAGTTTTCGGAAGATAGTCTATAATATGGTAATAGATACCTAGGTATAACGTTACTTTTTATAATAGTATTCAATATCACTAGGTAGGGTATTTGTTTTGCGTACCTACTTATGTCTAGACTAGACATTGATGGACGTAGTTCTAATACAAGTTCTAATGACGTAGACATAACAGCGAAAGCTGCTCATCTATAAACTAATAAACAAATAATACTGGTCTTATTTGGAAGAGTCGTAGCTATCATTTAGCGGTGGAAGACTGTGGGTGAGGGTGCTGTCTAGTTTCCTCGCTTCGTGCTCCAAGGTGTATGAGTCGAGAGCCGGGTCCTGTTGATCAAAACGACATTTTTTAAACAAGGGATTGAGCAGACGATTATACGAAATACTATGTTGGTTATAGGTACGTTACGTAGGTACTAAGTTGAACAGTTGAAGAACCCATGACCTAGTTTTGTGGTTGAATTTTCAACCTAATTGAAGGCTCCGTGACATCATCATGCAATATAAAAAATTTATGCATTTGAGCTAATTTCGGTACTTGTTCCAAAAATCCCCCACGCAGGGGACTGACGCAGGGAAAAACTGGAATGAGCCGATAAAAAATGTATTTATAAGATTTATACAACGTAGGTAGTGACACTGCAGGATATTTTACCTATTAGTGACAAAACTCTGAAAACACTTGTCATGTCATCTCAGGGTAAATTGTTAAAACATGACGCCACGGGTCACCGCAAGCGAGTGGGTAGGTAGTAGGTAGGTACATTAGTTGGACGACGATGGCGTAGGTAGGTGTAGGTATAATACTTAATTTATTATACCTAGCTTCTGAACAGAGGGAATCCTAGCTTGGGGTCAGGCAGACGTAGATTGCGCTATTACCTACAATGGCTACGGTAGGTACCTAGTTATCTAATCCGATGGCTGACGTCATTGGACAACTAATGGCCGAATACTCAAACGCTACATAAATTAAGTTCATGCTTAAATTATTGCCATCTCTTACAAATGAGTAATGTCAAAAAGATGCAGAGCAATTTTAAGTTTAAATTTGTGTGACGTTTCAGTATTCGGTTCTAAAGCTCTTTATGGCCGAATACTCAAACGCCACTTAAGTTCACGCTTAAATTATTGCCATCTCTTACAAATGAGTAATGTCAAACAGAGGCAGAGCAATTTTAATTGGTGCTTAAATTTGAGTGACGTTTCAGTATTCCAGCCTTATTCTGATAAAGAAAAACCGTTACAAGCATAGGTTTGAGTAGAGATTTTCATATAAAAATGAATGCTTGTCTGGAGTGCTTGAACAGGAAATGCGAATACAGACCGATTATCCTTATAGCCATTCAAATAATTAATTGGGGGCATTTGGGGGGCAGATCTGTTATGGGTTACCTATTTTATCGCGTGTTTTGTTCAGCTTAATTAGGTAGGTGGATAGGTAGGTAGGTAAGTGGGCGGAACTATGCCAAACATGACTGGATTTGGTTACCAAGCGGGCGCAGTGGATAGGTGAGTATTATTGATGAGAGTTATTATGTGAACATATAGGTTTTTTTTTTTTTTATACATTTTAGGCAACCGTTTGACCACAATCTCACCTAGTGGTCCGGTGATGGAATGGGGAAGGGGGAACAAGCTCAAAGAGTTCCATTGCACACTCCCCAAAATGTATCTTACATGTGTATTAGGTAGATACTTATAGGTGCCAATATCTAAATAATTATTTAAATTTTTTAAACGCATGGAAGGACGGGATATTGCTTTACAATTCGCTAAATTTTATACAAATTAGTTGCTAAATATGTTTAGCGATGTTCTAGCCGACCATTATGTAGTACCTAGTGTTGGAATAATACCTACAACATATTTTTGAAGTTATACTTTACTTCTAATGCGACTTCCAACAAGGTTGCGTTATTCGAGAGGACATAGTCTCTGTCTCTTTTCTATTCGGGGGAATAGAAAGAGACAGAGACTAATACGCTACAATCAATTATAGATATGGCATTGTTCAGCAATTCAACATTTGGTCGTCCGTGTTTTTGAAGTTATACGACTTCCAACTGACAGCGGGGGGAATAGAAAGAGACTTATACGCTACAGACAAAATATAATAGATGGCAGTGTTCATGCAACTTTTTACTTTTTATTTTGAAGTAAAAATTTAGTACTGCATATTGGTTAAGTACATCAAAATAAAGACTAAATTAATTTCACAATAAACACAGAGCGAGAGTGAATGCGTGGCACTCGAAGTATAACTTCTTCCGCGCGTAGGGACTGCACGCACAGGTTTTTTTTAGATGAACTCTGTTACAGATCGTCATGGTAGAGACCTACATCCAGCAGTGGACCAATAGGTACCTACAAACCACAAGCTACGTATTTAAGTTGTGGCTATGTCGCATTTACCTATAGGTTTGATCCTGAGCGCTGAATAGTTTCATTTACCGATCCCAGAGAAGGAAAATACCAGAGCATTGTCATCGCCACAAAACTACGTAGATATAACGTAATAAATAAAACACAGTAGCAGTCATACACTACACATACCCTAAGGATCGTTTACAAAACTAACGACATCACGATATACTACTGACATGGGAATACACTGCGCGCGTGTTCGCCTTTATACGTTGTATACGTTACCATGTTACCACGCAGTGTATCTCGATTACGCATTACTGATTACTAAACCTTCATTTATCGTTTTTTGGATCTATCAAACTACGTAGATCCGTGTCGTGGAGGGTCCTATGAATGAATAGGTAGGTAAGTAAGTAAGTACAGTAAGCATTAAAATTACACATAACAATTAGGTAAGTACCCACCTAACACAGTTTCAAGTGTTTACAACATTTTGTTACCGCGGGAACCAAACCCGCGCCTGCTGCGCTCAGGTTAGTCAACCGGATTCTCAATAATATAATTTAAGTCCCGTATGCCGATACATATATCGTTACTTTGAGCATGGATTTGAGTAGAGATTTTCATGCAAAAATCTATGCTCGAGTCCAAGCAGTAAGACATTATACGGGCCTTAATACGTTTGCTCCACCATCATAATGACGTCAGCATTCAGGATAATTCTGATGAATTGCACTAGCCAGAGAACAAATATCTTGTTATTACCTTGTAGGTAGGTAAGGTACCTCATTAGTAATTATTGCACGTATAATTATGATATTTACTTGAATGTTTCAGTTTAGGACTTATTTGAATGTTATACATTGAACTCGTAAAACAAAATATTTTAGCATTATGGGTGTTATGAGTTTAACAGATTTGGGTACCTATGTTTTTGTCTTAGTTACCTGTTTTTTTTTAGTTAGTTACTTGTTTTTATTTAGTTACATGTTTTTATTTAACAAGTCACCCGTTTTTATTTAGTTAGTGACCTGTTTTTCTTTAGTTAGTGACCTGTTTTTCTTTAGTTAGTGACCTGTTTTTATTTAGTTAGTTACATGTTTTTATTTAGTTAGTGACCTGTTTTTATTTAGTTAGTGACCTGTTTTTCTTTAGTTAGTGACCTGTTTGTCTTTAGTTAGTCATCTTTTTTTATTTAGTTAGTGACCTGTTTTTCTTTAGTTAGTGACCTGTTTTTATTTAGTTAGTCACCTGTTTTTATTTAGTTAGTCATCTGTTTTTAATTAGTTAGTCACCTGTTTTTATTTAGTTAGTCATCTGTTTTTATTAAGTTAGTCACCTGTTTTTATTTAGTTAGTCACCTGTTTTTATTTAGTTAGTCTTCTGTTTTTATTTCGTTAAGTCAGTTGTTTTTAACCGACTTCAAAAAAGGAGGAGGTCTCAATTCAGTTGTATTTTTTTATGTTTGTTACCTCAGAACTCCGTCATTTATGAACCGATTTGAAAAATTCTTTTTTTATCTGAAAGGGTATGCTTCCAGATTGGTCCCAATTTTTTTTTTAATTAATGTTTCTTACCTCAGAACTCCGTCATTTATGAACAGATTTGAAAAATTATTTTTTTATCTGAAAGGGTATGCTTCCAGGTTGGTCCCGAACTCCCATCATCATCATCATTCGATGATGAAGGCGTATCAAATTAAAATCGGTTTTTCCAGTTTTTTAAACTTATAAATTATTATTTAATTAGTTAGGTACCTGTTTTCATTTAGTTAGTCACCTGTTTTTATTGGTTTAAGATACTTTATTCTCAAAAAAGACAAATACAGTCACTTATATGAGATCGATACAGACTTAAAGGAAAGGCAAATTTTCTTTAAATTATAAATGTAAAATTTCATGGACTTCCTTTTATTTAAGATGCTATGGTTACTTGAAAAAAAATAATCCTTATGATTGAGTCTTTTAATTGGTATCATAAAATAACGGGTGTTATGTTATTTTCAATTTGGTGGGTTCGATTCCCGGTTCATACAGGCGATTATTCAAAATTCTTTTAATGCAGTTTAAATAGTTTCTAAAATCAAAATAAAGTCTTCTTTCAGTAAAACGTTCTATCTACATTATTTAAGATACTTTCCCTCCATGTGGCATGGCCGTGGGACACTCTGTATAGTTAGTTACCTGTGACACGGTGCGCAGTGAGTCCCCTAGCGCAGACCTGAGTCGTTGCATGTCGCGAGCCGCGCGCCCGCTGCGCGACACGTACGCCTGACGGCGACGGATCTCTGCCGACAGCTGTGCACGGAGCTGAGACGCCTACACAAACAATAATACAATTGTACAATTGTAGTTCATTGACGGATTTGCCCTAAGGCCCAGTAGGCCCTGGCCTAGGGGCAGATATTAGGGGCGGCCAATCGTGACCAAAAAATCACTGGTTAATCACTGATAAATAAATAATAAATAAATATTCACGGACATTTAACACAACCCCTTCTAGTCCCAAATTAAGCAAAGCTTGTACTATGGGAACTAGATGGCTGATAGAATACATAATATACATTTTTTTTTGTAAATACATACTTATAATACATAACACCCAGACACAGAACAAACATGTATGTTTGCCACACACAAATGTTTGTTCTCGGTGGGGATCGAACCCACGACCCACAGCACGGAAGGCAGAGCTACTACATGTAGATAGCAAGAAATAAATCAAATGCAAAGTACCTAAACATTTAAAAGGCGACGCATATTATAAACTTTATAACCGAAAGCAATCCAAGGGCCCCCTGATAGAAGTTGATACGGGCCGCGCGCTGACTGAAGGCGAGGTTATCCAAGAAGTTTAGGACGAAGACGTCTAGACGGGCACTGGGCGCGAGCGAGCGAGCAAGGCGCGAGCGCCTGAACGGGCTGAACGTATAGATTTTGATAGTTTTCTTTCACAGAGATGAATAATAACTAAATTATAATATTTTTTTTTACAGTTCCCTAGTGAATAATAAGCCCTATCTTTTGATATAACTTTAACATGATTTCAAGAAGAAACATCGTAGTATGAACCGTTTGAAATATCGATTTAGAGTTATCTTTACGATTTTTTTTTATCGAGAAAATTATTATTATTCACGTTTCTATCTTAACAAAGCTCTAGGATATATGTTAAATTTTAATAAAAAAATAATTTTTCGTGCAACTTTTGCACTTCAGTAGAGATACAGTTGTTAAAAAACCTAAAAGTTTCGAATAACCCCGTCTTAATCCGCCACTGAGTATTCATTATGTACCTAGTCTAGATGAGTGCTGAGGAAGGGGCGGCACATGGCGTGAGGCCTAGGGCTGACTGTAAATCCGCCACTGACTGAGTTTCTTGATTCAAAATAATTATTGGACGTTACATACAACGCTCTCTAGTCCCAAACTAAGCAGAGCTTGTACTATTAGCCTAAGATAAATAGATAGATATATTCTTTATTGCACACCAAGAAAAGAAAAAAAACAAAAAAAGAGAAATAAGTATTAAGTATGAGGTACAATGGGCGGTCTTATCGCTATAAGCGATCTCTTCCAGACAACCTTTGGATGGACAGAAGCAGTTCGACTAGGTAAGAACGGGGCGCACATAAAAATAACCTGGAATATACATAATACATAAATATAATTTAACCTATAAACATACAAAACTAATATGGATAAATACATATACCTACACATTTACACACATATACATATATAAATAAAATTATCATGTATCTAAGATGCGCTATACAAAGATTTGGACCGAGCTGGTTAATGGATGTAAACTATTTTATTATCAATTAAATATGTCAATAAATATATTGCAAATAAGTTGTCTAAAAATTTCACTACAGAAAAAAAAAATTAACCTCAACCACACCGGCGTATATTTTGTATTGAAAATGAATAGGACTATTCACACGTACCACATTTTGCAGCTAACATACATTATTAGCTACATTGACTACATTTTGACGCTGCTGTGTGGTGTGGTTGTGGTACGTGTGGGTTGGCCCTTACTATGCAGTACATTATACCTGGTTCTCCAAACGCATAATCTGATGTCTATAGCTCGCGTCTCTAGCCTCCAACAACCGTTCAGCTTGCAATGCGGCCTGGCGGTACCTTTCGCCGTCGCCTGAACACTTGTCGGTTGATAAGTCGGATAGGTAACGGGTCCTAGTTAAGGCTAGTTCTGCTTCCTGTAAAAGAATTTTAAGATTTAAGACCCAGATTTACTGCCCAAGCACTGATCTGAACTTAAGCATAGACTTTTCTATGAGAATCTCTAAATCTATGCTTGTAACAATTTCTTTATCAGCATACGAGCCTTTTTTCGTATCGAAAGTTTAGAAGCTTGTATTTTTTAAATGAATACTTTTTTTACGGTTTGGGCTGTATACAGACATAGATTATGACGAGATAAATTGATATAATCCTTAGTTTTGGTTGGTCAACGTCAAACAGTGGAGTAGTTACCCTTCCACGTTTGTATGGAAAGGTGTGCGACTTGTTGGAACTTAAGGCGCGTCAAACAACTTCTCAAGTCAAATAAGTCTTCAATTAAAAAATGATTTTTTTTGTTAAAAAAAAAATGGAAATTTATTTACTTTGACATAAAAAATTGTTACAAAATGGGTAGTGTTTGAATCTATCGGATTCCGAACTAGTATCAATTGTGTTTCGGGAGCCAGTGACTTCCTAATTAACCTGTCCAAACCCAGAAAAAAATATCCCATCCATAAATGGCTGAGCCAGCGGGATTGGACAGGTTAAAACATTTTTTCATCCCACCATCTCGGAAAGAGTATTTTTGCTCTTCAATATCTGAGTGCAAAAGCCATTTTTATTCTCTAGAGGATAAAGTAAATTGAATTTAGAACATCGTGTGCACTAAGTTTGTGAATTTAAAAAAAACATTAAACCTATTTACTGCTACCTCTATGGTGCCGAATATATCATACAACTTTTTTTAAATTTTTTAAAAACTCAGACTCGGAACCTTCTTGGTGTTCTTTTTTCAATTTGCTTTGTACGCGGTTCTTTACGCGGCATTTTTTCACGTCATTGTTAAACCGTATATTAAAAACAAGAAACTTGAAAACAAGTGAAAAAACTAAAATGAGTGATTCTAGCGACGAGGAAGTTTGTTTGACGCCAACAGAATTGACTGAAACTGTTAATAATGCGCAAATGAGCTTTTTTGCATTTAGTCATTTCCTCGCTGAGATGGAATGAAAAGTTACGTGTTGCATTTGAGTGCAAAGATTTTTTACCTCGTGCTCTTTTGATTCCCTCGCTAACGCTCAGGATTCTAATTTTGAATCCCTTCGCTTGCTCGGTCATCAAAATTGAACACGCAGTTAAAAAGCAACTTTGCACTCTTGTATAACAAATAACTATTATTGTCGACAGTGTTGTGTTTTTATCTTCAATAGATGTAAAGGCCTAATTATTATATAGCTCACCTTATCACTAAGTTCCTTCTCGAGACGTCGTATCTTCATTTTCAATTCGCGGTTTTCAATCTCTAGGAAGCTAAGATCTGTGACGAATCCTTTGTCCTTGCACGGAATGTCTTTGTAACGGGACGAGTCCTTTGTTGAATCTGGACCTGAAATAGCAGTTTATTTATTTGATGGCGTCATGGCACAGTCGGTAGTAGCTTTGCCTTCCGTGCTGCGGGTCGTGGGTTCGATTTGCCACATACAAATTTTTGTTCTTGGTTCCAAGTTAGTTATTCTGAGCAATAGAAGTAGTATTTTTTTGTTATTCTGAACAGTAGAAGTAGTAATTTTTTGTTATTCTGAGCAGTGGAAGTAGTAACTTTTAGTTAATCTGAGCAGTAGTAATTCTTTAGTTATTCTGAGCAGTGGAAGTAGTAACTTTTTAGTCATTCTAAGCAGTAGAAGTAGTTATTTCTTAGTCATTCTGAGCAGTAGACGTAGTAATTTCTTAGTTAATCTGAGCAGAGAAGTAGTAATTTTTCAGTTACACTGAGCAGTAGTAGTAGTTTTTTAGTTATTCTGAGCAGTAGTAGTAATTTCTTAGTTAATCTGAGCAGAGAAGTAGTAATTTTTCAGTTACACTGAGCAGTAGTAGTAGTTTTTTAGTTATTCTGAGCAGTAGTAGTAATTTCTTAGTTAATCTGAGCAGAGAAGTAGTAATTTTTCAGTTACACTGAGCAGTAGTAGTAGTTTTTTAGTTATTCTGAGCAGTAGTAGTAATTTCTTAGTTAATCTGAGCAGAGAAGTAGTAATTTTTCAGTTACACTGAGCAGTAGTAGTAGTTTTTTAGTTATTCTGAGCAGTAGTAGTAATTTCTTAGTTAATCTGAGCAGAGAAGTAGTAATTTTTCAGTTACACTGAGCAGTAGTAGTAGTTTTTTAGTTATTCTGAGCAGAAGTAGTAATTTCTTAGTTAATCTGAGCAGAGAAGTAGTAATTTTTCAGTTACACTGAGCAGTAGTAGTAGTTTTTTAGTTATTCTGAGCAGTAGTAGTAATTTCTTAGTTAATCTGAGCAGGAGTAGTCATTTTTACCTGAATCTAAATCTGAATAGTATACATTCTTCTCAGTTCTATCATGGCTCTTCGACCTCAGTACAGAGGGCCGCATTCGTCTGTCAGCTTCTAGTTTCCTCACAGTGTCTTGTAAGGCGTCATTCTTAGCCTTCAGTTCTGAACGCTCGCGTTGTAACGAATGCAACTCGCGTTCGAGTTCACTGTCGCTGTTGCTCTCTTTACCGTCCCATGTCGTCATGCGGAGTTGCGATTCTAGACCGGCTCTGTGGAAACATGTAAAGTACTGACTGACTGTTCGAATGTTAGTGGCCAACTCTGGTGACGGAGTTTTTAGGCCGCCTTAAGGCCTCCGCCGTGGCTTAACGACTGCTAAAGCCGGGACCGACAGTTTTACGTGCCCTCCGAAGCACGGAAGCGCTCAGGATGTAAATGCCACTAACGGTCACCCATCCAAATAGTGAACGCACAGAACGTTGCACTTAGATAATCGGTGAAGATTGGCTAAGCAAGCTATGCCACGAGCGCTTGTGGAAAGATATAAAGTACTGACTGACTGTTCGTATGTTAGTGGCCAACTCTGGTGACGGAGTTTTTAGGCCGCCTTAAGGCCTCCGTCATGGCTTACATACTACTAGCTGACATGCTCTGCGAAGCAAGATACAAGATGTTTATTTGCATAAATAAGTTACAATTTGGTCTTAACTCTAGGCACTTCACAATTTATTCACCTTTTCCAGGTATCGCAAATGTTCTGGGCGCTTAAACTTAGGCAGTAGTAATTAAAATTTATTTTGGGTCATGCACCAAATTTTTAAACATTTTTCCTTACATTTTTTCTTATTTAGATAGATAGATAGATAGATAGATATATTCTTTATTGCACACCAAGAAAAGAAGAAAAACAATAAAAGAGAAATAAGTTTTAAGTATGATGTACAATGGGCGGTCTTATCGCTATAAGCGATCTCTTCCAGACAACCTTAGATTACTTAGGCACGGAAGCGCTCAGATGTACTTACCAGAGGCGATGCATTACAAATACATTGATTTTGGATTTGTTCTCAAAAAAGTCTAAATAAGCTGAATTATGAAAACAATCACGGTTCAAACAGAACGAAATTACTTCATGTCATCTGGTGAAATTTGTTACTTAAGCCGCGTTTTAAGTTATTTTTTTATACTGTAACTATATGAATTACCTATAACATAGTTTCTACTATAATTAGAACTTGATATAACAATTGATAGTTAAATTTATTCACAAAGAAAACTACAACTAGGTAATACAGTATTTACAATATTTACAAAATACACATGAAACAGTTGGTCTATCTACAAGCCGTTGCAAACGATTTATAGCACACAGTGATAGATTAGATAGTTCTGGTTCAAATCAGTACAATTGATTACCTTTGTACTTCAATATTATTGAGCTGTGTAGTGAGTCGATGCACTTGGTCTTCCAGCGAGGCATTCATTCGTTTCATCTCGCCGAGCGCCACTTTAGCGCTTTCCAACTTCTCGGTCAGAACTCGCCTTTCGTTCTCGCAACTTGCTGTAAATAATACAAGCACATACATAAATCGTACTCATAGTTTCTTGTATCTTGACCATAAAAATGTATCTTGCCCATTAGGACGCATCTTGCCCATTGGGATGCATTATTGCCATTAGGGTACCTCATGCTCACTAGGGTGCATCATGCCCATTAGGGTGCATCTTCCCTATTAGGATGCATCTTGCCCATTAGGATGCATCTTACCCATTAGGATGAATGTCACCCATTAGTATGCATCTCGCCCATTAGGATGCAATACTTACAGACACATTTCTGCAGCTGCCGCAGCTTATCAAGCGCGTTATGTTCATTATTCTTAGCCTCGTTAAGTTGCCGCTGCACCTTGCCCAGTTCTGATCTGAGTTCGCTTTCAGCGCTGGCAGCTTTTTGCAATGAAGCGGAAAGCTGTTCAACGGTTCCTTTGAGCGATGTGCAGCGATCTTCGAGCTGGGCGATTGTTCGAGTGTAACCTTCGCAGCGCTCTTGGAGTTTCTGTTGATGTTTGAAAATATATGATTAAACTAGCTGATACCCGCGACTTCGTACGCGTGCGAAAATTTCCACCAAAATATCTGTCAACCGTCCAGCATACGATGAACCTCGTAGCAAATGGCAGCTTTTGGTTTAGAGAGTTCAAGCTGTATCTAAGAATACACGTCTTTGATTTCAATAAAATATAGACTATGTTTCAATCCGGAAAAAGGGCTTCTGAATGGTATAAGTTTCATTGAAATTGGTCCAGTAGTTTAGGCGTGATCCGCGAACAAACAAACAGATAAACAGACAAACTCGATTTTCGAAATCAGAATCATTTATTTAGTAAATCTGCATATTTAGTTTATCCATATCTTTTAGTTTTTGGCTTCTCTACGGTTTTATAATAGTAAAGAGAGATGAACTTTGTAATAAATAAGTTAAATTTAATTATTATTATATGAATAGCTCCATTCGTCATATATAGGAAGTTTATTAATTTTACTTGGTAGAAAGTTACTTATAAATATTACAAACACTAAAATTAATAGAGTGGTTCACAATTGGAACGTGCTATCAGATGACGTCGTTACAGCTACTTCCGTCAATGCATTCAAAAACAAACTAGACATCTGGCTTCGAACAAACAAATCAGTGCTCAAAAGAATTTACCAAACATAAGAGACTATAATTTCAACAAAATTTTAACACAGTCTGACGTAGACACATCAGCGAAAGCTGCTCGTCTATAAACAAATAAATAAATAAATAATTAATGAAAAACACTTCAGTAAGACCTATTTCTTTTCGAAGTTTTAAAAACTTAGTAATATTCAAATGACTATAATAGTATTTACTTTGAGTGCTTGATCTCTATCTCTGGCGCCGACGGCTGCGCGTTGCACGTCGCCTTCCAACTGTGCGCGGCGCACATCCAACCTGGCCGCTCTACCTGCAAATGTTACATTGTGTGCTTTCATCATAGCAATGTTTATAAGTTAGAAAACTCAAGATCGAACCTTTAAAACTAATATTGCCTCTTATCTTGCTTATCAAATCTTTAATGCATTTCCGTTTAAGCTAGTATAAACACAGAAGAAAAGGACTCTTCGCAACTCTGGAATGCAACTCTATACTTAATCTAGCAGAAGCGCTCGTGGCTAGGCTTTGCTTAGTAAATCTTCACCGATTATCTAAGTTAAGCACTGTTCTGCGCGGTCACTATTTGGATGGGTGACCGTTAGTGGCATTTACATCTGAGCGCTTATGTGCCCTCCGGGGCACGTTAAACTGTCGGTCCCGGCTCTAGCAGTCGTTAAGCTATGACGGAGACCTTAAGGCGGCCTAAAAACTCCGTCACCATGGTTGGCCACTAACTCATACGAGCTTGCTTGCTTTAGCAGAATAATTTAGCATTTTTCAACAATAGTAGGTAGTGTGTATTTTAACATGTCTATGTAATACAGTTTGCAATACCCGAAATGGGTCAATATGTTTAAAAGTGGCCTCATACCTTAAGCCAAGACCAAATTTGTAACACAAATATAGTACATTGTTCACCGAGAGGAGAAAGTGACCGATTACCGTCGAGGGTGTCGTTTGAAACACCCGAGATCGGGAATCGCACTTTCTCTCGAGTGATACATAGTGCTTTATACTACACCTACGAGGAAAATAAAAAACTAAAACTGAATCCTCAAACAACACACAAATTGAAAATGGTGCCAATGGCGTCTGCAATTTTCACATGTTCTTTTTTCAAATAGTTTATCCTGCCGCCGCAGGGTCGCACTGCCAGCCCGACACCATCCAACACACAGCTAGTGGCCAGTGTCATTTTGCGAACTTGGAGATAAAAACTCACTGTAAAAACTTTTTGGCTTTTGATATTTAGGTTACCGGCGCATAGCCTTACCCAAAATTAAAAAAGAAAAACCACGTAAGAAATGGATTTTCATACACTTTTCTCTCCCGCTCAGATGCGTTTTCTCCCCGCATATTTGTTCGATATGCAATGACGTACTTTCTACCGTGAATTTGATAAAGTATCAAGGTACTATCCAAGCAGGTGTAGTATACAGAGTATTTCGTATGTTGAACAATTGTTTTACCTTCCGCAGCTGCTAAAGCCTCACGCAACTGGCCGACTTCTTGAACTCTTTCAGCCAATTGAACGCGCAGATTTTCGCCCTTGTTCTAAAAATATATAATGCTGTAAGGAGCCCAAATAACACAGAGCGCGTGCACGGGTCGGCTCAAGATAATTGAGTAAAATCGTCTATAGTAGGTGCCAAATAACACGGCAATACAGGTAATTCACTCACCTTCGCCACGATGTCGAAAAATTCAATTTATGTATGGCTAATTCTGTCGCTTTCCATACAAACCTGTCGCTAAGACGGTATCGCTCGAATCGCGTTAGTACTGTTTGTTTACCATACATAAATTGAATTTTGCGACATCGTGGTGAAGGTGCCCACCTTCACCTGAATGACCTGTATTGCCGTGTTATTTGGCACCTACTATATATGTACTTTCATGTTTTAAGTATAAGTTTTAATTAAAGTTTCACTGTGTACAATAAAGGATAATTTATGCTAGAATTTGTATTTCAAACGTCACTGGGACGAACGGGACGTGCAAAATGATTATTATTTTCATTCCCGTTCTTCCCACTGAATATGTTGGTGGAACGAACGGGAAGTTATTTTGAAATAATGCTATTCATCCCACCAGTGAGAAGACCTAGTGGGACGAACAGGAATTAACTTTTTAATACAGTTGCTCAAAAAGTGGCGTATTGCAGGGACGTATAGCGTTCGGGATGTGGCCTATTACATACTCGTGCTTTTTTTTTACCTTTCCCGAACTAGTGCGTTCTCTTTCCCAACTGTCAAAATAATGTCTAAAAGAAAAACCAACCATGAAGTTTTTACTAACAAAATTCATAGAAGTTTTTATGATTAATGCAAATACGTAGGTATATTTCTAAAAAGAAGCTACTAATTTGTTTCAATATCAGATTTAATGATTTGATTGAATGAGTAAGGTTTTATTTCATTTCATCTCATTAAATTTCATTTTCATTTCATATCAATAAAAAAGTTCTACTGAAGACTTGGCTGTATGGGCATAGTTCCTTTTGCCTACCAGAATGAGTGAAGAAAAAAAAAATCTCTGCTTATATTTTACGGTTGGCGCCATTTTTCAGAAAAAAATCTTTTTATTAAATTGCTTCATTTTTTCGCAACTGTATTAAAAATAGTCGTTCAGTACACGTGCGGAACCGTCATTGCAACGTGTTCCGACTGTTAACCCTCACCTTCGGCTGCGCCTCGGCTCGGGTAGACATTTGCCGGAACTCTTTGCAATGACAGCCTTTCCGCACTTGTAATGAAATATACTATTTCATCCGACCTGCGCACGCGTTCTGTTTGTCATCGTTCATGTAAATTCAAAGGATTACACGCGCATTCAACCCGCGTCTTACTCGCACACGTCTGTGATTCACGCTTTATACATATCTAAATGACACAAAGCTATTGTATGGCCCTCGGTATAGATCCGTTTTATTCAAGAGTTGCATACTATACTTTATACCATGACTACGAGAAAAAGAAACATTGGAGGTTGTATAGCCAATGCTATACAACCGCCTTGCGCAAAAACAATAATTAGATGGAGGTCAAATATATAAGTGTGTTCTAAATTCAAACACCAAAACAGTGAGTAAAAGTGCTTTTTATTCACTGTTTTCAGTGAATAAAATAAGATCTTTAGAGGGGGAAAGGTAAAAACAAATTTTCATTTTTTTTATTTCTATGTGCGCCATCTTATCAACTATCACAACGAGATTGAGAGACTATATTTTTTTTGGTGTGCTATTTTTGTTCGTGAACTAACCTCATTTTGTGATTTCTCTTCGGTAACAGAGCTGAGTGCGGCTTCTAAGCTCGTGATCTTGTCTCTCAGGTTACTGATCTCCACTGTCTTCGTTTGTACCGATTCATTCTGAAAATACAAACAACTCTTACAAAAATACTCCTTAGATACAGATTTCAGTAGGTATGTAAAATAAATAAAAAGATGTTTATTTTCTATGAAAGGTTGACAATAGTACATTACTGCAGCGGCCAGCGTAAGAGGCAATGATGGACGAACGTGTAAATGTATAACGTAAGTCCATCAATGCCTAGTTGTGGCCAAGGCTTGTATAGTACTTTTCTCAAATAATGCGCGGAAATTAAAACTAAGTAGTCCCTAGGCAAAACTTTTTATTTGAAAATACAGTTACTTTTCAAAATCAATGACGAACAACGAATTACAGTGTTCATTTGTCACCAAAACTAGGATAAACTCACCAAAGCGTTTAACTGTGCATCTTTTTGTGCACACGCAGACTGCAGCTTGGCCTTCTCATCCTGCAAGCTCCTCAGGTTGGCGGTGACTGATTGCAACTTGTTATCGCCCTTCCCTTGTTGTTCGTTCGCTTCTTTTAGCTGTTTCTTGAGCATGTTCAATTGGGATTTGTAGTCGTCCTAGAAAATATAATATCTATCTCTTTAGACGAGCAATTCCTGTATATAATCTGAATCTCCGAAACCGCTCCAACGATTTTCATGAAGTTTAGTATCCAGGGGATTAAGGGGGCGATAAATCGATCTAGCTAGGACTCATTTTCAGAAAATGTCGTTTTATTCGTGTTTTCAAGTAAACACTTAAACAGAAAAATGTGACTCTTCCCGACATCTATTGGCGAATAATAATACTATTTTTTGAAGTTATACTTCTAATCGTTAATAGATGGCAGTGTTCAGCATTTGACAGACGTCACATGCTGAAATTACTTGAAATCAAAGGAGCATAGAACCTTTTCTAACTAAATAAGTACTGCATATTGGTTATGTACATAAAAATAAATACTAAAAAAATAACGAGCAAAGCTCGGTCAACCAGCTGGTAATAATTACCTCAGTACTTTTAGATCTTCAAAAATCTTGATGAATCCTAGTCTGCAAGGATAAACAGTATGGTTTTGTTGTCTGAATTACATTTGATACTATCTGTCGCCCGCGGCTTTCCTCGCATGGTAGCAGCATCCTAAAGAGTCTAAAATTAGGATCAAAGATTTTAACCGAATAATGCGTATATTATTCGGTTAAAATCTTTGATCCTAATTTTAGACCCTTTAGAATGCGACTTTTCAAAATTCCTTTCTTAGTGCACCCCTACACTATATTAGGATACTACACTCTAAATTTCATACCTCTAGGACTTATAGTTTAGGCTACGCGTTGATTGTCAGTCAGCTTCAAAAGAGTTTTATATATTTAGAAGACTTTGAGAGTCAAAAATATGATAATTATAATATTTACCTTCTCTCGTTCGATTTGACAGACATCATGCATCAAATTCCTCATTCCCTTTTTGATGAGCTCTGGGTCAACGTCGATTATCTCGTTACGATCTTCTGAGTGATCACGCCCTGGAAATTAATTAGTACATTGTGATACGAGAGCCGTGGACTAGGTATTACAAACTCGGGATTCAATGGGAACTCAGCTATGCTTACCTAACGCTATCTCATCCCATCCCATCCCTATAATATTATAAACTACCTACCGCTCGCGATTTCGTTCGCGTCCCGATGATTTTCCGTGATAAAAAGTAGCGTATGTGTGAATCACGGTCACGGATAATATATATTCCAAGTTTCATCCAAATGGATCAGTAGTTTTTACGTGAAAGAGGAACAAACATGCATACATCCTCACAAACTTTCGCGTATAGGATGTCAAAGTATAGATATTTAGATGTTTATGTTTGAATCACGAAGAAATTTGGAATGTACATAATACATATATATATATAGTTCGTTACGTGGATTAATACATAGGTTACTTTTTATCTCGGAAAATCAACAGGACCAAACGGGACGCGGACGAAAGGTAGTAAAACCTATAATAGTTTAATATTACGTCTTATAATACTAGTTGTAGGTTACGTCTAGATACTAACCTAGGTACCATTTGTTATAGTTATGTAGTTTTCCATTTTGTGTTTAAGTAGGTACTTACCTATGTTTACTTGCCTATTTTTCATAAGATGTGTTGGGGAAAATAGTATATTATGCAACTAGTGAATAAATAACGGATTTAAAGCGAGGGCCATAAATGAATCACGAGCAAGTGAAGGATTCTAACGACTGTATCACGCCCGTAAGAAGTCATTCAAGTGTTAGAATCCTGAAGGACGTGAGTGGTTCATGGCCCTCGGTATAAATACGTTTTATTCAAGAGTTGCATACTATACTTTATACCATGACTACGAGAAAAAGAAAGATTGAAGGTTGTATACACAATGCTATACAACGTACTTGTGCAAAAACAATAATTAGATGGAGGTCAAATATATCAGTGTGTTCTAAATTCAATTGCTTTTTATTCCCTGTTTTCAGTGAATAAAATAAGCTTTTTAGAGGGGCAATGGTACAAATAAAGTTTTTCTTTCTTTCTACATAAAATACTTACCTCTATGCGGACTGTATCTCCTAGCGGGGCTGGCAACCCTGCGTCGTGCGGCGGCGTGCACGCTGCCGTCAGACTGCACGCCGCACACTCTGCGCAGCGCGTGCGCTATGGACGATAGCTTCGCTTCTGTCTCGCGCTTTGCCGCTTCGCACTGCATGAGCGACGCTTCGAGCGCGCGGCAACGACCTTCGCAGCCGCCGAGACGAGCCTTTGCATAAATAACACGAGTTTAACCTGCTTACTCATAATCTATACTAATATCATAAAGAGGAAAGATTTGATTGTTTGTTTGCATTGAATAGGCTCCGAAACTAATGGACCGATTTAAAAATTTTTTCACCGTTGGGAAGCTACACTATCCCCGGGTGACATAGGCTACATTATATTTTCAAAAAAATTAGGGATCCTCACTAAAACTACAATAATGCAACGCAAGGTGTACAAAATGACCTAAAAAAATACCCGTGCGAAGCCGGGACGGTCCGCTAGTTGTTTCATAACTTTATTCAGCTGTTTAAGTTATTGTTGTCTCTTACTAACAGGTAACGTTAAACAGGGACAGAGCTAGATTTTAATCAACTCGTTAAGCGCGTCTGAATTTGCTATGTTATGTTTCGGATTGACGCTTCGATGCACTTCGACTACGCTAGAAGTGACCTTAATTATATACCTTTTGCCGTACATTTTGTTTAACGATTTACCTTCAGTTCCTGTATTTGTTGCGTGGCATCAGCAAGGCACACTTCCAAGTTATGCTTCAGTTCTTCCAAACGACGCTCTTTAGAACGGCAGTCTTCCAAACGGAGTACAAGTTCCTACAAACCAAATCATTTTATTGTTCGTGAACGTAGGTACATAAAGCTGTTAATATTAATTATTTAAAATTGTTAATATTATTAACTATAGATCACTAGATTCTACCACTTGGCATACAAACATAAGGTTTAAGTAGGTCTATATAACAAGTGGATTTAACCAATACATTGCCTTGTACCATTCATCACACTAGTCAGTGTGAGCACAGTAGGATAAAAAAATCTCCTTCATAACACCCATAGTACATTAATAGCATCCATAGTAAGATGATTGAATCAATCGCTAAGAATCCTGAACGACGTGAGTGGTTCATGGCCCTCGGTATAAGTCCGTTTTATTCAAGAGTTGCATACTATACTTTATACCAAGATTACGAGAAAAACAAAGATTGCAAAAACAATAATTAGATGATGGAGGTCAAATATATTAGTGTGTTCTAAATTCAAACACCAAAACAGTGAGTAAAAGTGCTGTTTAAAATAACTTTTTTAGAGGGGGAATGGTATTGTGGGGATTGGGAGTTACTGTTAAAACACACTTTTACTTTCACTGGATTTATTAGCTTTTCCCTTTAGCTAAACACAACAACCGCACCGATCGCCCGTGCGCAGTAACTGACGACCGCTCGTTCATACCTTTCTCATGCACTCTAAATCGCTGACATACACAATTCACATTCATACCTACATGTCTCTACAGTATAATACAGTATTTAACAATGATGCATGTTACCTGGTCCCTGGCGCGGCATGCGTCCTCTAGATCGGCGCAATGCTGCCGGCTGGCCGTGAGGTCGGCTCGTGCCGCGGCGAGTAATGCCTCCAGCTCTGCGCCGTGACGTCGAGCCGCGCCAGCTTCCACTGACGCCCTTTCACGTTCCTCACTCTCGTTCTGAAGCCTACAACACATAAAGATAAAGATATATCATGCAACTAGTGAATAAAAGACGGATTTAAAGCGAGGGCCATAAATGAATCACGAGCAAGTGAAGGATTCAGGGAGTGATTCATGATGATTCAAGTGTTAGAATCCTGAACGACGTGAGTGGTTCATAGCCCTCGGTATAAATCCGTTTTATTCAAGAGCTGCATACTATACTTTATACCATGACTACGAGAAAAATAAAGATTGGGAGGTTGTATAGCCAATGCAATACAACCTCCTTGCGCAAAAACAATAATTAGATGGAGGTCAAATATATTAGTGTGTTCTAAATTCACAGTGAGTAAAAGTGCTTTTATTCACTGTTCCAAAACAGTGAGTAAAAGTTCTTTTTATTCACTGTTTTCAGTGAATAAAATAAGCTTTTTAGAGGGGGAATGGTTTAAAAATGTTTATGGTCTTAAAGTTAACACTACATCTTACAGTAGAAATTAGTGGACAGTGGGAAGTACAGTAGGCACCTATATTAGATACCTACCAACCATTTGATACATTTTTGCAAAGTGCAATGTTAAGTCCGCAAGACCTCGGGTTAGACATAGTGTTGAGTTCCTCGCTCTAACTAAGCATAGCTTGTATGTATAAAGTACGCGTCATGTAAAAATAACGCTGGAAACAGCGGAGGGGGTGTGTTTGTGCATGGGAAAATGGTAACTAAACAACTTACTAGACAATAAACAATTCGGTTTTACAAAGGGTCGCTCAACCACCGACGCGGGTGTTGAGTTAATATCACATATTTTTGAAAATTGGGAACAGTCACATGACGCCTTAGGCATTTTTTGTGACCTATCTAAGGCGTTTGATTGTGTGCACCATGAAACGTTAGTCAGGAAACTAAACCACTATGGTGTGAAAGGGATTGCTCTTGAACTTCTTAATTCTTACTTAAGTAACAGAATTCAAAGAGTTGATGTTAATGGAAAACGTTCTCCGGGGTCAGTGGTAAAAATGGGTGTACCACAAGGATCAATACTAGGACCGTTCTTGTTTTTAATTTACATTAACGATCTACCACGAGTGGTTAGAAACGATCATGAGATTGTACTGTTTGCAGATGACACTTCACTTGTATTTAAAGTGAAACGACGACAAACTAATTATGACGATGTAAATAATGCAATCTCTAAGGTTGTAAACTGGTTTAATGTAAACAATTTATTACTAAACGAAAAGAAAACTAAATGTATTCGGTTTATTCTACCAAACGTCAAACAAATAAATGCCAATGTAAAAATCAAAGAAGATAATATAGATCTCGTGGACACCACAGTATTTTTAGGCATAACTCTAGATAATAAACTTCAATGGGGCCCACACATAGATAAATTGTCGAAGAGACTTAGTTCTGCAGCATATGCAGTCAAGAAGATCCGCTTCCTTACAGATGTGGAAACCGCAAGACTAGTCTATTTCAGCTACTTTCATAGCATTATGTCGTACGGCATTTTGTTGTGGGGGAGTGCTGCAGACATAAACACCATATTTGTGTTGCAGAAGAGAGCTATTCGTGCAATTTATAACATGGGTCCTAGAGAATCACTAAGAAATAAGTTTAAGGAAATAAATATAATGACAGTACCTTGCCAGTACATCTATGAAAACTTATTGTATGTTCAAAAAAATATCAATCTATTCAACAAAAAAAGTGATAATCATAATGTTAACACTAGAAATAAAGACAAACTCGCTGTTCCCACCACTAGGCTCACAAAAATTAGTAAATCTTTCAAAGGGCAATGTGTACGCTTCTTTAACAAAATCCCAAGTGATGTGTCTCAGTTGTCGATTGGCAAGTTCAAAAACGTAATAAAACAGAGACTTCTTTTAAAAGCATACTATAAAATATCTGATTATTTAGAAGACAAACAAGCTTGGGACGAACTAGCTCCAACTCATCCAATAAAAAAAAAAATGTAATCATACCTAATCATACAAAACGTAATGACGATTCAAAGTGATCAGTGAGATTTTATTGAATAAAAGATTTTTGACTTTGACTTTGACTTTGGTACCTCATACCACCAAATAGATCCCAAAATCGCTTACTGCGCAGCTTGACCACCAGCGTTCTTCTTACATGACGCGACCTTTACCACATGCAAGCAAGCTCGTGTGAGTTAGTGGCCAACTCTGGTGACGGAGTCTTTAAGCCGCCTTAAGGCGTCCGTCATGGCTTAACGACTGCTAGAGCTGGGAACGTGCCCTCCGAAGCACGGAAGCGCTCAGATGTAAATGCCAAATAGTGATTTAACAGTCGCTTAACTTAGATAATCGGTGAAGATTGAGTAAGCAAGCAACGCCACGCGCGCTTTATATAAAAAATACGCTAGTTTGAATATGAATATTATTTTATAAAAAGACAGTTTCCTCCTAAGAAGTTTCGCTAAATCCGCTCCTAACCCCTTTATTCATATTCAACTGTCATTTTAGCGCGGCTCTTAAATGCTCTATCATGGTCACTTGCATGACAGCGAAACGAGACGACAACAGATTTAACAATCATTTCACTTAGCTCAGCTTTAGAAGACCAATATGAATATACCCCCAAAAAACAGCAGTACCTATAAAACCTCACCTGGATTGCAACTCCTTGATATCATGATTGGCCTGTTCCAAAGCAGCTCGTTCTCTCTTCAACTGGTTTTCAGTTTGTTTGAGTTCGCGCGTCACGTGTTCCCCTCCCGTCTCAGTTTCCTTAAGCAATGTTTGAACGCGCGATAATTCTAACTCTAGAGATGTGCGGTTTTCTTCCAATCCTAGAAAGTAATGTAAAGTTTATGAGATACTCAGTTGCACATACATTATTAGTCACACTAACTTCTTCTTCTTTTAAACCTATATGGCCTGTGTCCGTCATTTCGACAGACAATTTCGCCAGTGTCAAGTGATGAATTTGAAATAATATAAGTCAAGTCAAGTCTTCGTCAAGTCGGTTGTCGTTTGTTTTGAAAAGAAAATGGTGGATTTTCTCTTTAAAACCTGAAACGATTTTTTACATTTAGAGAAACCACTTTACACACATTTATTCCAATGGCTCACACTTTATGTTATGACCTAAGTATTATTATTTAAAATTCCACCAAAATTAAACAACAATACTCACAATAACACAAGAAAAACTATTAAAATAAAAGTGCTATAAGTTGATTCAAAAGATGTCAAAACTCGAATCCCACACTAACTTCATTAGTTTATGTTATGCCAAATGTCATCGCGCAAACTTCATATAGTCCTAATGATGTCATGATAGCAGCTTTATTCTTTATAAGCCTTGACTCTACTTGGAACCTTGTTGTGGACCATTTCAAGTCCCTATGTGACCTAGTCGGGTACTTACCCTGCCATATTTTGATAGTCTTACGGCCGAATACTTAAACGTTACTTAAATTAAGTTCACGCTTAAATTATTCACTCTTACAAATGAGTAATATATCAGAGGCAGAGCAATTTTAAGTGATGCTTAAATTTGAGTTTCAGTATTCCGGCCTTAGTGACCATTAGGTTACAAGTAATTTACAAGGTTCATAATATTTACAAAATACACATGAAACAGTTGAGCTATCTAAAAAACGTTTCAAACGATTTATAGATAGCTCAACTGGTTCAAATCAGTACACCTGTTGATCTTTGTCCTAGGGCTGTAACCTTTGGGAAAGCTTAGGGCCGGTTTTTTGATCCCTAAGTTAACTCAACTAATAGTCAAATTTGGATCAACTAATTGTCAAATTTGGACCAAATTTGACTATTAGTTGAGTTAACTAGGGATCAAAAAACCGGCCCTTAGGGTCATACCTGCAATCTTATGGTAGGCCTCATCCCGTGCCCTAGCGGCGTCCCTACGTTCAGCCTCGACTCGTTTGACGTGATCACGCAGTTCGCGACAACTGCTGTTATACTTGTCACGTTCTGCGACGCAGTTCGTGAGCTGACGACGGACATCCGTTAGTTCTTTTCGGAGACTATCGGATTCGTTCTCCACTGGAACAAAGAAGTCAAAGATAAAAAGACTTTAGGCTACACTATTTATAAAACTCTTTTGAAGCTGACTTAGAATCAACGCACCACAGCCTAAACTATAAGTCCTAGAGGTATGAAATTTGGTGGGTAGTATCCTTATATAGTGTAGGGGTGCACTAAGAAAGGAATTTCAAAACGTCAAAGGGTAGAACGCGAGCAACGCCGCGGGAGACGGCTATTAGAAAATATACGTGAAATAAAATAAATCAATCAATCCCATCCTATATTAATATTCCAATCCCAATCCTACTAATATTATAAATGTGAATGTAAGTTTGTTTGTTACGCGAAAACTACTTAACCGATCATCATGAAACTTTGTACACATATTCTCGGAGGTATTAGAAGTAACATAGGATACTTTTTATCCCGGAAAATTAACGGGATCCAATGGGACGCGTACGAAGTCGCGGGCGGAAGCTAGTTAATATTATAAATGTCCAAGTTTAGATGTTTGTGTTTCAATCACCGGCCAGGTTTGGATGAAACTTCGAATACACATGGCTCGTATCCTGGTATAACACATAGGCTACTTTTTAATCCGAAAAAAAAACAAAATAATCAAGTGACGTGTACCAACTCGCGGACGGAAGCTAGTATCTATGAATAAATAAATTCTAATTTGTTTAGTGAGGCGACTATTTGAGGTATAAAATTAACTCACACTCCTTCAATTTCCGTATAGTATCTTGCAGCTGCGCATACGCATTGTCGTATTTATCCTCAACCAATGAGAGCTGAGCTCGCACCTCGGTACATTCTCGCATACACGCCTCCTTTTCTAGGTGCATTTCCTTGATTCGGTTCTCGTATCTTGAACAGTCGTCTTCAGCTGTGGCCCTAAGATAATAACCATCCTATTATCTACACTAATATTATAAAGAGGAAAGATTTTTTTTATTTCTTTGTTTGCATTGAATAGGCTCCGAAACTACTGGACCAATTTGAAAAATTCTTTTCCGTTGGGAAGCTACACTATCCCCGGGTGACATAGGCTATATTATATTTTCAAAAAAATTAGGGATCCTTATTAAAACTCCAATAATGTAACCCAAGGTGTAAAAAATTACCTACAAAAAAACCCGTGCGAAGCCGGGACGGTCCGCTAGTAATATTATAAACGCGAAAGTTTGTAAGGATGTAAGTATGTATGTATGTTTGTTCCTCTTTCACGCAAAAACTACTGATCCGCTTTGGATGAAACTAGGAATATATATTGTCCGTGACATAGGCTACTTTTTATCCCGGAAAACTAACGAGATCCAATAGGACGCGGACGAAGTCACGGGCGGAAGCTAGTATTTAAATACGATTTTGCTGAGAGTTGATTAAAATTACGAATGTCTTCTTCTTCTTCTTCTATTTATGGCCTATGACCGTCATTTCGACAGACAACTTTGCCAATTGAATTATTTGCAATAATATTAGTTAAGTTATTCGTCAAATCGGCATTCATTTGTTTCGAATGAAAAATGGAGGAATTTCCCTTCAAAAGTTGGAAACAAATTTTATACGCATTTATTCTAATCCAAGTGTTTTTGGCACTTGTTGGAGACATAGGGATATACAGCCTCCGCGTCTCTTTAGTAACAATTTCAACTTTAGTACATTGTAATAAGGTATTTACTTCAACTCCTCAAGCCGGGTCTTCAAAGCAGCCATTTCGTCCTTCAACTGATTGACATAGTTTCTGTCCTGTTCAGCCCTCGCTTGACCTTCTCTGCGACAACGTTCCAACTTGTTTTGTTCACAATCTAAGGAACGTTTGAGGTCTTCTAGGCGTTCGATTAATGCTTGTTGTTCTTGATGAGCTGAAAACAGACAATAATTCGCTAAGTTTCTGCGTCTTTTGTTGCATTTTTTTATATAAAATGTGTATGATGCTACTATATTTTACTGTAATTGATCTTCTAAATATATAACTCTTTTGAAGCTGACTGACAATCAACGCACAGTCTAAACTACAAGTCCTAGAAGTGTAAAATTTGGAGGGTACCCTCCAGAAAGGAATTTTGAATTACTGATCCGATATGAATCAATCTTGGAATATATATTGTCCGTGACCTGGATTAACATATAGTCTACCTTTTATCCCGGAAAGTCACCAGGATCAAACAGGACGTAGATGAAGACGCGGGCGGAAGCTAGTTTCTAAGGTATACCTATAATCAACGCCTGCTGTTTATCATTCTCCGCTCTCAGCATAGCTTCGTCGTGTTGTAGTATAAGTTGGTCACGTGCCGCGAGTAGTTTTTTCTCTCTTTCCCTCGCGCCGGCCTCGCTAGATTCCTTCTCGCTCGTTAGTTGTGCTACGGTTTGGCTCAGTTTGTGTTCTAAAGCTTGGCGTAGTTGTTCCTGGGAATAACAAAATTTAAAATTCATATAATGTAATATAAGGGCACGACACGGTTTAATAGCTCTCGGCGAAAGTGGAAAAGAATATTTATAGCTAAATATATAATTTTTAATCCTACTATATAATATTATAAACGCAAAAGTTTGTTTGTATGGATGAATGGATGTTTGTTACTCTTTCACGTAAAAACTACTGATCCGATTTGGATGAAACTTAAAATATATATTGTCCGTGACCTGGATTAACACATAGGCCACTTTTTATCCCGAATAATCAACGGGACGCGAACAAAGTCGCGGGCGGCACCTAGTAAATTATATATTTTTGCATTCAATAAAATATAGCCTATGTTTCAATCCGAAAAAGGGCTTCTGAATGGTATAAGTTTTATTGAAATTGGTCCAGTAGTTAGGGCGTGATCCACGAACAAATAAATAAACAAACTCGATTTTCAGAATCAGAATCGTTTATTTAGTAGATCTGCATATTTAGTTTATCCATATCTTTCATTTTAGTTTTTGGCTGTTTTACAGTTTTATACTACACTAGGTGCCAAATAACACCGCAATACAGGTCATTCACCCACCTTCACCTTGATGTCGCCAAATTAAATTTATGTATGGTAAACAAACAGTACTACGAGATTCGAGTGATTACCGTCTAAGCGACAGGTTTTTATGGAAAGCGACAGAATTAGCCATTCATAAATTGAATTTTGCGACATCGTGGTGAAGGTGGGTGAATGACCTGTATTGCGGTGTTATTTGGCACCTACTATAGTATAGAAACTATAAAGTTACCTTTTCTTCTTTCAATTTAGTGATGTTCTCATTAGTAGTGCGGTTCAAGTTAGTGATGATCTGTTGGTACTCTGCCTCCTTCTTCCCGGATTGCTGCGACATTGAGTTGCGAGTTTCGCGCATTTTTTTCTCACTATTTTCTAGATCTTTCGTGAGACGCGCTATTTGACCTGGAATTTTATAGATTGCGTAAACCACGGAACAGGGCACGCCCTCAGTGCGTGAACAGTCCCTTGGTAATTTATCTACGAAATCTATTAAGATCTGTGGAAAACAGTCCCTTGATAATTTGTCTAGGGAATCTATTAGGATCTGTGGAAAAGAAATCTCTTTATATTTTGTGAGGCCATATATCATTACAGGCCACTTAACATCAAGTGTGCTACACCGTCGACCGCATCATCGCTTAACATCAGGTGAGATTGTGGTCACACGGTTAACTAGGGTAAACTACCCTAATCTTGGCACCCCCACCAATTGTTGGCACTTCTCTGATTTATCCTATTTACTAAGAAAAAGCCAGACCTCCGTGGCCAGACCTTGTTCTCCGTGGGAATCGAACCCACGGCCTACGGCGCAGAAGGCCGAGTTACTACCAAATGAGCTGCAAGGCTATCATAAAAAAAATCTTTTCCTTTTCTTCTTTTTTTTGGGCTAACACAACGCTTTCTAGTCCCAAACTAAGCAAAGCGTGTACTATTGGAACTAGATTGCTGATAGAATACTTAGATACTTTTTTTTTGTAAATACATACTTATAATACATTGTAACACCCAGACACGGAACAAGCATCTATGTTCATCACACAAATGTTTGCTGTCGGTGGGAATCGAACCCACGGCCTACGGCGCAGAAGGCCGAGTTACTACCAACTGAGCTGTGAAGGCTGTTAAAAAAAGAATTCTACCTTTCTGTTGTTCCTGCTGCAATAAACATTCGTGCAAGTCCTGCTCCAACTTGGCCCGTTTACTTTCAGCGTCGTCCAACATATTAGCGGTGTCGAACAACACGGCTTCTAACGCATCCTTCTCAGAACGAACGCCGCATAACTGCTCTTGTAGATGTTGCTTGTCTTTGTCTAGAGAATCTATTAGGATCTGTAGAAAAAAGTCCCTTGATAATTTGTATAGGGAATTTATTAACATCTGTGGAAAAAAGTCCCTTGATAATTTGTCTAGGGAATCTATTAGGATCTGTGGAAAAGTAATCTCTTTATATTTTGTCTAGGAAATCTCTTAAGATCTGTGGAAAACAGTCCCTTGATAATTTGTCTAGGGAATCTATTAAGATCTGTGGAAAACAGTCCCTTGATAATTTGTATAGGGAATTTATTAAGATCTGTGGAAAAAAGTCCCTTGGTAATTTGTATAGGGAATCTATTAAGATCTGTGGAAAAAAGTCCCTTGATAATTTGTCGGAATTTATTAAGATCTGTGGAAAAAAGTCCCTTGATAATTTGTATAGGGAATCTATTAAGATCTGTGGAAAAAAGTCCCTTGATAATTTGTATAGGGAATCTATTTAGATCTGTGGAAAACAGTCCCTTGATAATTTGTCTAGGGAATCTATTTTAAGATCTGTGGAAAATAATCGCTTTATATTTTGTCTAGGGAATCTGTTAAGATCTGTGGAAAAATAATCTATTTATAATTTGTCTGGAAAATCTATTAGGATCCGTGGAAAAATGATATCTTTATATTTGTCTAGGGATGCTATTAGAAGCTGTGAAAAAAAATCTCGCTTCCATGACTTGCTCCAAACGTTGACTCAAACCTATAAGCATTCATTTAGCATTTCTTACCACAACAATTTATAATTACGATTGGTGACTACATATATTTTTCTTCTCCATCCATCTTTGACATTCAAGCGTCCGGTAGTTTATCTATCTCGTTCCAACAATAAGGTACAAAACACTAGAAAATTATAACAAGAATGATTTATCTTTAACTCTTACCTGTTTTTCCTCTCCGTCTTTAACATGGTCCTCAAGAGTTCTGTTCAAACGTCCGATAGTTTCCGTTGCTTGTTCCAAGCGCTGAGTCAATCGTATGATCTCCTCATTGAGCGTATCTTTCTTACGGACCATTGCTGTTAGTTGGGAACTGAGTTCGCCACGTTCCCTATAAAAAGTGAATAATAGTATATTATGCAACTAGTGAATAAAAGACGGATTTAAAGCGTAAATTAATCACGTGCAAGTGAAGGATTCTAACGACTGATTCAAGAGATTTCATGATGATTCAAGTGTTAGAATCCTGAACGACGTGAGTGGTTCATGGCCCTCGGTATAAACCCGTTATATTCAAGAGTTGCATACTATACTTTATACCATGACTACGAGAAAAAGAAAGATTGGAGGTTGTATAGCCAATGCTATACAACCTCCTTGCACAAAAACAAGAATTAGATGGAGGTCAAATATATTAGTGTTCAAAATTCAAACACTAATATAGTGACTAAAAGCTTTTTATTCACTGTTTTCAGTGAATAAAATAAGCTTTTTAGAGTAAAATCATTAAGTATATATTTACAAAAAGAAAAGTATATAAAATATTCTATCAGCAATCTAGTTCCCATAGTATAAGCTTTGCTTAGTTTGAGACTAGAGGGCGTTGTGTGTAATGTCCAAGAATATTTATTACTAACTTTCGCCCGCGTCTTCTTTGATTTTTGTTATTTTCTGGCATAAAAAGTAGCCTATGTGTTAATCCAGGTTACGAACTATATACATTCTAAGTTTCATCCAAATCGGATCAGTAGATTTTGCTTGAAAGAGTATCCATCCATAAATTCAAACTTTCGCATTTATAATATTATAATAGTTAAGATTTTACCCCGGAAAATCAACGGGATTCAATGGGACTCGAATGAAGTTGTGGGCGGAAGCTAGTTAATAATATTAGTTAAATAGTGATTCTATTATCTCTGGTACTTGAGGAATTATGCATTATTTGATGATGCTTTTTTATACCTTCCTCTGCTATGTTTAAGATTCAGAATCAACTGACCTCACCACCTGTCTCAGCTCAAGTTCAACCTTCTCTCTCTCGACCTCTAAGAATTTGATCTTTTCACACAATGATGCCTTATCCGCTTCGAGTTCCATTCGGGTTTGTTCGGCCGCTAGGAGCTCCTTGCGCAGGGAATTGAGATCGCCTGCTTGTTCTGACGATTGACTGGATAAATTGGACTTTTCCTCTTCTAGCTGTAGGGTGAGTTTCTTTGAGTTATAGAGCGATTCCTTGCTAAGTGACGTTCTATCGCGATTATCACAGCGAGTCTGAGCATTGGGGCCTTATGCTCAGTTCGTCAGAGATTTTACTCTAATACAGATGACGTCACCTCTCGGCCGAAAACTCGCTTTTCAAAACCGGCTTTCGAAAGTGAGTTTTCGGAGTTTTCGGTTAGTTGGTAGATAATGCTAAATAGCAATACTCGCCTCTGTACGGTTTTTTTAATAAGTGCAATAAAGAATTTTCTAATCTATCGTTTATTTGTTTAGTTACTAGAATAGTTTACAAACAAATTACACTAATAGTTATTATCTAGTGTCCAGCTCTTTATTAGATAACTTAATCGTGGCAGCCTTAGCCACCGAACAGCCACAAAAAAAAGAAGAAGAAGATAACATACACATCTGATATCTTCTTGTAATTTCTTCTTATCAGCCTCGAGATTCCTCAGGTTGGATTTCAGTTTCTCAACCAAATCCTGAAGGTCACCTCTCTCTAACAGAGTACGCTCCAGCTCGATTTCCAAATCACCTAAAAAATCACTAAATTACAACAATGTAAAAAGTTCGAAAGCTTTCGGAAGAAAAGTATGACGGAATGTCAATCGTAAAACAACTTTTCGCTCGCACATTTCAACATTTCTGAAGATATAAAATCACTGGATGCAACTATGAAAAATCCCAAACAACCAGTGTTTAGAGAATATAGGTAGGTTTATACGGGGTCAGTAACATGGCAGTACAGTAACAGAGTCCAGCGCTGACTTGTTACTGGGTGCATGTAGACACCGTTTTGGCAGTGACTGGGTCCGAAACCAAGACAACTGGGTCCAGTCACTGGCATTGTGTAAACCTTGCATAACACTACACAAGATCAGCAAAAATTACATTTTGATCCAAACAAGTTTTCCAATCAAAATTTAATTCTTAGTTTTTCTACTTTTCTTTTGGAAAACTTGTTTGTACTATGAACCTTTGCATTGCTGTTCTCTAAATACTGGTTGTTTTCGCTAAAATGACAGTCGAATATGAATAAAGAGGTGTTCAGTTTTTAGTCCAATGTGGCTGCAATTTCACTGGCATCCGATAGCAGCAATGTACAACTTCTTGCCAGCAGAGATACCACATATTTCATCGAGGTACTGTGGACTTACGTACACTTGGGCAGAGATATTACTCTAACAGGGATGACGTCACTTCACCTACTGAGTGAATCGAACATTCGACGTCATTGTGACGTAATCCCTATAAGAGAAAAATCTCTGCTAAAGTGAGCAATGAGCATATATATATATAATAGGCCTTTACATCTATTGAAGATGTTATACAGTGTCAGGAGGCAACCTATGCCTACACTTAACGACACACTGTAGTGCCTGGGAGAATGTTTATATGGAGTTGGCTTGCCCAGCACCTATACCACCCTCTCAGCCTAGTCAGCCATATGCACAGGAAGGACAAGGTCAATACGTGCGGAGCTAACTTGTGCGAAGTGACTTTAGGGCCCCTGGTAATGCAACTCACTTCTAATCTTCTCCATTTGAGACAGAATAGATTCGGACTCTATTTTCTGTTGTTCGAGCATGTCACGTGCTAATGCGGTCTTGTTCAATTCCTCGCGAGTTGTCACCAATTCCGCTCTGAGGCGAGATGAGCGTTCTTCTTCGGCTCTGGGAATTACAAATTTATTGTTATAAGCATAAGAAATATATTTCAAAAATGTTTATAAGTCTCAACTACTCCTGACCTTAGCTTGTGTATAACCTTTCTACCGACCTGAAGGGTGACGTTGGTCTAACCATATTTAAATCTAAACTTACAAAATTATTGTTGAGGGGATGTTTCTATTCTGTTGAGGAATTTATGACTTCGGACCATCTTGATAATTCGAGTTGATTTATTTTTATGATGTATATGTATACCTTTGTATTGTAATTATTATTATGCGATGTGTTTTTATTTTGGTTTTTGTGTTATTTTCTGTATTGTGCCGTTCTTAAAATGTTAGATACCTATTTCAAATACAATTCTGATGATTGTTTGTGAATAAATAAATGAAATGAAATGAAACTGCATATCTGTATAATTGTATGTACCTACAACTACATGTTGGAGACAAATAAAGATTTATCTTATCTTATCAGCAATTTACTTCCCATAATACAAGCTTTGCTTAGTTTGGGACTAAAGGGCGTTGTAAATTGTCCATGAATATTTATTTATTTCAGCTAGCATTTCTCGCCAAGCGCCACCTATCGGGATAAATAAGCACTGTGTCTCCCTATTGACACACAGCGCTATGAAGTGTAATATTCTGCAGTTATGATATTTATAATATTAGTATGGATTTACGAAATGAAATACCTTAAAACAGATTCCCTATTAGCGGCATCCCGATGCAATTGATCAACTTCTCCGTTAAGATTTCTCTTGTCATTCTCAAGTGATTCGATCGCTTTCTCGAGACGCATGTTTATCTTCTGTAGCTTTTCATAGTCTGATGTTAGAGACTCCACCTTTAGGGATATAACTAAAATTATCTTTGACGCTAAGTGAAAAACACAGTTGAAATATTGAAGAAAATTATTTACATTTTTTTTTATAGAATATAGGAACCGTTTGACCACAATCTCACCTGATGTTAAGCAATGATGTGGTCGACGATGTAGCACGGTTACCTAGAAGATACCTATTCACTCTACTCTTGAAAACTTCCAAATTATAGTCATTCGGGAACACAGACGCCGGCAACGAGTTCCACTCTTTGGCTGTCCGCATAATAAATGTAGAGTGCGGATAGGTGGCATATCATCCATGAAAGGGTGTCTCGTCTCCGTACGCCTAATGGTCCAGTGATGGAATGGAGAAGGGGGAACTAACTCATACAGTTCCATTGCACACTCCCAAAAATGTATCTTGTAAAATACCGAAAGGCTAGCTACTTTCCGACGATGCTCGAGGCTCAGGAGCTTAGCCTCGACCAACGCATCGTTACCAATGAGCCTTTTGGCTCGTCTATCAATTGTCTCCAAGGCCTCAAGTTGGTATTTAGCAGAGCCATCCCAAAGGTGAGAGCAGTACTCCATACACGACAACAATATTCACATTATTTACAAAAAAAAACACATGAAACAGTTGAGCTATCTAGAAACCGTTGCAGATCATTTAAATAGTAGCTCAACTGGTCCAAATCAGTACAAAACTGTACAATAATAAACAATCGGTGAAATAATTTAAAAACATATTTTAATAATCCCGGCTGCGCCAGATTATGTTTATTCGGCGCAGTCTTTATCGTAAAAACGTACCATAGCGTTGATTTCAACTCTGTTCCGCTCCAAATTGTTCTTGTCCATTCGTAACGTCTCTACTGTTTTCTGCATAGATTCCTTCTCTTGTAGCAGCTGGTTGATATCAGCATTAGCTTGATCCAGTTTAGCTAAAACAACGTAAATCAGTTAATATTCTTACAGCAAATAGTACATTACTGCAGCGGACAGCATAAGAGGCAATGATGGACTGGACGACAATAGAGCATTTCACAACCTAAATACCGCGTTCACACTCAGCTCATGCCGCTGCCGGTATTATTGCCGTGATTCATTCCGGACTTATTGCTACGGCAACATCGCCTTTATTCTTATTAGAGAGCAAGTGCATGAACATGGGCACGAGCCGGGACAGAGGCATGATCGACATGATCGTGTTTCGATTAGGCTCGTACCCACTTCCCTGCCGTCTGCAGCTGAGTGTAAATAAATAAATAAATAAATAAAAACTTTATTGAGGACAGGTACAACTTACAGTTACGTAAGGACAGACAAAGCCCTGCAAACGGCGGTCTTATCGTTTAATACGATTTCTTCCAGACAACCTTTACTTATTATCTAAACTAATTTAACTAAAAACTAAAGCTACTTCAAAATAGTAGCATCAAATTTTGACAAGAGCATTTGAGCCTACAACGACGTGTTCGAGCGGGTTGGGTATATTCCGGCTCCCGAACTAGTTAAGAACTGTATCTCAGGGGCCAGCTTCTACCCTTCACGCGCAGACCCTGCCGTCGTGGTCCAAATACTCCTGTGTCCAGGATACATCTTGTTAGAAACAGTAGGTATGTATTGCACATTGAGTAGGTCACACATACGAGAATATCGAAAGGATAAAGATAAGAAAGATAAAATGAAAGGAGAATGTTAAGTGACTTGAAAATGTAAGTGAAAGTAAATTGGTGGGTGTGGGTGGGTGTGTGATGCTTGAGTGTGTGGAGGGTTCTCCTGGTACGCCAGTCTCATAAGAGTCTGGTTATAGAGGAGAACCCTCATGTGTGTGTATGGAAGATTTATTTGTAAGTATTTTGTATATATTTAATAAAGTGGATACGCAGGCTAACACAGTAAAGCTTTATATTTATAAGTTGACATAGGTACCTGTTAGATCTTGAACCTTGCCTTCCAGTGATGCAACATTACAATCTGCGACTTCGCAGTTCTTTCTGTTTGTCAATAGCTGCTCTCTAGTGTTTTGGAGTTTCACCTAAAACAAACATAATTTACACCTTGGATTTTATAACCTAATCGTGAGCAGAGAAGTCTCAAAATCGTATAACTAGAATTCAAGTTCTATATCCGCATTGGACTATTTTAGGTTGATAATTGGAAAACAACTCTTCTGTATTTAGTAAAAGCGACTGGAAGCTTTAAAATCGGTCGCTCAGAGGACTAATTACATAACTCTTATCTACAATTTTTCAGTTTGCGATCACCATTCTAGAACCTTTATTCCCCAGTAGCTTCCGCCCGCGACTTCGCTCGCGGCCCGTTGAATCCCGTTGATTTTCCGGAATAAAAAGTATGCCTATGTGTTAATCCAGGTCACGGACAATATATATTCCAAGTTTCATCGAAATCGGATCAGTAGTTTTTGCGTGAAAGAGTAACAAACATCCATACATCCTTACAAACTTTCGCGTTTAGCGTGTATAATATTAGACGGAAAGATTGGCATTACAAATTACTAATGCTAAGAACCAGTTGTTGATTTGTTCTTTTACGGATTTCCTTGTTTTTGTTTGACACAACCAGACCAGGCATTAGGTTAGTACATACTGTTAAGGGTGAACAAGTGGCCCACCTTTCCATACAAACGTGGAAGGGTAACTACTCCACTGTTTGACGTTGACCAACCAAAACTAAGGATTATATCAATTTATCTCGTCATAATCTATCTATGTATGTTGTATCTGTATACAGCCCAAACAGTAAAAAAAGTATTCATTTAAAAAATACAAGCTTCTAAACTTTTGTATTGAAAGTTTAGAGTTTTGGTTGGTCAACGTCAAACAGTGGAGTAATTACACTTCCACGTTTGTATGGAAAGGTGGGCGACCTGTTCACCCTTAATGTTTGTATACCTGCAGTTCATGTATTTGTATCTGATACTTGTGCAATGTTGCCTGGACAGCCGAGATGGTACTCTCAGCGAAGGCGGTCGCATTAGCGGCCTGAGACACGCCGCGCTTCGGAGACCGCGACAAACTGTAACACACAAAGAATACAGATAAAGTCCAAGAATATTTATTTATTTATTTAAATCATGTGCTAGTGACGAGTTTTTTTTTATGAGAACTTTATAGGTCATTTCGCAGTTATTGTTTAGATTACAATGGTTCTAATTCTCCCCGTTATTCTTCTTATCGTGACTTCGTGCAAAAACTTTTCGATTCCATCTTCGTTTTTTGAGAATTAAACAAAATAAACTCGGCACTAAGACATCACAACATCACATCACTCCATAATCGTTTAAAATTCGTATAATTTGCTGTACAGAAAGAACGCTTATTTGTATAAGGAAATAACGCTACATGATTGACCGGTGTACACATGATTTCACATTGAATGTAATTTTATTATCAAATTCTATCAAATGGATTAAATTTATGAATTACGGTCAACTCATTTCACCTATTTTACAAGTGACACATTGTAAAATAGGTGAAATGAGCCACCCATTTGACCCATAAGGCCCATTTAACTCACCCTGCCTATTTGACCTATCTCGCCCATTTGGCCCATTCTACCCATCTTACCCATCTTACCCATCTGTCGTATGTCATAGCTAGGTACCTAAAATAAACACAGTCGAGTTGTTTATCAAACCTGTCAGTGAGATGTACATGATGTGGATGAGGGATGCTGGTTGTCTCAGAGTCGTGAATGAGAGCCCGAGCTACTTCTTCTAAAGCGCCTCGCATCACATTCGCTTCTTGACACGCTATCTCAGCGCCGTCGCATCTCTCCTCCTAAGAGATTATCACGAATTTCAACAATTGTAATGTGGAGATAAAACTTTATTTACATTTTTAGACTAAGCGAAGCCCGCTTCAAGCTTAGCGGTAACTTATTATTTGAGTTCACTACACTGAGCTGGTCGACAAGTATGTTTATCTTGGACATATTTTATCCTTTGGCAAAGAGCACCAGCAAAAGGAGATCACAAAACGCATACAATTGGGATGGGCTGCATTCGGTAAGCTAGACGATATTTTAAAATCCCGTAATACTCCACAATGTTTGAAGACCCGCTTATTTAACCAATGTGTCCTGCCCACTATGACCTATGGTGCCGAGACATGGACGCTCACGCATGAGGCTGTGTACCGAATGAGAGTTGCGCAGAGAGCCATGGAGCGAGCCATGCTCGGCATCAAACTTATAGACCGGGTTCCTAATTCCGAAATCCGACGACGAACCAAGGTCCAAGACATAGGAGATCGAATTATGGGACTCAAATGGAGTTGGGCAGGGCATATTGCAAGGCGTGGTGATAACAGATGGAGTAAGGCGGCCACTGAATGGTGGCCAAGATGCGGCTACAGAAACGTAGGACGTCCGGCAGCGAGATGGGCAGACGACATCGTCAAAATCGCAGGCCGTAAATGGGAGAGACTAGCTCAGGACCGCAGTGGATGGCACAAGCTTGGGGAGGCCTATGCCCAGCAGTGGGTAAAGTCGGGCTGTGGATGATGATGATGATGACACTGAGCTGTTACTCAGACTAACTTTGTATTGAATCTACTTTATGAAATTAAGTCATGTTAAAAAAATATTTGCTCAATTAACATTTTGAAATAGCATTGTTTCGCTGTAACATTACTTTTAATAGTTGTTTGATTGAACAGACAAATTGAAATAAGTTGAATAATGATTTTACAAATAACATACCAATCCTTGCAGCTCAGCCAAGAGGCGTTGTATGCGTGCGTCCCGTTCTCGCAACTCCGCTTGCGCTGTGTCGCGTTGTGACGTTATATCACGCAGTTCTACTCTCATACTCTCCACGTTAGGGTTATGACCTCCCATTCCACCACCCATTTGACCCATACCACCGCTGCCTATTTGACCCATTCCACCCGTTTGACCCATACCACCCATTTGACCCATTCCACCCATTTGACCCATGCCACCTGTTTGACCCATCCCGCCCATTTGACCCATTCCACCCATTTGACCCATGCCGCCCATTTGACCCATAGCTGCCATTCCTCCCATAGGTGTTTGACCATCCTAAAATTGAACAAAATTCAGATTGCTTTAATTTAGTCATGTAAGTATTGTGATCATTTAAAAATAAAGAAAATGTATGTAAGTACCTTAGAAACACTCTGAGCAAATGCACTGATAGAATAACCGCTCAAAACCCCGACCATTTCCCTCACAGACGAGTCCAGTTCGTTCTTCACTCGGTACAAATCTCTCTCAGTTGTTGATTGGAGTTCTGAGAAGTAGCGCTTCACAGACACAACATCACGCCAGAGGCTGAGTAGGCGGTTGTGTTCAGATGAGTAGTAGTCATTGAATGCCTGCAAGTAATAACAAGAATGACAAGGGGGTCTTTTGAAGAATAAAATTTATGAAACATTCATTTTTGATGTTCATCAATGAATCACCTGAAGCCACAAAACCTGCTGAAGTCACGTGGGAGTAAGTAGTTACTATTACTTAGTACTTACTAGTAGTAGGACATAGGGGTAGATAGATATACCAGGTGTAAGTAATCAAATAAAATAAATATATAAAACAAATATTCACGGACATTTAACACAACACCTTCTAGTCCCAAACTAAGCAAAGCTTGTACTATGAGAAGTAAATGGCTGATAGAATACATAATATACATTTTTTTTTGTAAATACATACTTATGATACATAGTAACACCCAGACACGGAACAAACATCTGTTTGCCACACAAATGTTTGTTCTCGGTGGGGATCGAACCCACGACCCACAGCACGGAAGGCAGAGCTACTACCAACTGAGCCATGACGCCTGCCATTACTTGTTTGGTGGATCTTTTCAGGACTTGATCTTATTACATGTAGGTAATACCTCTTCCTCATTCTTCCACTCGTCTTCCTTGATAGCCATCTCGTCCCGCAGAGCCTCCCAGTCGTTGGTCAACTTCTGCAGGTCATTGGTGAGGGCCTCATTCAGATGGTGGGACTCCTCAAGCTGGTCACGCAGTAAGTTGTTTTGGGCTGCGAGTTTTTCACATCTAAAGGTCACAAAGAGGTTAATAACTTGAAAAATCGTGCTTTAAATTTTATCAAGAGTGGTCCGTTTTAAACTGAGTCAACAGGGTGCATCTACTTGGCACAAGCTAACATAAAACCAAGCTCTAATTGATCGAGTGAGCGAAGCGAACGAGATCTTAGTGGCAACTTGGACAAAAATGGTTTGTATGTTTGTTCATCGAGATCTTTTGAACTGCTTATCCGATCTTTGAAAAATAAAGTAAATCGGTCAAGGGGTTGGAAAGTTATGAGGTATCAAAGAAGTAAAAAAAAAAACGTACCAAAATATCAAGTGGGGTGTCATAGGATAGGGCTTTGCGTAGACATTCCTAAATCTTTTTTATTTTGATTCTAGGTCTAATAGTTTTTGAGTTGTTGTAAAAATTATAAAATTGGCAAACCCAGTATAACGTGAGCTACCATTTCTTAGAGTTTCAATGAATTTATAGTTCAAGTAAGACTCGTACTTAGCTAGACGGCGATTTCAAAGCGATTTGCAAAGTTTACTACAACCATTGGTCAATAAAAATTGTTTGGGTTTTATTAACCTCCGACCATCACGAGATCTCAGCTCGGGGCGAACTACTAGTAATAATTTTATTGTAAGGTACTTAGGTGTACCTACATGTAAGGAGTTATTCCCGAGCCCCCGGGCGGCCTACCGGTGAGCCAGATGGGAAAAAAATCCAGTCAAGCCCACTCATTTGTACAGTGGGCTCATTAAGATTTCTTTTTTCCCATCGGCCCCACCAGGGGATCAACCGGTGGGCTCGATGGAAATAACCTCATGTAAGCAATGTAAATGTATGAAAATGACTAGCTAAATATGTAAAACCAGCAAAAATAAACTTATACGGTCTTATTCCAGAACGAGGACTATAGAAAGTCACGGTTTAAGAGTCAAGGTTTATACAACCCGGGCGAATTAAGTGGTGTAGCGGGAGAAGTATCGAGTTCCGAGCCAGGTGTCATGTTAATTCGCCCAGGTTGCATAAATCTTAACGTTTAAACCGTGACTTTCTTTGGTCCCCGTTCTGGAATAAGACCGTAGGAGCTTAGTGAACAGTAATAGCTCCCGAATGTTTGTAAAACTAGATGTAATACTACACTTACTTCCTTTTTTCCTCCTCAAGCCGGCGCAGAGCAGTATCCAAGTCACTGATACGCTCGTCCATTCTCGATTCGCAACTAGACGACGACGGCAGAGCGGCAGGCGCCGGGAGCGCGATGCTGGACTTCGGCCGATACTCACTGCGCGGCGTCTCCAACATCTGGTGTTCCAGCTCCGAGCATCGCTGCTTGTATTGGAGCACCTAGAAAACCGCTTCATGTTTTCTTCGTGGTCGAATATTTGTGTAGAATAACATGGTTGATTTTTGTTGGTTTGTATTCTAATTTGAATTCGTTTATTTCTGGACTTTTCAGGCATAGTTTCTGTTAGTTCTTTGATAAATTTGATAAAAAAAATAAGTCAAAAATATTTGAAAACTAAACAAACAACAGCTGAGAGAGAGGAGAGAGAGGGATGAGAGGCGAGACGGAAAGCGAAAAAAATGGGAAAATCGTAGCAAAAAAAAAAACAAACGGGTAGATTTGACAGTTGACAGTGACATAGTTTTAGTAGTGACATTGACAGATTTAATTTTATAACGCCGCGCCTATAATTCGCCGCGAATTTATAACGCCGCGAATGAATAAAGAAGCGGTAAGAACCAAAAGTAGGGTAGATACACGGTAGATAGATAGGTAGGTACTTATTATCGAAGGGACTAAACGTAGGTAAGTATAGAAGGCCCGTACTTACGCTGATTTACTGCCCAAGGAAGTATGAAAATCTCTATACCTAGGTACTTACTCAAATCTATGCTAGTTGAGCAGTGATTTCTGTACGGCATACGGGCCTATGAACAAGTTTGATTCCTCACAATAGGGTACAATTTTGATTTTAGGTGAGTTTACCTACCTTGGATTGAAGCCTAGACACCAACGCAGCCTGCCCTTGCTGCGCGCGACGGTAGGCGTCCAGTCGGCGGCGGTGGTCAGCTGCCTCGCCTGCAAGCCGCGCGCGCAACTCTTCATTCTGCCGGCGAAGATCGCTGCCTACACTGCCCCCTGGGGAATCCATTTCTGGTGGGGTGTCCAGGGACTTCTGTACAAAATTATTTGATACCTTCAATGCCCACTATGAGTTATCGGGTATAAATCAAATCTTCTTTTACTTGATTTTTTGTGAAAACTTCCTTTGTTGATTAGGTAATTGAACCTTGCTCTAATTTGTCATTTTGGCTTGAAGACCGCACTCCAAAAATGCACCGCAACTCAATGGACGTCCTACGGGCGAATACTCAAAAGCCACTCAAACCCCACATACACACAAATGAGTAATGTCAAACAGAGGCAGAGCAATGTTAAGTGGTGCTCAAATTTAAATGACTTTTGAGTATTTCAGCCCTAGAGTTTCAAAATTTCCAAATAGTAAGGTACCTAGGTAGGTACATCGAAATAAGATGGAACCTTTTTTTAACCGACTTCAAAAAAGGAGGAGGATCTCAATTCGGTTGTATTTTTTTTTATGTTTGTTACCTCAGAACTCCGTCATTTATGAACCGATTTGAAAAATTCTTTTTTATCTGAAAGGGTATGCTTCCATATTGGTCCCATAATTTTTTTATCAAAATCGGTTTAGTAATTAGGCAGTTAAATAAGAATAACTGGAAAAAAACACGTCCTACGCGTACACGATATTGCATATTTTGCTTTTCTGTGACGTTTACGAGCAATAGAACGTAAGTACCCACGAACAAATCTGACAGTCGCCGCGTTAGCGTATTTGAGTTACATTGCGCGTCACTGCCAGCTCGACTGCCAACCGTTGTAGTGTCACCCACCGAACATCTATATCCTAGCGTCACCGCACACTATCTCGGATACATTGCGTATTTTGCTTTTCTGTGGTATTTACGATCAATAGATCAGTCTCAATGAACTGCCATCATCATCATCATCATCATCATGTGATGATGATGAAGGCGTATCAAATTGAAGTCGGTTTTTCCAGTTTTTTAAACTTCTATTGACCTTATATAAAATAACACCACGCTCCAGGGTACCACACTACTAACCTCCTTCTTGATAAGACGTTGCGGAAGTGTGCTTGGTGGTCGCCTGCCGACAGGAGCGCGTGCACTCCGCGGCGTCGTCAAACTATCCCTTGCTGGTAACTGTGGAAGAATACCATTTTTAACACGCTTTTATTTTCTTCACTTATAAGTAGGTAACTTATAATAAACTACCTAGGTAGATACCTACCTAACAACGTAATAAAATCGTAAGGCAGTTTTAACTAGGTATATCGTTTGGTATATTTCTTCTATCTAACCTAATAACTACCTAATACTACTCATGCACCGCAAACATCGGTTTGAATACCGGCATACCTAATAACTACCGGCAACTAGGTATATAGTTGGAACGGACACTGGACAAGACACGAAAAAGTACATAAAGCTGTATAAGTAGGTAGTAAGTCATAACCTGAAAAGTAACTCTCTTTTTCTTCTTCCTATTTTTCATTTCGAAATATAAAAGACGCGCTGATTTATAATCGTAGTCAGACATTTTACAAACAACAGTTGAATTTAGGCGCTAACTGCGATGGTTCCTCACACAAACAACCCGGAAACAAAAAGAATGCCGCGCAAAAAAGGAAAAAAGACACGAAAAAGACTTCGTTCTTGGGTGAAAATGCGGTTTACACTGCAGAACCGGCCTAGTGAGCTATTGAGGGCGGCAAGCCAAGGAAAGCTATCAGGCCTCGCCATCTAGGTGGGTGTACCTATTAGGTACCTACCTACATAATTATCGCCTGCAAACCGAGTCGAGGTGAATAACCATTGTAACTGAATGAATTTGTTTCGTAGTAGTAGTATAGTTAAGAAATACTATTCTGTAGTGTAATAGTAGTCAAAATTACTCACACATTTATTACCTACAGTAATTAAAGCCTATTTTCACTAAAATCTGTTTGTATATCTATACATCTATACATCTATACATCTATATCTATACAAATATTATAAAGAGGAAAGGTTTGATTTTTTGTTTGTTTGTTTGTTTGTATGAATTGAATAGGCTCCGAAACTACTGGACCGATTAAAAAAATTCTTTTACCATTAGAATCCTACATTATCCCTGATGAACATAGGCTATATTTTATCCCGGAATTCCCACGGGAACGGGAATTACGCGGGTGAAACCGCGAGGCGCTGCTAGTTTTGTATATTTGTGCCCTAACTGAACACCTAGCTGACAACCTAGCTCAAATTAACAACATAACGTAAGTAGGTACAAGTTAAATATAGTAGGTGCCAAATAACACCGCAATACAGGTCATTCGCCCACCTTCACCTCGATGTCGCAAAATTCAATTTATGTATGTTTGACTAAGTAGGTATTTAAGCTCTAGAGGTAAATACCTACATAGATCATCTAGGTACCTACCTACCTAACTTACATACGTACATACGATAAATAAAATAAAAGGTTCTCACCTAATTCATGAGAGTGGCATTGTATTCACCGTATTCACTTTACCAATACCAAGCAACCCAAGCAAAATAAAATAATGTTGAAGTACTTTTACTTTCAGAAAGCTTTGATTGATAATACACACGCGTATCATAGCAACGATATCAAGACGCTAATCTAAACATAACTAACTCGGAGATTCATCGTCATTTTTTAGAATACTGAATACGTACTAGGTGCATAAGTAATTATTAAACGTTTTGACTAACTTCAGTTACTTATGCTAGTAAACCTATACTTTGTTGCATATTTCAACCTCCTATTAGGTAGATAATATACCTAACAACGCAATCGTAACAAATATAAACGCCTCTAAAAGCTTCTCTACACTGACTCTACATTTCAAATGCTTGTTCTAAGCATAGAGGTGACCTACAAGACTGACGCACGCACCAAAACTGTAGAAAAAATAAATAAAAAGAGGGTGCCACGGAAGCCAGAGTGGAAACCTAAAACGTTTCGCTTCACCGACCACCCCATTATTGCATCTGATATTTCTGATAACGTTATCCAATACACACTTTTATTTTTAATCGATCTACCCTGTCCAAACCACGGTACCTCTCTTTCGATATAAAATTGAACTACGTTTTTATACATATTTCAAAATGGTATCTCCATCAAGGGGATTATTATTACACAATTTAAAATTCAATTGTGTATTTAGTAAATATTGTAAATACTAAATTCGTTGTAATTTTCTTTGTGAATAAATTAACTTTAAAAAATTACTAGGGCATGGTATTGGTAATGCTAGTTTTTCCTTCTTGCATAATTCTAACTTAGGTGGTGAAAAAACTGCAAGTTTTCAAGGCATTAGTTACCTAAGTACCTTAGTGGTTGAAGCAGACCTGAGTCTTTAGATGTGAGTAAGAGTACCCAGGAATTTAATAAAGGACTAAATGAGTGTAGCCGTTTGGATACGCAAAGCCTAGATTAACTTACTATTTAAAGTAAAGTATAAAGTTTATTTATTGGAACGAAAGATAAACACGTTACGAGACAGCAGAAGCAAGCAAGCGGACCAATCAATGTAGACATTTTTTCCCATCTGGCCTACCAGTGGGCCAGCCGGTGGACTCGATGGAAATAATAAACATGTACCAAGAGCGGCCAAAGTCCACCAAGTGTAGGCCGTTAGATACTGTATCTATGCAAGCACGCGTGACGTCATTGGATTAGTAGTAATTTATTTACCGACAGTGGTAATGTTTTTGTTTTGCTGAAGAAACTACTTAAGAAACGTCGTGAAAGATTAGAAATAAATAACTTCTAAGGCATTCACACTGTAGTATAAAATTCTGAAATAAATACGCTCATAATCTACGCTTTAACTAGCATAAATATATAAATATGAGGAGATATTGGTAGGATAAGTGTCCTACTACGAAAAGGGAAGATATTCCACGCCGAGCGACCTTTGGCTCGGGGGCGGAGGACCGATGGATGGTTTTTTTTTTTTTTTTTTTCGATCTGACTAAAATGCTCTTGTAATCGTCTGACGATTGCTGACAGCGTTACCGGACTACTACCGATGGATGGTATTCGGTAGTATTACTTATGTTCAAACTCCATGATAACTTCGTTTGCGCGATCTAGGAAATTTCTCATGTTAGTTCTTATGTAGCGAGATAGATGGCGCTACAAATAAATAGTCCCATGGAACTCTCAATTTAGAAGACTTAAACGTTTTAGTACCTATATATTATTTTTAATTCATAGAGCCAATGGTAAAACGTAAAAAGAATCATAGTTATCCGAATATTTATGCTACTAGTGTATACACAGCTTTAGCAGTACGTGCGTCTTCGCGTCTCTTGGGTCGATGACCGATAACTATTATTTATTTGATAAGCCGTGATACCTAGTCATAATTTTACTATCCTGCAAAAACATTCATGAATGTTCTAGCAAAATAGTGTTTTTTACGCTGTGGATGGTACCTTCTTAGTGAATATGATATGGGTCGAACTGAATTTTAATTAATATTTTTAATTTCATTTCTTGGGACTACACCAAGGTATATCTTACTTACATACTTAGTATTATTTTGATCTGTCCTAAATCTAGCAAGCAAACTACTGCGTACTTTTACTGGCGATAATCTGGAATAATAACGGGTGACGGTGCAATTATTATTGTCATAGAGTTATTTTAACGATAGCGCCTACGCAGCGTAGCAGCGCGTAGCAGCTGCGTAGCGTATTGTACGCGGCGCGTAGTGGCAGCGTAGGGTAACCTACGCGTGACGGCTGCAAAGCGTTGCCTACGAAAAGTTCTAAAATGAAACTTTTGGGGATTACTAATTATATTCCAGTGCGTACCGTAATAACAAGTAATTTACGGAAAAAAATGTTATTTATTATTCTTATTTTTACACTGATGGCTTTATCGCGGTGCGACCACTCTCTATAATAAAGCAAAAAATATTTCTGTGCTAAGAACGCTAAGTGCTAGGAATAAAGATAAGTCACGCACGCTCAAGCTGCATGACGTTTGCCAATCTCTTTTGTTTTTTAATGAGCGCGACAATTATCAAAATTGTTTTTTGTAGAGCAATATTATATCTACAGACCTACATGTTTCGAGTGTTCCGCAGCATAAAACCCATAAGTACGAGCGAGAATATAAATTGTCCTCGTACTTAAGTATTTTATGCTATTATGTGTTAATCCTACAGAATTTTCGTATCAATATCTAATCTACGGTATTGTCATTACCGAGCTGCGTGCAACCGATTTTTTTTACTGAGGACTCCTAAACTTGATAAAAACTGCATGTTGTAATTTTATCATGTTGAGTGTTATTATTATATTAATTAGGTATGTTTTCATGAATGCTATAGGTAAGTAAGTACATTTTCAATGACCTCAAAATGAAAGTAGGTGTGGGCAGTTGCAATAAATAAAACAAAGTCACTTTATCAGTTTGTTAAAAAATCCAAGAACGGCATTTTATAATTATTTTTCTGAGAACCGTAATTGTGAATACGCCGAAAATAATACTTTTTTTTTTAAAGTCCTGTATTATGTAATGGTGCAACTATAGTGTATACTGAATGATCCGTAGATTGTTTGAAAATGACAAATACCTATCTACTGATCTCTATAATGCTATACCAAATCCTGGGTAGGTACTAAAACAGGTGAATGTGATTGAAACAAGCGAGTTTGAAAGTATTGTCATTCAATACATGCAGGCATGACTCTCAGACCTAAGGAAGGGGATATCACCCCTATGCAAGTCTTAATTTAACTCATGCCGCATGCAACTTTATTTCACATACGACGATATACGATCTAGCAACCGTTCCAAGCAATAAATAACTCAATATACATTTTAACGACGTCAATAGTTTTGAATTTATCAATTAATTAGTTTTTAGTCGAGTCTGGAAAAGTTTACTGCATAAAATTGACAAATAAGCCATCTATGTACTTATAACCTAGTTACAAAAGTAAGATCAAATTAAATTATTGGTGATGATATTCTGTCGCCACTTTCGACAATTGTGACTAAAATGCGTACCTACTTGCTTGAAGGCCTAGTAATAATGGACTTTTCTTTTAGATATCTTCAGAAAAGGTTGTGACGCAAATGCGCGGGGGGACGCTGCGTAGCAGTTACTCGGTCGTTGACTCTGTCTTATCATCTTTGTTATTGATTTCTAAACTTAAAACATTACTATGAAATAAAAAGAAAACATCGTTGAGACTTTCGTTGATACTATCTTACATAGACTAAAACGATACTAAATAGGTCTCATTTGTTAGAAAAATGATTGTAGATTATTACAGTCGTAAAAATTTATACATATATACAACATTCAAATAAAACTATGAAAATATCAAATTGAGAATCATTAAATAGGTTTTAAAATACGCAAAATAGTGACAGTAGCGTGTTGTAGGTAGGTTTCATCGTTCTTGATAGGCCCACATTTATCTGTTATCTTGTTATGTCACAGTTACAAAGTAAACTTGAGTAACATTTAGATTCGCTACATTATTCTGAGTGTTCACCCTCGACGCTACTTTACCTACTATCTAGATTTGTGATTCAATTACAGCGCACGTTGCTCAAATAACCAAACCACGATTTTAGCTGAAGTTATATTGAAATTATACCCGTGATTATACAGTCATAGTTTTGGGCTCTGTTTATTTGTATTGCTGTTTTGTGCGTGTCTATTTTGCGGGGAAACATCTAACTGGGTCACAATAAACGTTTACGATCAAAATGATAATCTGGTAAATAATGAAACGGCGATGGTACGACACGGTGCTTTGATGGATTGTAACGGGTAATGTAACTTTCAATGCTATTGTCTACTAAGTCTTTTTGAAAAATTGTTTGCATTACACTTTCAAAACAAGTTTTCAAAATAGTTTTCTTTATTTTATGAACCTACCAAATAATTTTATTTTCCTGATGTTTTCTTTTAAAAACGCTATTATGTACATGATCATAAAAATACTGATACTGATACAGCTAGTACCTAAGTGTATTTCTATATTTATTTTATTACTAACAGCTAGGTAGTTACAGAATAGGATTTTAAAGGTGATACTGGAATCTATAAAAAATCAAGTACGCTGATCGACAATTAAAAGTTTCCAAGTAGCCTACATATAAGTTCTGATTCTATTCTAACACCTTGTATTAGGCGATTAGAAATTCAAAGTAATAGACTCAATGACACCAAGTTAAGTTCAAAAGCTCATGGTTTAGCAAACAGAACTATCAATAAATTAGCTTGGTTTAAGTAGTTATTTGGCAGAAGCCCGGCAGCCAACAGGCAAGCTTTTAGCTGGCGCTTCATTTTCGCGTGGCGTGCAACTTTTCCTCATTAGTGTCAAAACTGTCAAACTTCTATTCGACAACGAATTACCAGCTATTAAAAACCGGATTTTAGTTAAAGTAATTAATGAATATTCAACTTGATAGTTTAATTTGTAACCTGAAGTTTACGAGCCAAGCTAGCTTTGAGTGCTTATTGTACCAATCGCACGGTTAAATGAAGTGCCTTATTTTGGAAAAAAATTAAAAATAACATAATATAATAAAAAGTTATACTTTCAATGAATACAGTGGATGCAGTGAAGAATAAACAGTAATGTTTACGATTTATTTACAGGCTTTTGTTCATGCTTTGATGCCATTCCATGTGACTTCCGCATACCTAAACCGGATAAAGACATGTTCCAAGAATCGGCATACCAACCAAAAATCCTTTTACATAAAACAGCCATGAATAAAAATCGTTCATTAAATCTATATTTCCGCGGTTCGTGACGGTCTCGCATGTCGCATCCCGACTCGCGAACTTCCCGCCCATAAATAACGTTTTATGTCACGTGTCAAAGCACCAAGCGGCCATCTTGGTTTACCGGTGAAATCTGGCAAAGGTAAGTTTACGGACAGCGGTGTCCCAACACTACGGTTATACGCGCTACGTCCTTGACATAGAGTTTACAATGTGCCATAACTTTTTCACGTTGGCAAAAACTTAAAGGCGCGTTTAATAAAAATTGGAGGCTCGTCTTTATATCGATTGTGCCAACTGGTGCTTACCGCCGATCTCGATTCGGTGATTGGACGGTAATCGAGTGTATTACTCGAACTGTAGCTTCTATAGCTTCGGATGACTCGGAGTGTAACTTCAGCTTGGTGCTTTTGGTTGTTTTGTGCTGTGCCGCAAGGATTAGCACGCCATGCTATTATAGTACTTCTATTAGGTATTCTGATATATTGCGATAGGTAGTAATAGTTTGGCTGAGGTTGGTTTATCGTATTTCCGTCAGCTATGAATTTTTACAGTCAGTTTGGAGCACTTTATAATCGAGTTCGCACCGTAAAACTAGTACTACTGTGAAGGTGAACGATTTTTTACAGTAGCAGATAAATGTGGCAGTTGGTATCTTGGTGCCAACTATTTTTACGATGTTATCGTATACCTACCATTGAATTTACTTTTACTATTTCATTTTCTTTGCAGTTATTATTACTAGGTCTAGACTAGACAATATGCATTGTTATAATGGAAACAAACAAATTGCTATATTGCTGTAATAAGTACATAACGCGTAGCGCATTGGTTTTAAACGTAGGATCTTCGTAGCAACGGTGCTACGGGAAGTGGCAACGTGCTATGTGTCGTAGCAACGGTGCTACGGGAAGTGGCAACGTGCTATGTGTCGTAGCAACGGTGCTACGGGAAGTGGCAACGTACTATGTGTCGTAGCAACGGTGCTACGGGAAGTGGCAACGTGCTATGTGTCGTAGCAACGGTGCTACGGGAAGTGGCAACGTGCTATGTGTCGTAGCAACGGTGCTACGGGAAGTGGCAACGTGCTATGTGTCGTAGCAACGGTGCTACGGGAAGTGGCAACGTGCTATGTGTCGTAGAGGATTCCTTGTAATTTTTTTTCTTGTGTTGAGTATACTATCTGGTTATTTGTATTATGCGAGGGTCCAAACTATTGGCGGCGCGGGCGGGCGTACCGAAATTACCGATAATTTTTATTTTTTGTTTACCCTATTTCTGTTCTGTATTTTTTCTTTAAGTTTACTGATACTGTATCGTAATCGGAGACCTTCGCTAGTACTATGATACCATGCCTAGATAACTAGTTACTAAAAAAATGTAAGTTCGTATGAGTTAGTGGCCAACTATGGTAACAGATTT